>CM053403.1:59680264-59725960 GCA_028644305.1 Xerus rutilus | reverse complement strand
ATGGATTTCCAGTTTTCCCAGCACCATTTGTTGAAAAGGCTATCTTTTCTCCAATGTGTGTTTTTGGCACCTTTGTCTAGTATGAGATAGCTGTATTTATGTGCATTACTCTCTGTGTCTTCTGTTCTATACCATTGGTCTACATGGTGCCAGTGTCTACTTGGTGTCTATTTTGATGCCAGTACCATGCCGTTTTTGTTACCATTGCTTTGTAGTAAAGTTTAAGGTCTGGTATTGTGATGCCTCCTGCTTCACTCTTCTTGCTCAGGATAGCTTTGGCTATTCTGGGTCTCTTATTTTTCCAAATGAATTTCATGATTGCTTTTTCTATTTCTATAAGAAAGGACTTTGGAATTTTAATTGGGATTGCATTGAATCTGTATAGCGCTTTGGGTAGTATGGCCATTTTAATAATATTGATTCTGCCTATCCAAGAACATGGGAGGTCTTTCCATCTTCTAAGATCTTCTTCAATTTCTTTCTTTTTTTTTTTGGTACTGGAGATTGAACTCAAGGGCACTCGACCACCGAGCCACATCCTCAGCCCTATTTTGTGTTTTATGTAGAGACAGGGTCTCACTGAGTTGCTTAGTGCCTCGCTGTTGCTGAGGCTGACTTTGAACTCGTGATTCTCCTGTCTCAGCCTCCCTAAGTGCTGGGATTACAGGCTTGAGCCACCGCGCCCGGCTTTCAACTTCTTTCTTTAGTGTCTTGTAATTTTCGTTGCAGAGGTCTTTCACCACTCTTATTAGATTGGTTCCCAAGTATTTTATTTTTTTGGAGGCTATTGTGAATGGAGTAGTTTTTCTAATTTCTCTTTCAGAGGACTCATTGCTGATGTATAGAAATGCATTTGATTTATGGATATTGATTTTATGTCCTGCAACTTGACGGTACTTAATTTTAATGTATTCAATTTTTATACAATATTATGGAGTTAGTCTTTTTCCTTTTGGCTTATATCCTTATGACTTTTTTAAAAAACCTTATGTCTTATGGCTTTTACCAATAAAGATAGTTTGCATTTTCAATTATACATTTTGTAAATCATCCTTTCATTAGGTCTCCATCTGAGTCCATCCTTGCTTATGGCTTAGAATAGTAATTCAATTTTATTTTATTTTATTTTATTTTTTATTTTTTTTTAAATGTTTATTTTTTAGTTGTAGGTGACAGAATATCTTTATTTTATTTTTATGTGGTTCTGAGGATTGAACCCAGTGCCTTATGCGTGCTAGGCGAGCATGCTACCACTGCGCCATAATCCCAGCCCCCAATTTTATTTTATTTTTAATTTTAATTTAATTTTTTTCCATGTGGTGATACTGTTTTGCCAGCCTGGTGAACTAATTTGTGGTACCACTGTTCTTGTAACTTATATATCATGTCCTGTATTTCCATGATTTCTTCTTCTTTGTTTTTTTTTTTTTGGTACCAGGGATTGAACTCAGGGACACTTGACCACTGAGCCACATCCCCAGCCCTATTTTGTGTTTTATGTAGAGACAGGGTCTCACTGAGTTGCTTACCACCTTGCCATTGCTGAGGCTGGCTTTGAATTTGCGATCCTCCTGGCTCAGCCTCCCAAAGTGCTGGGGAATACAGGTGTGCACCACTGTGCCCGGCTTCCATGATTCTTAAGAGTGTGGGTGTAAGTTACTGAGAGTATAGTTTTTTTCTTACATTACTGACACTTTTTTTTTTTATTACTCTGGCCTTGTGCTATTTCTCAAGAGTATGACAATTAAAAAGACGTTAGTTCTCCTTTAGATTAGATTAGTCTAAAAAAATCAGTATAGTCCCAATTAAATTTCATCTATTATTTTCTTTTTTCTAATCTCCTTTTTAATAACTATATTTTGTTTATTTTTTATGTGGTACTGAGAATTGAACCTAGTGCCTCAGATGTACTAGGCAAGTGCTCTACCACTGAACCACAACTGTAGCCCTCTCTATTATTTTCTTAAGGGATTTGGCAAACATTCTAAAACTTGAATGGAAAAAATAAAGACCCTTTCAAAATTGATTTACCCTCCAGTGGTCGTCTATTTAAGTTCAGTTTTTCTTGTGCCAGTTTTGGCATTTTATAGTTTTCTTTTTTTTTTTTTTTTAAATTTTTAGTTGTAGACAGACACAATATCTTTATTTGTTTATTATTATGTGGTGCTGAGGATCGAACCCAGTGCCTCATGCATATGAGGCAAACGCTTTGCCACTGAGCCACCACCCCAGCCCCCCGCATTTTATAGTTTTCAAGAAATACATTTATTTCATCTATTTTTTAAAAATATTTTTTGTTAATGGATCTTTTTATTTATTTATTTATATGCGGTGCTGAGTATCGAACCCAGGGTCCTTCACACACGAGGCAAGTGCTCTACCTCTGAGCTACAACCTCATCCCTCATCTATTTTTAAAACAATAAAATTTTCATTTTAAAATATTTTGTTTACAGAAAAATTGTGAAGATAGTACAAAAAGTTCCCACTGCTGTGGACAAATTCTTTTATCTTTTTTTCCATCTTTGTTTCCTCTTCATTCCTGAAGGACATCTTCACTGAATTTAGAATTATGTACTGATAGTACTTTTCTTTTAGCGCTTTAGAAGTATTGTTCTACAGTCTTTTGGCATCTGTGATTTCTGATGAGAAATCCTTTTATTTTAATTATTGTACTGTTACATGAAATGTGTCATTTTTTTTTTTTTTTTGGCTGCTTTTAAGATTTTATTTTTTGGCTGGTGCAGGGGCTGAGGCAGGAGTATTCAAAGTTTGAGGCCAGCCTCAGCAACTAAGTGAGACACGCAGCAACTTCACTAGACCCTGTCTCCAAGTAAAAAAGGATTGAGGATAAAGCTCATTGGTAAAGCACCCCTGGATTCAATCCCCAGTACAAAAGAAGAAAAAAGAAAAAAAATTATGATTTTTGGTTTTCAGCAGTTTATGATGTTTCTAGGTCTGGTTTTCTTTAGGTTATTCTGTTTGGGATACATTGCATTTCTTCAATCTGTAAACTTATTTCTTTACCCAAGTTTTAAAAGCTTGTAACTCCATTATTTCTTCAATTATTATTTCTTCAGTTACTGTTTCTGCACCAACCAGTTTCCTTTTTTTCTTTCTGTGATTCCAGTGATGTGGCTGTTAGGCCCTTTGATAATGTTTTATAATCCCTGAGGTTCTGTTAATTATTTTTCAGTCTCTCTTCATTCTTCAGATTGAATACATTCAGTTGATCTTTTTGTTCATTCAATTTTTTCCTGATTCCTCAATTCTGCTATTCTGCTTGTCCTGTGATTTTTTTAAAATTTGACATGCTTAATTTTTCTATTGTAGAATTTTCATTTGGTTTTATTGAAACACTTTATTTTAAAATAATTATAGATCTATATGAAGTTGCAAAGTGTATAGAGGTCTCATAAATCCTTCTTCCAGCTGCTCTCCCTGTTATTGTCTTGAGTAACTGTATAGTACATTATTAATACCCAGGAATTGACATTGATAGAATCCACAGAGCTTATTCAGATTTTTCCAATTATTACATGTGCATGTGGATGTGTGGTTTTCTGCAGCTTGATTGGGCACGAGTGTAACTTCATCCAACACCACCACAAGCTACAGAACAGAACTGTACCATCACCTGTTTGCTGCTTTTTCTTTGCTGAAGACATCTGTCTTTTAAGAGTGTTTACTTTTACCACAAGGAGCATGGCTATGATAAGTGCTATAAATTTTTTTGATAATTCTCATATCTGTTTAGCTTTAGTTTCAGCATGTATTCGTGGTCCTTCCTCCCAAGAACTGGTCATATTTTCTTGTTTCTTTCTGGATTGAGTAATTTTGGGTCACATTCTGAACATGTTGAATATTATGTTGTGACACTTGAGATCCTGTTACAATCTTCAGAGAATAATTGAATTTTGCTTTGTGTTTTAAGTAGGTAGTTAGCTTGACCAAGTTCATATCTTAAGTTTGGTCTCATCTTTTTAGGTGGTGGTTGCAATAAATATCATTTCTTAGCCTTTGCTATGCTGTTTGGGATTACTCTGCATATGCACTAATCAAGGGTTAGTCTGAGACTTGGGTAGTGTCTTATTGTAGTTCAGGTCTCAAAGCTTTTGCTATCCTTTAGAACTGTTCTACATATGGGAGCTGAAGAGTCAACCCAAGACTTGGGTTTGTATATAGAATTTGGGATCCCCTTTCCCAACTTTCTTCTGTTTGGCATTTTTTCCCCACAGTCTTGGGCTCCCAAGGGTCCTTTTCCCCAATATATTCCTGTGTCTGGGCTATATCTCAAGTCAGGGGCCAGGAGAGGAGAAATGAAGGAAAAACTGGGATGTGGGGTAAGAGGTTGGGAAGGGAGGGAAGAAATTAACTATGCTCTTTGGCTTGTGTGGGGTTTTCAGTCCTTTGGGAATTTCTTGCAGCAGTTTTAGTTTGTGTGTTGTTTTGTGATTTGGGCCACCAGAACAAGCTCATCTTTGGGTCAAAACCAGAAGAAAGAAAAGAAAAAAAGAAGCAGGAAAGTCACTATACAATACATCTCTAGTGGATTTCCCTCGTTTGTCTGCTATCTCTTTTCTGAACTCACAGGTAGTTGCTTGTTGTATTTAATTCTCAGTGCCTAGTTGTAATCAGTGAATGAGACAGGCTATTGTGCTCTTACTCTCTTCTTGGCTCACACCAGAAGTATGTTTCTATACTATTTTTTAAAGCTGAAAACTTGTAAAAAACAACTCCATAAAAGTTGCAGGAAATTAAGCTTTGTGTGAACAATTTCAAAGGATATTATGCCTCTTCCACATTAGAACAAAATTGTCAATTTCAGTTTTTTTTTCCTCCCTAAGAATTTCTTTCCCCTTATGTGAGTTGGGGAGCCGGAGGTGAGGTGAAGGGTAGTGGTAGAGGGTAGTGGCATTCCTGAAGTTATGCTTTTCTCTGACCGAATTTAAAATAGTCTCTGAGTTGCTTGGTGAAAATTGCTTTGTTAGAGTGTAATTTGTTAATTTCAGGGCACAGCATCAAATAACAGAGAAACTAGTTAATGTCATAAATTTATGGAAGCAGAGAACTTGCTGGTAACTAATATGCATTTTCTATGGAATTTCCTCATGGTCTGGGGAAAGCAGTAGAGTGTTATCCATCAGTGTATTAAACTTTGTAGGGAGATTGGAGAGGTGAGCTGGGCATGCATATTTCTGTAGACCAAACATATTGGATTGTTTCATTTATAACAAGGCCTCCTTTTGTGATTGGTAATATGTTTATGTGTCTTTTTTTTGCCCCCGGTACTGGGGATTAAACCCAGGGGCCTTCTACCCTGAGCTACACCCCAACCCCCCCTTTTTTAAAAATATATTTTTGGTTGTAGATGGACATAATATCTTTATTTTATTTATTTAAAAAATTTTTTTTTAGTTGTTGATTGACCTTTACTTAATCATTTATTTATATGTGGTGCTGAGGATGGAACCCAGTGCCTCGCACATGCCAGGCAAGCGCTGTACCACTGAGCCACAATCTCAGCCCCTATTTTATTTATTTTTATGTGGTGCTGAGGATGGAACCCAGTGCCTCACACATGTGAGGCGAGAACTCTACCACTGAGCTACAATCCCAGCCCCATACCAGCCCTTTTTAGTTTTGACTTTGAGACAGGGTCTGGCTGAGCTGCCCAGGCTGGCCTTGAACTTCTGATTCTCCTGCTTCAGCCTTCCAAGTAGCTGGGATTTACAGACATGTGCCAGTGTGCTGGCCTGGTAATATCCTTTTTCGCTTGCTAGACATTTGCAGGTTAGAGGGAATGTGCATGTGAATTCCACCATCCTCAGCTGAGGGCCCCTTCTGTGGCATACTCTCTTGTTAGTTTCCAGAAAGTTGAAGTTCTAAGAGAAGGCTTTTAACCCCTTCCTAGGTGGCTGTTAGAGATTGCCTATTCTTACGTAGTTGCCTTCTCAATATTATCTTTTACCAAACCATGGCTTGAGATTCACCTGTTTTACAAAACTATACTCCACTTTAAGTAAGCTATATCTTTAAGTTATTATATAAATATCAGATTAATATTGGTCTCTTTAGGGGCTGGGGCTGTAGCTCAGTGGTAGAATGCTTGTCTAGCATGTGTGAGGCACTGGGTTTGATCCGTAGCACCACATTTAAAAAAACAAACAAATATTGGTGTCTTTAAAGGTTTTATTTTTGTACTTGTTTTTATTACTGTTTTCAAAGTCATAAATATCAAATGATGTTTTAAGATTTTTTTATACATTTTTAAATTTATTGTGACACAAATAAGTTTAAAATATTATCTGACTTCAAATAAAGAATGAACTTTCATGTTAATGTCTGCTAGTTATTAAATTCAGATCTATTAAATCTATGCTACATTTAATAACTAGCAGACATTAACTTTCATGTTAATGTCTGCTAGTTATTAAATTCAGAGTTCAGAAAAGAGATAGCAGACAAACGAGGGAAATCCACTGGAGGTGTACAACTTATCACCTCTATAAATGGAGTTCTCTGATTCCATTAGAAGAGATTCTGTTGTTTAACTGGACTTTTGCTGTGTCATGATTCATCACTTCTTAAAATCAACTCTAGAAGATTTTCCAAGTCCTGATTGTTCAATTGCTTGATCTCTGCAGTGCTGGGTATTGAACCCAGGGGCTCATGCATGCTAGGCAAACTGTGCCACAAAGGCCCAATTTAAACCGAGAAAGTTCTCTGATTTTCCTTGAGTTATTAAAAATCTTGATATCTTGAAAATAGATCTAAAGAATTTGTCTTTTATATTCTGTAGTGTGTAGTGTATATATTATCTTTACATTTGTATGTGTGCATGCATATGTATATTTGTATGTATATTGGAATACCCAGTGTTCTAGATGTATTAGTTGGATTGGTAAATATTTGAGTACCTGATAAATACAAACTTCGTTCTGCACGAGACATTACTGACATTCTGAAATATAATGATATAGGCAGACGTTATGTGAATATGTCATGCATAAACAAATGATTTTTTGCAATAGTTTAGGTGTTTTGATGTCTTACTTTGAAAGAATAGCATTTTGTAAATCAAGGTTCTTACAAGTTTGGGTTTTATTCTCTCGACAAAACTTTTACTTACTGCCTAACTTTAGTAGACACTAGATGTAGCAGAATGACTATGACCCAGCTCCTGTCCATAAAGAGCTCATAGTCTAATCAGGAACTGACTTGTAATAAAAAGGAAATGAAAATATGATTCTATGCTGAGGTAAGTGATAATAAGGGTAGGAAAAGCAAATGCCATGGCAGCATAGGGGAGGGACTGAGGAAGGATGGAGTTGCCAAGACAAGCCTCACAGAATATATAATTGTTGGCAGCCTCTTGAATGACTAAGGCTGAAGGTAGGTGGCAGTGAAATTCTCTGTGGCCCTTGGAACCTACCCTTCCCTCAACCCCCATACTGGGGATTGAACAGAGGGGTGCTCTGCCACTGAATTTTGTCCTTAGCCCTTTTTATTTTTTATATTGAGAGAGAGAGTCTCACTAAGTTGCTCACGCTGGCCTTGAACTTGGAATCCACCCTCCCACTCCTGTCCTAGTAGTTGGAATTACAGGCATATGCCACCTTGCCTGGCAACTCTCTCTTTTAACGGAAGGTATTTCTTATTTGTCTTCATTCAGTCTGTAAGAATTAAGCAAGAGTTTTAAAAAATCCCGCAACCTTGGGTTTGTTTTATCATCTTCATGTGCCTTCCCTTTCTCTTGAAAGCTAAGAAATGTTATCACATGCTGATTTAAAATAAATAAATAAATAAATAAATAAATGCCACCAAACTAAGATCATAGTTTCCTCAAACTTGGTTGGATACATACTCCTCTTTTTAAAAAACTGCACTTGTACAAAGGAAATTTTTTTCATTATATATTGTGAAGTTAAGATGTATTTCCTAGAAAAATATTTTGTAGTAAGAGGAACTGAAAGCATTTGCCAAGGAGAGATTTAAGGGTTACTAAATTTGTGGCACCTTGGACCAATGGTGTTCTGGAAGTGATTTTGCAACAATTTGCTTTAGCAAACATTTACTGAATGCTGTTGGCAAAGGACTCCTACTCAGCTCTCTAATGGATAAGAAAATGAACAAAATGCAGGCTGTGTTTTGAAGGGACTTCTGTACACTGTACTATTTCTCAATCTCTTCTCTTCCATTCCCTATTTTTACTATTTCCCAAATAATGAAAATTAGAGCTCAGTCCTGTAAAGTGGAAAGTCTGTAAAATTGGTTTGCTTTAAATGTCAGTTATAGTTTCTCTTTTGTTCTGACAGAATTTAGAGTAGCAGTGAACGTTTTGGTGTCTCATTGCTTCCTTCCATAAATTAACATTTACATAAGTGGCTGCCTTTCATGGAGCATTATGATCCAGCCCCTCTCATGCTGTGATTCTTCATGGACAGTATTAAATCAGATCTGAGCAGCTCTAGGAGACAGTTGAGAGTTTGAGAATATTCTCAGTGTCAGCATTTGGCTAGCATGTGCTGTTAAAACAAAGGATGCTCTTGGCACTCAAACTGATTAGGCATGTACCATTCCATATGTGAACTCTCACAAATAAGTCTGCATAGGATCTTCTGTGCTTTCATTTGGGCTGAATTAAATGGTTAATATTCTTTTAGGCTCCCTCCTAAATCTATCACAGACTAGTAATACATAACCCAGAAGAAGTAAGTCCCATAAAGTCTCCAAATAAAGCCACTTACCCAGAAGCCAGAGTTCTGGCTTTACAGCTGTAACACTCAGTTTCCTTGAACAGATCACTGCTTGAACACCCCACTACGTAGAACTTTTTGCTGGGTGCTTTAGGGTGTAAAGAGACAAATAATATTCAGTACTGTGAAGTTGCTTACAGATAGTTGTTCCACCTGCCATTCCATTCTCAGTCCCACTTCTTCCTGGCCAAACCCAGTCTATAGTAACCTACCACTCAGTTTGGTACAAATTCATTAGATGCGTCTGCTCCAACACAGTCTGTCTTTATCCTTAGTGCACATAGGTGTTGGAAACAGTAGGGAAGATATGTCTTAAGCCCTGGATAGTATCTGCAGTGATAGGTCAAGAAGACCATTGTAGTGCTTGAGGTATTTTTTCAGGGCAATTTTCCCTCCCCTCCCTCTCTCCCTCCCTTTCCTTTTTGGTACTGGGGATTGAACCCAGGGGCACTTAACCACAGAGTCACATCCCCAGCCCTTTTTATTTTTTATTTTGATAGGGTCTCACCAAGTTGCTTAGGGACTCACTAAGTTTCTGAGGCTGGTTTTGAACTTGGAATCCTGCTTCAGCCTCCTAAACTTCTGGGATTATAGGTGTAAACCATGCTTGACTGCAATTTTATTTTTCTAATGGAGTCCCACAGTTATCATAGTTCAAACAGGCAGAAACCAGGTAGCAGACAGTTTTTAAAAATAGTTTAGTTTTGTTGACATTTTATTTCTCTCAGAATGTGTATTTTCCCTTCCTCAGACTAAAAATGGCACAACATAACATGATAATGCAGAGGTATTTTTGCATGAAATCACTAAATTCATTTATTTGAATAATTTGCTTTCTCAAGTATTTTTAAAATAACCAGAGATAAGTATTTATGAATCATATGTAAGTATTTGGAGGGCACTTTGGAGATGTATTTTTCTTAGGAATAGGAGTTTGTTATGATATCCTTGACTGTGTTTGATGATTAAGAACTCTTGGAAATCTTTTCCCAAATCTTGCAATCTCAAAGTGGATCCTAAATTCAAAATTAATTTCAGTCATAATTATGTCTTTAATGTTGGCAGTCTTTTGCCAATTTCATTTTTTTTTTTATTTTTTGGTACTGGGGATAGAACTCAGGGGCACTCAACCACTGAGCCACATCCCCAGGCCTATTTTGTATTTTATATAGAGACAGGGTCTCACTGAGTTGCATAGCACCTCACTGTTGGGGAGGCTGGCTTTGAACTCGCGATCCTCCAGCCTCAGACTCCTGAGCCCCTGGGATTACAGGTGTGCGCTACCGCGCCCAGCACCAATTTCATTTTATAAACAAACGTGAAACAAATACTTAAGAAACTTCCATCTGAAGGGAAGCCAGGGAACTAACAGCATTTAAGATTTTTTTGAATTATTTTACTAGAAGTATATTAGATCAATTAAGTTACATTGATCTAAACATAGATTGTTGTTTAGTTAAATCTAATATTAGCATCTAGAAGTGAGGTTGGGGTAGGAGAGAGCAATAAATAGTGCCTCTCTTCTTCAACCAGGTTCTGGATACATTGAAAAAACCTGAAGAATTAGTAGATGAGGGTCATAATATCACTTTTATTATTGATACAGGTGAAGGCAAAAGAAGCAGATTAGTGTTAAAGGCAAATTGGCTTGCTAACTGAATTCTGTAATAGTCAGGTGAGCTCCTGGTCACAGTGATGCTAGACTGGAGGAGGCATGTGTAGCAAACCTTCCACTCAACTGAGCTCCAGTAGGTAGCTCACGTAAATGAGGCACAATTGAACTATTTTTCTCAAATTTGCCAATCAGATTAGTTGCTTCCTTCTCCAGGATAGAATTATCTAAGTAGCAAAGAAATGCCAGAGATGTTAAAACTGGTGGGCCTGGATTTTTGGAAGGAGATTTCAGAAGGGGAATAACTGTTCTCCTCTGCACATGTTTCCTTTTTCCATGTGTGGTTATGAAGAATGGGTTGGTGCCAAGATAGGAAGTAGCAGCATATGTAGGCCAAGGAGTAAACCTTGTTTTAGGGGAAGAGACTTTATAATAGTTGGAAATTGTTGCACATATTTGTTTATGGGAATAATGGGAATTGTTTGTCCTTAGGCAGTTCTTTCTGCCTTTCTGAAACATCAGTGATTTAGCATTCCTTTCTGAGCAATGAGATGAGATCCACAACTTTGTTTTCTCTTGCCCTTTAACATTTTAAGTATACCTTCCAACTTCTTTTTAGTTTTATTTTCCCTCAAGCTCCTCGTGTTTTGCATGATCATAGCCAGCTTTCTTTTCATTTGGCATGCTCTCCTTGGCTAATGTCAGAGATGACTTAAATATTACTTATCCTGACAATTTCCACATCTGTATCTGCCACTCAGATCTCAGTTCTGAGTTCCCTTTTTATATTCAGTATTCTATAACAGTTCTACCTGCACCATCTGAAACTTACCTCTTCTACCCATTCTCTCAATAGCATCATCTCAGAAGCCCTTCCCTTCTATTTTGTGTTCACAATCTTTGTAACATCTATAGCCTGTCCACTGGGTTAGGCCAGAAACCTGGGTGTCACTGCAGACTCTTCCTTACTGCTTCTCTCCTAGGTCAGAGGTTGGCTAACTGTAGCTATTCAGTCTATTCTGGCCAGTAGCCACAGTGAGCAAAGATGTGTGTGCCAACATGACTTTTACTTATTTTTTGGTACCAGGGATAGAACTCAAGGGCACTCAACCACTGAGACATATTCCCCAGCCCTGTTTTTTTCTTTCTTCCTTTTTCTTTTTCTTTTTTGTGGTGCTGGAGATTGAACCTATGACCTTGTGCATGCGAGGCAAGCACTCTACCAACTGAGCTATATCCTCAGCACTCCCCAGCCCTATTTTCTATTTTATTTAGAGATAGGGTCTCATTGAGTTGCTTAGTAGCCTTGCTGTTGATTAGGCTGGCTTTGAACTTGCAATCCTCCTGTCTCAGCCTCCTAAGCCACTGAGATTACAGGTAAGAGCCACAGCACCCTGCTGACTTTCACATTTTTCAATGGTGTTTCAAACAAATATATGTATTTGTGACAGGGACCATATGTGGTCTGCAAAAGTCTAAGTAAGTATTCTCTGACTATTTATAGAAAAAGTTTGGTTACCTCTATCCCTACTGTTCATTTATCTTGACTGCTTGTTTCCTCTGAGATGAATGCAGAAACTGCATAACTTGTCTCTTTATAAAATATAAACCTAATAATGTCTGCTCTTGTTAAAAACACTGCAGAGTATATTACCCTTTCCTATTTTCTGCCTGCAACCTCTTTAACATTTAGCACTCTCCTTTCCATTAAGCTCAACTGTCTTCAATGGAGTTCTACCCCTACTCCACCTGTTGGATATTCAGTCTTCCCTTCTATACTGCACACTGAGGGCAAGCTCCATATCCCATTCTGTTTTATATCCTCTTTGCCTTATACCCTGTCAGGCAAGATGTAGGACTGTAATGAGTTAATACTTTCAATGCCTGCTTTGAGGAAGTTTATTCCTAACACATGGAAAATTGTAGTAGTCAAAAGATATCATTGATCAGTTTGAGTTGGTAGGCAAGATTTATAACTTCTAGGTTTTTGATACAATTATGCTTCATTCTTTCAATTTATTTTATAACTTTTAAAATTTAACTTTTTATTTTAAGGTAATTGTAGATTCACATGCAATTATAAGAAATAATGTAGCTGGACGTGGTGGCACATGCCTGCGATCCCAGCACTTTAGGAGGCTAAGACTGGAGAATCGTGAATTCAAAGCCAGACTCGGCAATGGTGAGACACTAAGCAACTCAGTGAGACCCTGTCTGTAAATAAATCACAAAATAGGGGTGGGGATGTGGCTCATTGGTTGAGTACCCCTGAGTTTATCCCCGGTACCCCAAAAAAGAGAAAGATCCTAGTTACTTTTTACCCATTTCCCTCTGTGGTAACAACGTATTGCAAAATTATAATACCACAACCAGGAAGTTGATAGGGTCAACATACAAAGCATTTCCATCGCTTCAAAAATCCCTCTTCTTGCCCTTAAGTCCATACCTACTTCTGCTCCTTATGTAGCCCCTAACATTCACTAATGTGTTCTTCATTTCTATAATTTTGACAGTTCAAGAATGTAATATAAATGGAGCTGGTCTCAGTGGCACATGCCTGTAATCCCAGCAGCTTGGGAGGCCGAGGTAGGAGGATGGAAAGTTCAAAGCTAGCCTCAGCAAAAGTGAGGCACTAAGCAACTCAGTGAGACCCTGTCTCTAAATAAAATACAAAATAGAGCTGGGGATGTGGCTCAATGTTTGTGTGAGTGCCCCTGAGTTCAATCCCTTGTACCTCCCAAACAACAACAACAAAGTATGTAACCTTTTGAGATTGGATTTGTGTTATGTGTGTGTGTATACAGTATAAGGGCGCTCTACCAAGGATCTTCAGAACTACCACTTTAATGTTTCATTTTGAGACAGGGTCTCCTCCCTGAATTGCCAGGGCTGGCCTCGAACTTGTGATCCTCGTGCCTCAGCCTCCTAAGTGACTGGAATTATAGTACTGTGCCATCTTGTCTGGCTGGAATTGGATTTTTTAAATAAGTATAATTCTTTAGAGGTATATTCAACTTATTAATAATATCAGTAGTTCTATTATTGCATTTTCATAGTTCTTATTTGTTAATTTATTTTTATTTTTAAATGTACTTTGGCCTAGGCTACTTAGGCCTTACTAACCACATTGAAATTGCATGCTATTTTATTGTTTAAAAAAGTTGTTTTTGTGGTACTGGTAATCAAACCCAGGGCCCCATGCAAGTGCTCTAGCTCTACCCTCAGATCAAGAATAATTATTTGATTTTATAAACTTTAAAATTGTTTTTGGTACTGAGGATTGAACTCAGGGGTACTCCACCACTGAGCCACATCCCCAGCCCTATTTTGTGTTTTATGTAGTGACAGGGTCTCACTGAGTTGCTTAGCGCCTCCCCGCTGCTGAGGCTGGCTTTGAACTCGTGATTCTCCTGTCTCAGCCCCGCAAAGTGCTGGGATTACAGTTGTGCGCCACCGCGCCCAGCTCTTTTTAAATTGTTATCGTGGGGCGACCAGCACCCTGCCAGGTTATTTTCCTGTTCAGAAGATTGTGAGCCATCTGAGAAAAAGTCTGAAATAATTAGTAAAGAAATAAGAGACAAACAGAAATTAGATCAAAGAGGAACACCTGATAGATTTCTCCAGTCCTGTTAGGAGCTGGAACTGAACTGTGGAAAATGGCTCTGGTTCTTTATTTAAGAGAGAGTACATCAAAGGGATAAGGTTTCAGCGGGAGGAGTTTTGATTGTCTCAGTGTAGCAAGGGTCTTAATTGTCATCCTGGCAAGCCACACCCATCTCTGAGAGGCTGTGTGGCTCCAGTGGGTCACCCTATCTCCAGTGCAGTGCTGAACCTTTGACAGAGCTGGGTAGGAAGTCACATGTAGTGGGCAGTCTCAAACGAGCAAGATTGTCACTAGGAGTTCGTAGATACTAGACTTTCCTACCCAATGGCTTCCATGTTGATTTGGTTCATGCACATTTCACGTATGGCTCCCTGCAAGTTTTAATTGCCCCGCCCCCAGAACTGGGGATTGAATCTAGGGATTTGAGCACTTGGGCACACCTGGTAACACTGAGCCATGCTCCCAGCTCCTTATAACTTTGTTCCTTCCTCCCTCCCTCCCTTCCCTCCCTCCCTTCCTCCTCTCCCTTCCTCCCTCCCTCTCCTCTTCCTCCCTTCCTCCCCTTCCTTGATATATATGAAGAAAATCTGGCCTTAGGCAGCTATGTAGTTGGAAAAATCAGGAGTATTTTAATACTCTTATCAGATAACTGTGCACATTCTTCTGACTCCACATCCAACCTCCTTAAATGGTAGTTTCTTAAAGATAAGTTACAATGTAGAATATGAAACCTTATTGATTAACTTTTCCTACTGTTACATTAAAATCCATTTTTCTCTTTGGTACTTTATTTATTTGAGTCCTGGGGGACTCAGGGATACTCGACCACTGAGCTACATCCCTAGCCCTATTGTCTATTTTATTTAGAGACAGGGTCTCACTGAGTTGCTTAGTGCCTTGTCTTTGCTGAGGCTGGCTTTGAACTCGCCGTCTTCCTGCTTCAGCCTTCTGAGCCACTGGGATTACAGGCATGTGCCTTTGCGCCCGGCTCTCTTTGGTACTTTGAACAGGTCTGTTACTCATGCATTTTTTTTTTTTAATGTCGTGTCAGTTATTTGAAAAATATTGAATTACTGTTTTATATACGCTTAAAGTTATTGACACTTTATATTAAATTATCAAAAACTCATACTGGGAAGCTGTCAGACTTGAGGTTTTCTAAATTTTTGATTTTTGCCTGAAATCACTCAGTTCTCTTAAGTGTATGTTTGATAGTCCTGCCAGTGACAGTCTTACTTCATTGATTTTTGAGAAAATGTCTGCCCAATATCCAAGTATGAATAATCATTGTTTATCCTCATTCTTTTATTTATTTTAGTTTTTAGTTTTTAAATTTTTTCTAATTAGTTGTACATGACAGTACAAATGCATTTTGATGCATCTACATAAGTGGAGTATAATTTCTCATTCTTCTGGTTGTACATGATGTAGAGTTACACAGATCGTCTTCATTCATTCTTTCAAGTAGAAATGGGCTTAAATAAGAAAGCAGCCAGTTCACCTCACAACTCAGTTGTACATGTCGTTTTCTCAGAACAACAGAATATTAAAAAGGCATGGACTCAGGGCTGGGATTGTAGCTCAGCGGTAGAGCGCTTGCCTCGCATGCGTGAGGCCCTGAGTTCGATCCTCAGCACCACATACAAAGCAATAAAATAAAGACATTGTGTCCATCAACAACTAAAAAAATATTTAAAAAAAAAAAAAAAAAAAAAAAAAGGCATGGACTCAGGAGTCTAGGTGTGATAAAATCAGCAACTTAGAGTTGAGTACATAGCCTAAGTCACCACTACCTTGATTTGTGCTAAGGCTTAAGGTGTTTTTCTCAACCTTGATTTTGTACTGTTAGTGCAAATAATTTAAGAATGTATAGTTTGAAAACCATGTCTGTAGATAATGTACAAGAGGTAGAATTTTCTCATAGCTTCCCACATAGTGAAAAAAGCAAACAGTGGGGTAGTATTATTGAAAAAAATTTTTTTTTTTTTTTTTTTTTTAACATTGTGGCCTCCTATAAGTTCTCATGGATCGGGGAGGGGAGCAAAAAACTGTGGACAAGATTTTGGAAAACTGCTATTTCACTGTAATTTCTTACTTAACCTATTCTCTCTCATTTCTTTTCTTTGCCTTTACTTGTCCTGACATAGACCTGTAGGTGTGCTGATCTGGTCCGAGTACCTTTCCTGGTCTGTTCTCCACTCTTACAAGTGGCCTCACACAGGCACCAGGCAAATGCTGGGAATAACCTTGGGCACAAATGCGAAAACCAGTTCATAGCCTTACCTAAGCCTCAAGGGGGAAAAGCAACAGGGAAGGGCCTCAAACCTGCTAACCTTGTTGGCTGGCTTGTGAATGCATTTAGAAATTGGTCATATCACATGGGCCTGAGTCCACAGTGAGATATTAGCTGTGAGTCAAATGCATTAATTCCTGAAGAAGTTTTTCAGGCTCCTGGGTGGAAGAGACTCTCAGTCTACCAAGGGCCCCACGTGTCAGTAATGCCAGTCTTGAAAGATCCTGTTTTAGTCCTTTCACATAATTTGTTAGCTCGCTCTTAACGTTTTTTGCTGAATGAAGTATTTAGCTTTACTTAGTGTTTATCTGAAATTGAGGTTTTACTTTGGAGAAAAAAAATTTTTTTAGTAGAACATCTTTTAAAAAAAAAAAATATATATATATATATATATTTAGTTATAAGTGGACACAATAACTTTATTTTATTTATTTATTTTTATGTGGTGCTGAGGATCGAACCCAGGGCCTTTTATGTGCTAGGTGAGCACCCTACCACTGAGTCACAACTCTAGCCCTGGAGAAAATATTTTTAAGTATTTGGTATAATTAGATTCTAGTGGTAGAACCCTTTTGGGAATTTTGCCTTTTATTTGTGCCTTAGGTCATTCCAGATCATTAGTGTTTAAACTTGAGTGACTACAACTGCCTGTGACTCAAAAATAATAGATTTTGCCTGGGCTGTTGATGCACACCTTTAATCCCAGTGACTCAGGAGGCTGAGGCAGGAAGATTGCAAATTCAAGACCAGCCAGTACATCTTAGAGAGTCCCAGTCTCAAAATAAAAATAACAATGGGTTGGAGTAGGGCTGGGGTTGGGCTGGGGTTGTACTGGGGTTGTAGCTCAGTGGTAGAGCACTTGCCTTGCACATATGAGGCATTGGGCTCGATCCTCAGCACCACATAAAAGTGAAAAAATAAAGGTATTGTGTCCATCTACAACTTAAAAATAAAATCATTAAAAGGCGGGGGACCTGGGGTTGTGGTTTAATGGTATAGTGCTTGCCTAGCACATATGAGGCATTGGGTTCGATCCTCAGCACCACATAAAAATAAATCAATAAAATAAAGGTATTATGTCCATCCACAACTAAAAAATAATTAAAAAAAAAAAAAGATCTGGAGATGAGAACTCAGTAGTAAAGCACCCCTGGGTTCAAATCCCAGTACTTCAAAAAACAAACAAATAAATCCAGACTTTAGGCTCTATCTGAATCTTTAAGAAAACTTACCTAGAAATACCTATTAATGTCAGATTGAGAATCAGTGAAGTAGGTATGGATTCATGAACTAAAAAAAAATGAATATGCTCTTAAGACTGCTCCTGTATAAAGAAAATGTCCTTTGTTGGTTTCAGAAATAATATATACCTGCTTGGGTAACCAGTTTTGTCAGTAAAACCAGTCAGGTAGCCCTCAGGTTAGCCAGGCTGTTCTACTAGGAGTTTGGTGTCCAGTAGGACTTGAGTTCTTTCCACCCATATGATGTTTGTCTGGTTGACCACCAGCTAGGTTTCAGAGGGGGAAGGAAAGAAAAGAAAATGTGGGGGTGGGGTGGGGTGAAGGACATGGCTAGTAGAATATGAGGAGTACTACTTTCCTTTTACCCTAGGAGTATAAGTGCTTTCCTCCTCAGCATCTACTTGATGCCCACATTGACTACAATGGAAGTGTCCTTAAAGGCTACTTCTGGTATAAATTAGCCTGCCCAAGACAGTGGGGACACTGGGAAGTACAAATCTAGTTACTCATTTCTGCTGTCAAGGCTACTTCTTGTCCCCATCCATACTTTGTTTCTTCTTGGCTAACAGGAAAATTAATGAGGACAAACTTCTTTGTTGCAGTGGTTTCATGAGCTGTACAGATTAGAAATTTGTTGAGGAAGGAAAGAAAACATATTTTTATAGTTTTTCTTTCCTGCTGTCAAAATGTCTCTTATAATACTGATGGAGGCAGAGCTTAGTGTGAGAGCCAGGTGAGCCTGCACTGAATCCCCCAGTTAGGTAGTAGTACCATCTGTTCTCAGGCATGCTGGACCAAAGCAGGCCTAGTGTAGGAAGATGCATGGCATGGTGGAACAGGGTGAGAAAGAAGAGGAGAGAGAAAGGCAGTAACTTTTGAAATGAAATGAATTTTATTTGGAAGGATAATAGCTTCTATTCTTGGTTTGTTGTTAAGGAAGCAAACTATAATTTTATGAAACTTTGCAATATTGGTTTATGTTGGAAGCGCAAAATAAATATTGGTTCTCTCTTAGCCTTCTGGAATTCTATTATTGTTTTTACCTTTTATGCTGGGAAATCTCAAATACAGTCTAGTTTAGTGAATCTCTATACACCCATCATCCTATATCAGTACTCACCAACATGTGGCTTAATCTAATTTCCTCTGTCCCTCACCCATTTTTTTCTTTCTGCAACCCCATCCCCTACTCCATTTCACCTTACATATCTTAAGCATCAGTATGTAGTTTCATTAGAAATAGATAAACTAGTCAGTCAGTGGTCATATTTCTCCTGATTGCATAATGTATTTTTTTCTTTAGTTGACTTGTCTGATTTCTTTTTTTTTAAATATTTTTTTAGTTGTTAATGGACTTTTATTTTATTCATTTATTTATATGTGGTGTTGAGAATCGAACCCAGTGCCTCACGCATGCTAGGCAAGTACTCTACCACTGAGCCACAACTCCAGCCCCTCTGATTTCTTTTTTAAAGATGATAATCAAGTGACTGAATCAAATTCTGGCAATGAATAGGGTGGGCAGTGTTCTATCTTGGGGGATATTTACTTGGTTTAGACTTCCAAATCTAATTCTTGGTGTAAATTTAGATGATAAAATTGAAGGAAGTACTTACTACATACACAAAATATTACTGGAATTCTGTGTAGTTGTAACCACAAGCCACACATGGGTTTCATCATTGCCTGGAAAGTCCTTGATAAGTGTTTTCTCATGAGAGGACTGTTTTATACCTTTTCTTCAGACTTCATATATTTCTTCTTTTTTTCTCAGCTGATGACTTGGTTTCATGCTTCTCTGAGAAAACAGAAATCTGTCCAGAGGAACTCCCCTTATTTTCCCTCTTTCCATGTCTACAGTGCCTTTGGCAGATGGCTGGTCTCTCAAGTCCATTTGGTTGATTATTGTGTACTATATACTTGTGTTGTCTCTACCCCACCATACTTCTACCTTTTCACTTCCTTCACAGTACCTTGCTGCTCTGTGTCCCTTTTCCATCTTCCCTGTCTGCGGGATCTTCCTGTTTGCTACGTTAGGCCTGTTGATATACAGGTATGCTCGGGACACCCCATCTTTTTCACAAGAAATCAGCCCTTGTTCAACCAATCTCTCCCTGGATTTAATGACCAACCCCTCCCCCCCTTCACAGCAAGCTACTTCAAAAGAGTTGTTGACTCTTCTCCATTTTTTTCTCATTCATCCTTTTAGGACACTCAATTCTGGCTTCCATTCTCTACTTACTAGAGCCATCTGTGATGGAATTCTCTTTTTTGTGTGAATGTTCTCATTATCTTTACTGCCTCTTTTATTTGTACTCACTCTGATTTTACCCACTCTCATAACTTAAATACCATCTTTATACTAATAATTTCTAACTCTCTACAGCTGTCCTCTGAGTTCCACCTTTTCGACAGTAGTCTGTGAGCTAGACTTCATGGGTGCAGAGGAGAATTCTAACTCTCCCCAGTCCTTTTTCATTTTGATAAATGGATGCTAATATACCCAGTTGGTCATGTCAGAAACCTGAGAGTCATCTTAAATCCTTCTCTACCTCCATCCAGTCTTTCAGCATATCTTATCAGTTCTCCCTCAGTGTATATATCGGATACATTCACTTTTCTGTACTTGGGCTTCTACCACTAATTACCATCATTTCTCAACTGGAAAACTACTTGAGTTTTTTAATCGGTCTCCTTGCTTCCATTTTTGTCTCTTATACGCTGTTCTCATAGCACGCAGGGCACTCTTATTAAAAACATTTAACCATATCTTATAACTGCGTGCTTAGGTCTTTTTTTTTTTTTTTATTTTTTAGTTGTTGATTGACCTTTATTTATTCATTTGTTTATATGTGGTGCTGAGGATCGAACCCAGTGCCTCCCACATGCGAGGCAAGTGCTCTACCACTGAGCCACAACCTCAGCCCCCTGCTTAGGTCTTAATGCTGCATTTCATGGAGAATCAGTTACTGGCTCCTTACAGTAGCCATCAAGGTCCTGCCTGCCTCTCCAGCTTTATCACTACTGCTTTTCCTGTCCATCATTATGCTGTGGTTCTACTTGTCTCCTTGCACACCAAGATATTTCATGCCCCAATATCTTGACACTTGACGTTAACAAACAAGCACTATCCTGTCCCTGGCTCTTGTCCTTATTCTTTAGGATACAGTTTAAATTACACCGCCTTCCCCTCTACTCCCGGCATTGGGAATTGAATCTAGGGGTGAGCTCACTGAGCTACATTCCTAACCCTTTTTATTTTTTGACACTGAGTCTTGCTAAGTCGCAGAGGTTGGCCTCAAAGTTCTGATTCTCCTGTCCTGTCATCCCAAGTAGCTGGGATTATAGGCATGTGCCACCAAGGCCAGCAAATATCACGTGAGAGCCTTTTTTTATTATTTTCCCCAAAGTAACCACTTACCTCAGTCTACTCTTTGTTATTATTATTATTTTCTGTTTAATAATATATTATTATTATTATTTTCTGTTTTTTCCTAGCACATTTACTGAGTCCCCACTTATGAGTCCAGCACTGTTCTAAACATAGGAGATAAAGCAATGAACAAAGCAGACACACTCAAGAAGCTTATACAAAATGGGGAAATGACCAGATACTATATATGACACATGCCTGCAATCCTAGCTGCTTCGAAGATTGAGGCAGGAGGACTCAAATTTGATTCCAGCCTGGGCAGCTTAGCAAGACGCAGTCTCTAAAATGAAAAGGGCTGGGGATATAGCTAAGAGGTAGAATATTCTTGGGTTTAGTTTCCAGTGCCACCGTGTGTGTGTGTGTGTGTGTGTGTGTGTGTGTGTGTGTGTGTGTAAATATAGTGAGGAAATAAATCACAATTAAATAATATTCTTACCAATCACAATTAAATCATATTACAATGGTGGTACATGCCTGTAATCCCAGTGATTTGGCATACCAAGGCAGGAGAATTGAACCTTAGCAAGGTCCTAAGCAATTTAGCGAGACACTGTATCAAAATGAAAAATTAAAAAGGGCTGGGGACTTAGCTCAGTGGTAAATTTGGCACCCCAGCTTCAATTCCCAGTACCATAAACAAGCAAGCAAATAAATAAATATCATATTCTGAATCTGATTTGTGCTGTGTAGACAAATGATGGAAGTTAAGGAAATGAAGTGAATTGAGGGGGATAGATGCCATTCTAAAAAGAGTGGTAAGAGGAGTCAGTTTGGCAGGAACTTCAAGAAAATGAGCATCATGTGACAATTTGGTTAGTTTTCTAGGCAGAGGGAATAGCACATGAGGCACCCTGAGGAGGAACAAGCTGGTGCCTGGAAGACTAGGTCAGCAGGCATGTGGTCAGATGGAGTGAGGAAGTATAGAAAGCAAAGAGCTGTCTGAGAGGTAAATAAGGGCCAGATCACTTGGGGCCCCACAGGATGGCAGTGGTAAGGGGTTTGGTTTTTTTCTGGGCGTGGGAGTTTTTCATCAAGATATAGACTTGATCTGATTTACACTTAAAGAGAATCACTGTGTCTTCCATGTGGTAATTAGTACAGAGGCCATGAGAAGACATATGAGATTGCCCAGAAATTGACTGCAGAAATCAGGATCAGAGAGGATAATGCATTTGTATTTATCTTGAGTATTTTCTTGCTTCTTTTCTGAAATGTGTCTAGAAATACAAGCTCTATGAAGTCAGGGATCTTATTTGTCTCTTTAGTGCAATTCCTGATACCTAGTTTAACTTCCCATTCTTGTGGTTATACATGATGTGGAGTTACACTGGTCACCCATTCATACATGAACATTGGAAGGTTATGTCTGATTCATTCTGTCTTTCCCTTTCCCATCCTCCCCTAGAATTCATTATTAATCCAGCTGCTTGGTTCTGTTTTTGTAACTCTTGCTGTCTAACTGGACTTTGAGCCTGTTTCTGTAGAACATTTTTAAAATTTGGGGGTGGGTATAGGGTCAAGTGAAGTATAAGAGAAAATCTCTTAAGTTCCAAAACCTATATTCCTTACCTTTAAATGAGGTGACCCTTCCTCATCTTTAATTGATTGAATAAGGTAATTGCTAAGTGTTTTATTACTTTAAAAATTTTCTTAATTTTGATGGTAGCCTTAAAATGGCTGGATTTCCTTGGACTATCATGGCAAGTAATTGCCCAAATGTGTTATTTGATGTTTTTAATACAATAAAGAAGGAGTTGCTGGGCATGGTGGCCCATGCCTGCAATCCCAGAGACTTGGGAGACTGAGGTAAGAGGATTGCAAATTTGAGGCTGTCCTGGGCAACTTAGTGAGACCCTGCTTGAAAATAAAATTAAAAGGGTAAGGGAAGTACTGGTGATGTAGCTCAGAGGTTGAAGGCTACTGGGTTCAATTCTCAGTAGGATGGATGGATGGGTGGATGGATGGATGGATGGATGGATAAATGTGTAGATAGATTGGTGGGTAGATGGATAAAGTGCTGCTTTCTTTAGGGAGGTCAGTACCAGCCTTTATGGATAGATGGCATTTGAGCTGAGACCTGAATGATGAGAGGAAGCCAATTAATGAGAAATCTAGGGAACATGTGTTCCAGGTATAGGAAACCATTGGTGTAAGGTATCTAGAACTCATTGTGTGTGAGGAACTCTAAGGAGTGTGAGGAAGATAAATGGTGGTGGGAGATCAAGTTCAGAGGCACAGGCCAGAGGGACCAGATAATACAGAATTTTGTGGGTTTGAGAGTGGATTTTTGTGTGCCACTTAAATTTTTAACAACTTAGAGATTTAGGATCATCTGGGGGAAAATTAGAAATTAAAAGAGGAAACTCGAATTTTGCAATGCAAAAAAAAAACAAAACAAAACTATATGCCATCCTCATGCTGCTGGTTCTTTTTCCTTCTTTAACCTTACATCTGGGATAAAGAAGGGACTTGGGAATTTCGGCAGAATAACATTTACAGTAAGGTTTAGTGACTCTTGCCTGCAATCCCAGCGACTCAGAAGGCTGAGGTAGGAGGATTGAAAATTTGAGGCCAGCCTCAGCAACTTATTGACCTTCAGCAACAAAGCATGACCCTGTCTCAAAATAGAAAATAAAAAGGACTGAGGATGGGGGCTGGAGTTGTGGCTCAGTGGTAGAGTGCTTGCCTCGCACATGTAAGGCACTGGGTTCGATTCTCAGCACCACATAAAATAAATAAATAAATAAAGGTATTGTGTTCATTTACAACTAAAAAAAAAATTAAAAAAAAAAAAAAAAGGACTGGGGGTGTAGCTCCATAGTACAGTGCCCTTGGATTCAATCACCATTCCAACCCCCCTCCCCGCCCCAAAAAAACAATAACAGTTACCACATGGGTTCCCTCCTTTCTGTTTTTGAAGATGCCATTTTGGACCCCACTGGAGAAATGTTGAGTGGTCATAGTGAATTGTTGGTTTAATTGTCACAAATCCGCTATAGGAGAATCCTATTGTCATCATTTCTTCCTCTTTTTTTTTGTTTGGGGGGTGGGCACCAAGGATTGAACTCAGGGGCACTTGACCACTGAGCCACATCCCCATCCCTATTTTGTGTCTTATGTAGAGACAGGGTCTCACTGAGTTGCTTAGCGCCTCACCATTGCTGAGGCTGGCTTTGAACTCAACAGTCTTCCTGTCTCAGCCTCCTGAGCTGCTGGGATTACAGGCACATGCCACTGTGCCTGGTTTAATGTCATCATTTCTGATGAAAACATTAACCCCCACGTGCACACAGAATAATTTAGAGTTTAATAAAAAACTGCAGCGGGGTGCGGTGGTGCAAGTCTGTAATCCCAGCACTTAGGGAGGCTGAGACAGGAGAATTGCGAGTTCAAAGCCAGCCTCAGCAACAGTGAGGCGCTAAACAACTCAGTGAGACCTTGTCTCTACATAAAACACAAAATAGGGCTGGAGATGTGACTCAGTGGTCGAGTGCCCCTGAGTTCAATCTCCAGTACCAAAAACAAAACAAAACAAAACAAAACTTGTGCAGTGATCAAAATTTGATGTTCTAAAATTTTAGCTTATTTATGCACCATAATCCATATAAGAAACTACTTTTACAAGTTAAGTACACTGTCTTTTCAGAGAGTAGAAATTAATCTGTTTTATTTCTCCATAGATTTCAAAGGCTAAAAGGCTGGGAACTAAATTTCAGGTCCAGTTGAATCTAAAGTTATTCTAGCTTTTTATTATATCCTATTCTAGCTTTTTATTATATTGATTTTTTTCATTTTATTCACCCATTGGGTATTTGATATTTTAAATCTACTTCTTTCCTTCCCATTATATTCCTTTTCTAATCCTTTTGCAAAAAGAGATCCAAATTATGCATCATAAAATTCTTAGCATTATATAAACAAGTCATTTCACATTTTAGCTGCTGTTTTACATATCAGGACTAAAAGGATATCATTTAAAAATTTAGATTATTTTCTTTACTGTGTTATGGATAATAATATATTGATACCTTTTAAATAAGATCATGTGTATGAAAGCTCTAGCCTGTTCATACGTGCTTTTTCAGTGTTGGGTTTGCTTGCTTTCTTTTAACTCAAAAGCAGGTGGACATCTTAATATTGTCTGGCACCTAGGGTAGACCTTTGTACTAGAAAACCTAAGTGTGACAACTTGTCATTGTTAGAACTTGTCTTTAGACCTGTTTGCCATACTTCCTTTTGTTTTTTGGTACTGGAGATTGAACTCAGGGACACTTGACCACTGAGCCACATCCCTAGCCCTATTTTGGGTTTTATGTAGAGACAGGGTCTCACTGAGTTGCTTAGCACCTCACTGTTGCTGAGGCTGGCTTTGAACTCATGATTCTCCTGTCTCAGCCCCCCTAAGTGCTGGGATTACAGCTTGCGTCACCGTGCCCAGCTCTGTTTGCCATACTTTCTAAACCTGCGTACAAAGCCACTAAATTGCAGTCAGACCTAAATTTGATTTGTAAACTTCTCCTATAGCCTTTCTCAGTTCTTTCTACACTTGAAGGAGTTAAACACCGTACACTAAATAAAACTTATGTATGGTTCTAGAGTTAATGTCCTGGTGTAGACTCAGAGTGTTTGAAATGCAGAACTTGTTGACATCATGATAAATGCAAATCTACCCATTAAAGATTTATTCAACCTGACAATTCTACGCATTTTACAGATGAGAAAAGACCCATTGGAGATTAGTGAATCATCTAAAATGATAATTAATACTGAGCTCTCAGTATTATATAAAGCATTATACTGATTAAGTATATAAATATTAAATCTATATCATGTGATGAGGTAATGCACGTACCTAGCTTCCCTTTAATACACGTTGACTTTCTAAAATTAAATTCTGCTAAGTTCTAAATTTGGCCTAAAACATCAGCCGAATGAAAAAGGGAAGAATTTCTTTCCTTGCAGAGGCTTCATCTATAAAATTAAACCTAAATGAATTCTTTCAAAATCCCTTGAGGTAATCATTATTCTTATGGGTGTGGCAATTCAGATCAAAGAAAAAACAGCAAAAGATGTTCACAGTTCACATTCAAAGTCAGATCAACATTTGAGTCTGTGCTATAATTACTGAGGCAATAGAGGTGGGTTGACTGGGCTCCAATACTTCATTCTTAAAAC
Organism: Xerus rutilus; assembly: GCA_028644305.1. Lineage (NCBI taxonomy): Eukaryota > Metazoa > Chordata > Mammalia > Rodentia > Sciuridae > Xerus > Xerus rutilus. Next base: position 59,699,844 of record CM053403.1, on the reverse strand, counting down.
GAAACAAAGGGTGTATTCCTAGCAAAGAACTAAGGTACTGATTTTCTGGTAATGTCTACTTTTGTCTCCGCTCACAGACTTAAATGATTCATAAATTCCAGGATTTATGTGCCAGGGTGGTGACTTCACATGCCTTAATGGCACTGGTGGCAAGCCCATCTGTGGGGAGAAGTTTGATGATGAGAACTTCATCCTGAAACATACAGGCCCTGGCATCTTGTCTATGGCAAATGCTGGGCCAAACACAAATGGTTCCCAGTTTTTCATCTGCACTGCCAAGACTGAGTGGTTGGATGGCAAGCATGTGGTCTTTGGGAAGGTGAAAGAAAGCATGAACATTGTGGAAGCCATGGAGTGCTTCGGGTCCAGGAATGGCAAGACCACTAAGAAGATCACCATTACCAATTGTGGACAACTCTAATACATTTGACTTGTGTTTATCTTAACCACCAAACCATTCCTTCTGTAGCTCAGGAGAACACCCCTCCACCCTGTCTGCTTGTAATATCCCATAATCTTTGTGCTTTTGCTGCAGTTCTTTAGGTTCCATATTTTCCTTATTTCCCTCCCAAGTCTAGCTGGATTGCAGAGTTAAGTTTATGATTATGAATAAAAACAAAATGACAAAAAAAAATTTTGAGACACAATCTCCATAGGTTTCTGAGGCCAGCCTTGAACTAACTTACTTTCTTTTTTCTTTTGGTACCAGGGATTGAACCCAGGGGCACTTAACCACTGAGCCACATCCCCAGCCCTTTTTTATATTTTATGTAGACAGGGTCTTGCTGAGTTGCTCAGGGCTTCACTAAGTTGCTGAGGCTGGCTCTGAACTTCCAATCCTCCTGTTTCAGCCTCTTGAGATGCTGTGATAACAGGCAAGAATCTCTGTCCCTAGCTCTGGCCTTGAACTTTGGATCCTCCTGCCTCAGCCTTCCACATTCCACAGGCTTGCACTGCCATACCCAGCTCTAACATGATATTTATAAAAGGTGATTTCCATACTACCATTAAGTTAAATTGGCCATATAAATTACCACAGAGGTGAAGCTGCTTTGACAGCAGCTGCTGGCTCTAATGAGTAAAAACCTTGCCAACTCTGGTACAGTGTGTGAGCAAGCTAGTGGTGTATATAACTGGTGGGTTCTCTGGCCCTTTGTGTAAGGGTTAATATATTTAGAACTGGAGTATAAATGCTTTTATTAATAGAAAGCTTTAGGCATACAAAGATTATGCTCATTGTGATCATTGAGAAGAACACTGCATACAGGTTGCTCAAGTATGGTTTTCTCTTTGTGACAGTAGAATGTATTCAGCAAAAAGACTGTATATTGATTCACATTATAATAAATAAGTCGTTAATAGAAAATCTCCAGATGGATTCAAGTGAAAATGTTTAAGAAAATAAAAATTAAGTAAGTGAGTTGGGGCATGTAGCTTCCTGGGAATATATTGAAGTGCCTCAGTTGTAACCTTCAACCCTTAGGGAGTAGGATTTTTTTTTTTTGTGATCTCATAACTTCAGCCTAGCTCCTGGCTCAGTTTCTTTTCTGCTGAATTTCACATATTTATAGTGTTCAGGAATATTAGATAATTTTATCATACTTTGCCAATAGGTTCTTCCATCTTAGTATCCTGAGAACTCCCTGGCTTTAAATCTTTGGTTCAAATAAGAAGAATTCAATTTCATTCATCAGTGCTTCATATTTGACATTTTTCTGAATTTACTAGTAAGATGACTTAGTATATCAAAAGTGGTCTTTGGCAGGGCAAGTTATTTTAGAAATATAAAAGTAAGATTCCTAAATAGAAATGAAGAAGTGAAAAATAGGGAGGAGGAGACCTCCCCTCCCCCCTTAATTCTGCAGTACTGGTAATCTAATCCATGGCCTTACACATGCTACCACTGAGCTACCTCTCCAGCCAGGAAAGGGGTCTTAGTGACTTGATTTTGACTGTGCGTTGGATGGTGTCCATTTTGCACATTGGTAAAACAGATCAACAGAAGCAATGTGTGTAGACAGTTGGGTGGAATGGTCATTAGTATGCACAGCCAGTCTGGGACCATTGAACTTTAAGCATTTTCTTGTTCATTTCTTCCCAGTGGATATGTAGGTGCCAGGCCAGTGAGGTCTTCCCCTTTGACATTAACTTTTTTTAAAAAAATTAAAGTAGTCTCTTTCTTATATAAGTGGTTAAAAACACATCCATTTCTCCAGTCTTTTGTGAATCTTTCTTTTCATTTACCTTTTAGTCAAAACCAGTGTTTACACTTAAATATATATACCTTTTATATGAGGCATCCCACTATACTTAATATATCTTAGAAAACTTTTCATATGAGTGTATATACATTTTATTTATGCTGGAGATCTAATCCATGGTCTTGTGTATGCTAGGTAAGCACAGTGCCACTGAGCTGCATTTCCAGCCCTTTTTTATTTTTGTTGAGACAGGATTTCACTGTGTTGCCCAAGCTGATCTTGAACTTGTAATTATTTTGCCTTAGCCTCCTGAGAGCTGGAATTATAGGGGTGCATCAACACACCTGGCTTCTACATTTTTTTTTTTTTAAAAGGCCTGGGTAGTGAGTATCAGAATGAGAGTACCGTCATTTATTTGACAACATAACTTTTTGAATTATTTAAAATTAATGTAAACAAAGGCATTTGAAAACCTGGCGTCTTATACTGAAGTGCTTGGATTTTTTGTCAGCATTATGGTGGTTCATGTAAATGATTCTCTTCATTTATCCATTGTGTGAATAGAGTATATAGACAATAGCTACTTCAATATTCTGATCACTATACATAGGAAAAAGGTTAAAAATGAAAATGGTACCTTCATATAAAAATGATAGCTGGTGCTGTGGCCTTTTATATGCATGGAGGAATGTTATCAAAAATGATCATCAAGTCAGGCACGGTGGCGCATGCCTAGCATTTTGGGAAGCTGAGACAGGAGAATCACAAGTTCAGAGCCAGCCTCAGCAACAGCGAGGCGCTAAGCAACTCAGTGAGACTCTGTCCCTACATAAAAAAACACAAAATAGGTCTGGGGATGTGGCTCAGTGGTCAAGTACCTCTGAGTTCAAACCCTGGTACCAAAAAAAAACAGAGCGTCATAGGGTAATGTTGGGATGTATGATGTTGGATGCATCTGAGGGAGTTTGAGAGGAGGGTGTTGTAAACCTAGTACATGGGAGTTGATGAGAGTAGTTCATGTACTTGTTCTGCTCTGTCCTTGACTGAGGCACGGATGACACAGGCTGGTATGTGTGCAATGAAAGCTGACTCTGGTTTAGCCTAAACAACAGAATGCTTCAGTGATATTTTAGAGCTTTTTTATAATTCTCTTTTCATTCTCTTTGTTTTGTTTCCCCCTGGTACTGAGGATTGAACTCCAAGGTCTCTCACATGGCAGACAAGTGTTCTACTACTGAGTATGTCCCCTAGACCTATCATTTCAGTCTTTTGAGTATAAAATATATGCTGTGTAAAATGAATTCTCATGTTTAAGGAGAAGGTTGAAAACTGAACAGTGAAATTCTTTTGATAGTCTTTTTTTGGTGTGTGTGTGGTGTGGTGGGGTGGGTGGTATTGGGAATTGAATCCAGGGATGCTTTACCACTGAGCTACATCTTCAGGCCTTTGTACTTTGTATTTTGAAACAAGATCTTGCTAGGTTGCCAAGATTGGACTCAAACTTATGATCCTCCTGCCTCAGCCTCCCGAGTCACAGGGAATATAGGAGTGCACCACTGCGTCCGGCTTCTTTTGATAATTTTACTCAGTGGCTTAATCATTTTCAGTCTTTTAGTTCTTTTCGTTATCACATATGGCATGTGTGCTTTTTTCTTCTCAGTGGATGGCATAAAGTAAGCCCTCTTGTACAATGTGGTTATATTTAATTCTGTCTGATGGGTCCAAGGCAGCTAAGTGTCTGACTGATGTAAGATTCTGACATAACTCAAGTAATATCTCATATGAGTGATATATTTTCTTTCCTTTAATATCATCAAGTCATCCGCACCTACTCACTTGTACATTCATGAGCAAAAAGACTTTTTCTTTAAAGCAAGGATAGACTAGGAACACTGATGATTTATAAAAAAAACAAATAAATCATTATTAATTAAAGTAGTAATGATGATACAATGTATTTCTCAAGATGTACACTTCTTGAACATAATTTTGTTAAGTAGTCTTAATCTTGGACTTACACCCTTAAGGAGAATCTTAACGTAAGTGCTTTGTTTGGACTCCTCCACCCCCACCTTCCCAACCTCCTTTTAGAGACTTGGAGCATAGTATTTTACCTGGCTTTTCAACTTCTCACATTGTTCTAAGATGTATCTTTGTATGATGCCAGATTCTCACAAATGCCACCACTTCATCTCTCTGGTCATCTGTAAGTGGGCAATTTTACAGAGCAGCTTTGTTCTCCTTGCTCCCTTATTTATTGAGAATATAAAATCTCTCCTTTCCCTTCTTAATGCTTTTTCTTCAGGTGCTTTGATGACAGTGATCCTTTACTAATGTCTCTTAAGATATATTTAGATTTATTTTGTTAGGTTTACACATGTCAGAAAAACACTGAGATAGCTAAGTAGGATATTCATATTCTAGGTTTGCAGATAAGGAGACTAAGGAGGGCTGGAAGTGATCTGCTTATGGTCTCATAGCTAGTTTAGTGATGAATCTAGCTTGCCAACCAGATTTTCTTCTTTTAAAGCCAGTGCTATTTGTGTTGTGCTATACTGTCTGTATTGGTTATTAAAAAAGTCTTTTCCTGAACAAAGATAGTTCTTTCTGCTAGATAAATTCTTAGTAACCCTCACTCTCTCTTTTGCTGGCTACATAATATTCCAAAACATTTAAAAAAATTGTTCCTGGTTGCTGAACATTTAGATTTTACATGGGTTGTCAGTATCAAAATAATAGGATGGACATTTTTCTTTTTTTAGAAAATTTCCTAGAAAGATATTAGGTGAAAACATATAAACTTTTTAAAGGCTCTTGGATACTGCACAGTTGTTTCTCCTCAGGGGTTGTTCTGATTTCATTTAACCAGATGTCCACATAACACAACACAGAAGGCTTGATAGGGTATAATTATAGCCTTTGTTCAAAGAGATTGGAGTCTCTGGTTGTTATTTATTAGTGTAACAGTTATCAACACCATTTTATAAAACTTACCTTTTTTTCCCTGTGATGATAGTTGGAGATTTTTTTTTTTAAATATATTTTTTAGTTGTATGCAGTATCTTTTATTATTTATTTTTATGTGGTGCTGAGGATCGAACCCGGTGACTTATGCATGCAAGGCAAGCGCTCTACCACTGAGCCACCGCCCAAGCCCCGATAGTTGGAGATTTTGAGGTTTGTGATCTTCTGTATTGTTTTGCACTTTTCCTGATCATGTAATTTATGATAGTACTTCTGTAAGGACATCCGTATTTACATTCAGATTTAACTGCTTTCATTTCCTGCAGCTCAACTGAGGGGGCGTGGTTTGAAATGTTGAGAACTTTCGTTTTTAATTGGTAGGCTAACTCAAATGTCTAGGAGATGGTGCAGCTGTATGGAACCAGAAAGAGCTGTTTTCATGATGGTTAGTAATTAACATTTACTCGTCCAAGGTAGAAGGCAAGTAAATTCAAGAATTATATATGTTTGAATTAAAATATATCTGCCACTCAATTTTGCAGTTACAGCTAGGGCATTTGATTCAGAAACTTTTTTTTGGAGTGGGAGATTGTACTAGAAATTGAATCCATGGGCACTTTACCACTGATCTACATCCCCAGCTGTTTTTATTTTTTATTTTTTAAAATTTGGAAACAGGTCTCTCTCAGTTCCGTTGCTTAAGGCCTTGCTAAATTACTGAGGCTGGCCCCAAACTTGTGATCCTCCTGCTTTAGCCTCTCAAATTGCTGGGATTACAGGCATGTGCCACCATGCCTGATTCAGGTATATTTTGATATCTCAGATAATTTCAGAATTACCCTTTGGTCCCTATCAGTTGGTATTAGATGAAGATGAAATATTGTCTGAGAATTTACTATTTTAATTATTAACAGTATCAATACTAGAATAAGTTGTCTGCATTTTTCCGCAGAAACATCATTATTGTAGTGTGCATAAATGTGGGTGAAAAGAACATTTTACAAATGAGAAAAACAAAGTTTCCCTGTTATCAGTTCTAAACTAGCTCTACTTCCTGTGCCTGAGAATGACCTAATAGCAATAAGGTGATCTACCTACTGGAAGCCACAGGCTGGAACAGGCTTTGCAAAGAACAGAGAGACTGATCTCTGTGAACCTGGTCTAAGAGTAGCTGCCCACAAGCTCCTTTCTTTCTTTCCATTGGATAGTTCAGGAGAATATTTACCTGCTTTGTTTGGATAATCATTTTAATTGGTTAAGTTTAAAAATAGGTGGCTTGTTTTTAAAAACGGTTCTGTATAATTCCTATTTATCTTGTCTTTCCTTCTGAAAGTTATATTCCAGTGAAGGAGTATTTAGGAAAAACTTGATATTTGCCTCCAGTGTTAAAGCCTAGAACATGTTTTTATTTCTAAATTCATTGATTTGCATAACTGTTTCTTCTTCCTGGAGGGCTCTGCCCAGAAGGCTTTTTCCCACATCTCTATGGCTAACTCCTTCTTTTTTTTTTTTTTAAATTTTCTAATCTTTTTTTTTTACAGAATATCTTTATTTTATTTTTTATGTGGTGCTGAGGATTGAACCCAGTGCCTCACGCGTACTAGGCGAGCACGCTACCCACTGCGCCATAACCCCAGCCCGGCTAACTCCTTCTTCAAGTTTCCCTTACATCTCACATTTTCAGATGGGTTCTGCTTCTTTATTTTGTTTAATGCTGTAGCCTACTTCTCCCATCTAGAGCTCCATGCCCTATTCCTCTTTTTCTAACTTTTGCCTTAGTGATTTACACCTTCATTCTGTATCATTTATCTACCTGTTATGTTTAAAATATATTGTTTCTTCCCTCAAATATGAGCTCCACATTTATGTATATACATATTATATATTTTTGTACTATATGCATACTATACACATAAAAATGTGTGGAACGGGCTGACCAGTGAAAGTCCTGTCATTGAAGTAATTTTTTAAAAAATATTTTTATTAGTTGTTGGTGGATCTTTATTTTATTTATTTATTTATATATATGTAGTGCTGAGAATCGAACCCAGTGCCTCACACATGCTAGGCAAGCACTCTACCACTGAGCCAAGACCCCAGCCCATAATTTTGGTTTTTACATTTTAGCCAGTTCAGCAAACACTTCTATTCCTTTTTTAAACTGTTCTCGTTGGCTATAAAAGTGTTTCTGTGCATTTTTGACACCTGTTTGTTTTTAAGTTATTTTTATTTTAGCATTTAAATCTCAGCTTGTCTCGTACCCATTCTAAAGACCTGAATTTGTTTGTGTGTGATTTTGATGTTAGGCACCATCTTCACTTCTGTGTTCCCTGCTCTCTTTTGTCCTGGTGTGGCACAGATACTGCTCCACAGTATCTGTTATATATATTTCAACATTCTGATCCTGTGATCAGAGAGCAAAATTTCTCAAGTTATTAGCTGCTCAGGGCTGGATCAAAAAGGAGCCCTTGGAGTTGTGGAAATTCCCCTTGTCAACCCTGAGCAGGTTCATCTATTTCAAATTTTAAGCTTGTAAATTAGTGTACTAGAGTAGGTCCCACCTTTTCCCCTTTCAAGAATCTTAATAAATAGATCTTAATTAATAGAAAGAAATGGGGCCAAAAATAAAGACTTTGCACACTCACCAATGGTGTGATAGTACCAAAGTTATTATATATGATTTAATGTATATTATAATATATAATATAAATAAACGAGTGTTATTGGTTTAAAGAGACAAACAGGCAAGGCCAAGGCCATCTCCTGCCTCTAACATCCCCCCCCCCAGCCCTCTGATTGAACCCAGAGACATTTACCCTCTCCCTTTGGGGGGGGGGTACCAAGGATTGAACTCAGGGGCACTTAACCACTGAACCACATCCCCAGCCCCTTTTTGCATTTTATTTACAGACAGGGTCTCACTGAGTTGCTTAGGGCTTTGCTAAGTTGCTGAGGTTGGCTTTGAACTCGTGATCCTCCATCTCAGCCTCCTGAGCCTCTGGGATTACAGGTGTACACCATCTTGCTTCACTGTCCCAGCCCCTTTTTTATGTTTTATTTTGAGACAGGTTTTAGCTGAATTGCTTAGTTCCTTGCTAAGTTGTTGAGGCTGGCTTTGCACTTGCTATCCTCCTACCTTAGCCTCCTGAGCCATTGGAATCATAGGCGTGTCCCACTGTGCCTGGCAAGGTCATGCATTTTTATAAATTAACCAAGTGTGTAGTGCTTCCTGTAATATGTCCAGGTTTGGAAACAGAACTAGGCAGAATGGGAGGAGAGGAAGAGAGAATATCATAGTATATGAAATGAACACTTGGTTTAGTCGCCATCTGACAGCCTAGATTAACAAAGCAAGTTATTTGGAAATGAGTCTTCAAGGAGGAAAAAAAAAAAAAGGAAAGAGAGAAGAGGCAACAACTTAGTGCACTATTTTATTAGTGTAGAAGAGTATTGGTTGTCTTTCAGATTTTTAAGGTACTTGGTCACCTTAGGTGATTGAAGCCCTTTTTCCGGCTGGTACTGGACCCAGTGAAGGTCTTTTCTCAGGAACCACTCAAGGATAAATTCACAATGATGATTAAGCCATGGACTGTTTCCAGGCCTTGGCTTGCTGAATTAGAGGAACGCTTTGGGGAAATGTTGACCTTGGCACTAACAGAGCACCAAATTCCTTTCTCTGCATTGTTTTGCATCTCATGCAAGTTCCTGATGGATTGTACTATCGCAGATAGTGATATGCATTGAATGCTGTACTAAACAGAGAATAAACTGTTGAAAGAATTAAGTGTAGACAAATACAGCATTGATTATTTGTAGTACAAAGAGATATATTTTATGAATCTTTTAAATAGCTAACTCCATAATGCTCTTAAATGTGATTGATTATATAGTTATTATAATTTTAAGAAACAAATTATAATAAATATAATGAGGAATATGTGTATGTATTTGCATATATACATACATATGCAAACATATACCTACCCTCATTCCATTTCCTCATGAACTAACATTGTCAAGTGGCAGCATACATGTCTTAACATGCTCTGTATACATGCATGTAAATGGCACTGTCATAGATTTATTGTTTATGGCTTATCTTTAAAAAAAGTCATCTTTTATTGATTAATAACCACATTTCATTTTTGACATGTTGTGATACCAGTTCATTGAAATTTTTATAACTTGCTTTGTGGTCTGGAATATGGTCAATTTTATAAATGTTTTGTTTAAAAAGGATACGTATCAATGAGAGTTCCACAAGAGAATTAAGCACCACAGAAAATTGATTAACTTCCTAGTTCTCCCAAGGATGATACATGACCGGTATCATTTCACATGCACAGGAGATAAATCCTCCATTTTATTTGATGAGAAAAACGTGATGAATTGCTTGAGATTATTTATAAATGACTTAGAAGTTTGTATGCAGACATCCACTAGTGTGGCCTATTTACTAGAAGACGGTATCTTTTGAATAGCAGATTTGATTCACTAAATTCTAGATGTAGTGAGGTTTTTCTTAAAAAAAAAAAAACAAAAAACAAACTTTTGAGATTTACCCACTTAAAGTATATAAGTTTTCTTTAGAGTTCACAGTATTGTTATAACCATTACCATAATCTATATTAGAGTGCCCTCCCGCCCCCAGAGTCCCTCATTAGCATTCAGTTCTCATTTCCCACTGCTCATCCCCTGGCAACCACTAAAATATTTTCTGAGTTTGTGCATTTGCCTATTCTGGACATTCATATAATGGAATCATAAATATGTTCTTATGTGGTCTTTCACTTAGCATAGCATTTCCAAGGTTCACCCATGTTGTAGCACGTATCAGAATGTTATCTCTTTTCATTACTGGGTAATATTTCACTGTGTAGAAATATCATGTTTTTTTATTAATTTATCAATTGATGGGCATTTGGGATGCTTCCATTTTGGGGGTGCAAGTAATGCTGCTAGCAACATGCGTATATGATTTTGTGTGTGTGTTTTCATTTGAGGAATTTTTTTTTGATACTGGGGAGTGAACTCAGGGGCACTTGACCACTGAGCCACATCCTCAGCCCTATTTTATATTTTATTTAGAGACAGGATCTCACTGATTTGCTTAGCGCCTCGCTGTTGCTGAGGTTGTCTTTGAACTTGTGATTCTCTTACCTCAGCCATTGGAGCTGCTGGGATTTCAGGCGCGCACTACCGCGCCTGATCTCCAAGGAGGTTTTAAAGCTGTCAACATAAATATTACTCATTACAAAAATACAGACAACCCACAACAGAATCTTTACATTTGTAATTTTGTTCTGAGATTTTGATGTTTGTTGGTAGGAACAGAGTTGGTGGAGAGGGGAACTAACATTTATTGAGTGTCCAAACTAGACTAAGCACTTTGCTAGGAACTTCGTATACATTATATTACTTAATTCTGTTAACAGTCCTGTGAGACAATGCATTTTCCTTTAGAGATGAGAAAACAAGGACTCAGAAGCCTTAATTAAATCAACCAAAGTGGCCTAGTTAATAAGTGACGAGCCGGGCTTAGAATCTAGATCTCTTTGACTCCAGAGCATAACACAAACTTGGAAGATTGGATTTCTAAAAACAATTAAAAAGGATAATCTCATTACTTTTCATCAAATCAGACCTTCCTGATGATTTATCTTCCTTTCCTCTCCTTGACAGCATTCATTTTCTATTATTGAAAAGAAGGTGATTGTTCTATGCCTATTGGCAACATATTTAGTAGTTTGAGGATCTTGTGGTGAAGTGAGGGTCTTCTGTCAGTCTTTTCACTCAGTCATGATGGAATATAATCAGTAAAAGCAGAGATAATATAGCTTAAGGTTGGGGAGTTTCCTGGAATTTCTAGTAGCTCTGTATAGCAGGCTCTTAGTCTGAACACAGAGGAAAAACACTCTTCTCACAGTTTGCTTATTTCCAGGCGGTAGTACTTCAACAATTAGCAAATTAGAAATTGGAAGTTGCATTCACATGTCTATTTTTAACTCATAGTTTATTTTGATGTTTTGATGAGGAACTCATAGCATATCAAATGGTTGCAGTTTTTAACTCAGTAATGAAAATAAACACAAGTGTAAGTTAGAAAAATCATTCGTACTGAAACCTTTCATGGAAGCAGCGTGTATCAGAAATATTAGCACTGTCTATTGATCAACGAGTTCAAGACTCTTAATTTGTGTTTTAAAATAATTTTACATTAGTTCAAGAGTTTCTGTGCAGTACTCTGATTTCAAATAAGTAAAACGATATTTGCTTTGTGATATTTCACCCTAGATCAAAACCTCATTTATAAAGCCAAGACTGAGTACAAATAAAGATTTATCAAGAGCATTAACAGTGAAAAGTTTGTAAGGGGTAAATTTTACCTACATAACAGCTAAATTAGTTTTTAGCAGTTTTAGTACTATGGCTTGTGGTTCTGGTGTGGACACCAAGTAGCAGCAATTATTTGCTGCCACTGACTGATAATGGTGTCATTTAATAGGTAATTGTGGGTGTGATACATGTAACAGACCTCCCAAATAGCAGGCACTTAAACAAGGTAGAAATCGATTTCTGGGTCATGGTAGTAGCCTGACCTGGTATTAACAACTCTGCTTCATGAAGTCATCAGGCTTAAGGCTCTTTTTGTCCTGTTCCTTAACAGTTCTTGGGTCTGGCTCGCAAACTGTTGTCCAAGATGGCTGAGTACTACAGTCCTGCTTCAGTCATTAGGAAGGGAGGAAAGGAAAGGGAAGACATTCTCTTTCCATTTAAGTGCAACACCTGGAAGTTGCACACATGCTTTCTTTTGCTACCACATTGAACAGCAATTTGTTATTTGACTGCTTAGCTATAAAGGGACTAGGAAATGTGTCTTTATTCTGATTGGTTGTTTTCCCAGCTACAAATGTGATTATGGACAACAAAAGAAGAGATGCTGGGCTGCTCTGTCCTTAAATCCTTTGGCATGTGAACTGCTATGCTTGCCTTTTCTTTCCCCTTTTTTGCTTGACATTTATAATAATGTTTCCTCCTCTTTTATGTTCTATTAAAACATCATGACTGCATTTTTAAAGTATCATTCTGAAAAAAGCTATATTATTAAAACATTTATTTCAAATGAAGAATGAAGAAGTATTATTTCAAATTCACAACCACAAAGTGTTTTTAATGTAAGAATTTTAATAGTTTTGAAAATTTTCATATATATAGCTCTAATACCTAAAAATAATTGAACAAATTCAACATTTCATGACATCTTGCTTTTATTCTACATTAATAATGGTTTTCTAACTGCCAAAGTCACTGTCATTATATGGAGCGCTTAGACTGCTTAATATTCATGCTTCTTTATATTGACAGCCTTGAAAATTTGTAATTAAAAATTTTTTAAATTGTAGACAGACAAAATACACTTATTTATTTATTTAGTACTGGAGATTGAATTCAGGGACACTGAACTACTGAGCCACATCCCTAGCCCTATTTTGGGTTTTATGTAGAGACAGGGTCTCACTGAGTTGCTTAGTGCCTCGCCATTGCTGAGGCTGGCTTTGAACTCGTGATTCTCCTGTCTCAGCCTCCCTAAGTGCTGAGATTACAGGCTTGCGCCACTGCGCCTGGCTCTAAATATATATATATATATATATATATATTTTTATGTGGTGCTGAGGATCGAACCCAGTGCCTCACTCATGTGAGGCAAGCGCTCTACCACTGAGCTCTAATCCCAGCCTGAAAATTTGTAATTTTTAAATAATATTATATTCAGATGTGTGCTAGTATTTTGTTATTTTGGGAAAAAAAGAATGCTGTGCAGAAGTTTTTGTTATTGTTTGGGATAGTGTTTTTTTCCCTTTTAATCCCTAGTTTGATTGTGATTAGTACATTGAGTGAAGTACAGGAAATATCTGTTAGAACTCTGAAGTATTATTCCTCGCATTGTTGTCTTTGTTATTTTAGGGTAAGGAATTTGTTGTGTGTGTGTTTTTTTTTCCCTCCCTGGGTGAGACTACAGGAAAGAAATAGATTTTTCTGTAACAATATTGGAGACTTACGTATCTCTAGGGGGACAATAAACACACAAATTATAGAAATAGAGAAAGCACCCTGTATCAGCCAAACCAAAAGTTACATTTCCCAAACATTGGTGGATAAGTGTTTATGAAGTTACAGGTATTTATAAGAATCCTTAGGCAGTTCATTATATATCTTTATTTCATCCATCTATTTTAAGCACTGTTTTGCCTTGTGAGGACATCAGCTCTTATATTACCAAAATGCCATGGACATTTTTTCTTATAAATTATATAGCTGCAATATCATTTTTATTCTCTTTGGTTGCTTCTCCACCTTTCCTCAATAGCTTCTATTACTGAGTGTTATTAACATGTAACGTTTATTCTTTTGCTGAGGGGTGTGGATTGTTTTTATTTAATCTTTAAAAATAGTGACTACCAGCAAGTTATTTTAAATTGTGCCATGGTAAAAGAAGAACCAGAAGTCGCGGCTGGCTGTTTTTGTTGACCCAGGGCGGACCCTGTAGGGTTAAGGAGCTCTTCTTTCCTTCCCAGCAGTGCTTCTGATGTTTTTTTTTTCGTCTTGTCTGCCTGTCCCCCAGTAGTCTATCACCTCAGTCATTCTTTCACCAGATCAAACCCCCCTCCCCCGATTTTCACCATCATGTACCCCAAAGTCAGTCCTGGACCCGCATAATCTCTGCCCCTTCCCCCATGCCTTTAACGAGCAAATGCCCAAGACAATTTCATTTTTAGTGATTCCTCTAAAACATAACCTTCAGTTTTCTGTATAATTTTTCTTTTAAAAGTATAGCAGAGGTTTGGGGGTTTTTTTTGGGGGGGAGGTGTACTGGGGATTAAACCCAGGGGCACTTAACCACTGAGCCACATCCCCAGCCCTTTCTTATATTTTATTTAGGGACAGAGTCTTGCTCAGGCCCTCACTAAGTTGCTAAGGCTGGCTTTGAACTCGTGATCCTCCTGCCTTAGCCTCCCAAGCCTCTGGAATTATAGGCATGCGCCACCATGCCTGGGTAGCAGAGGTTTATTTAGGAAAGTAGATGCATGCTCAAGAGAAAATGAGGACAATGTCAAGAGAGCCTATGAGGTAAAGCAAGGAATATACATTCAAGGGAGAATGTGGGCTATCCCCAGAGGGACAGAGCCCAGTCTTCCCTATTCTTGATCACTTGTTCATGGCTTTGTCTTTATGTCTAAGTTCATAGAGAAGAAAGGTAGGACTGGGAATTAGGGAAGGAGAATTCGTTTGGGAGGGAGCCTTTCTGTGTTCCTGGATTCTTTGGAATTCTGTTACGTCTTCTTTTTTTTTTTTAAATAATTTTTGAGTTGTAGATGAACACAATATCTTTATTTTATTGCTTTGTATGTGGTGCTGAGGATCGAACCCAGGGCCTCACACATGTGAGGCAAGCGCTCTACCACTGGGCTATAATCCCAGCCCCTCTGTTACTTCTTTTTGAGGATGTGTTCTGCCATTCTAAGATAAATTGTCAGTATATTTCCTGTAAAAACTTTTTAAATTATAGAAGTTAGGTTGATAGTACTGCAAATGATTTATTCAACTAGTATTGTAGATTGGTTCTGTTCAGTAAATACTTGCTAGATTCCTGCTTCCTTCTACCCTCTTCTTTTATCTCCTATCCCCCAACTCAAAGTTACTCCAGTCATTAGGCTTCTCTCAGGGACTACTGGAGAAAAGCACAAAACTGCAGAAATTGATGCCACTAAAAAAAATTCTGTTTTCCTGTCTCCCTGAGCTCTTAGCACTCTCTGGGATTAGTCAACATTTTTTGAGTTAACTTCCTCTGCCATTAGAGTACCATGTCATCGAGTGCTTATCTGTGCTAGGAACTAAGAACATCTCATGTATTATCTCTTAATAACATGTAGGTTTTATTATCCTCATATTACAAGAGGAAATTGAGCCCTAGAGAGATTAACTTTTTCAGATTCAACTGGATAAAAACTGGCGAAACTGGGACTGTAGTTTGTGTTAACCTCAGAGTGTGTGCCTCCCATTCCTATAGAGGCAGCTCTGAATATCTTTAACAAAATGCTCTCCAAATCCTCTGTCCCTCTTAGCAGAGAGCCTTAGAGAGGTAGCATGGAGTAGTAGTTAAGAGCTTGGATCTGAGCCAGACTTGAAACTGGCGCTTTTTTTAAAAAAAAAGAAGTATCAAATCCTACAATGCTTTTAGCCTTTTATACATCTTGACAAACACAGAAAATGATAATATATTTGTTCCATACTGTGGCCTAAAAAGACCGACTTTTGGAAGTGACTGGCCCAGGTCTTCCCTTTTTTTATTTTTTTTTATTTTTTAATATTTTTTAGTTATACATGGACACAGTGTCTTTATTTTTGTTTTACTTATTTTTATGTGGTGCTGAGGATTAGAACCCAGTGCCTCACACATGTGAGGCAGATGCTCTGCCACTGAGCCACAACCTCAGCCCCAGGTCTTCCCTTTCTTTCAGGCTTTGTTAGGCTACTGAGGACTGAGGATAAACATTTCTACAACCATAAAAGTGCTTACAGATCAAGGGCATGTACCACAATCCCAGCATAGGTTGGAAAACCCTGGAGCTAACCACTGAATGATGTGGTTCAATGGAGTGGTCCTATTGAAATCTGTTAGAGCTTACAGCCAAATTTGCAATTAAATAACTAATTATAGAATTGTTTTTGGATGTCTATGCAGGAAGATACTCTACACCTTATAATCATGACTATAAATGTAGGGCCATGTCCTAAGCCAAAGTAATGCTTTGCATATAGGAAGTTCTTGTATTTGTTAGCAGAATTAGTGTTGCAACCTTTTCCTAATAGCTCTTTATGTATAACATATTTGTCCATCTTTAAGAAAAAGACCCACACTCCTTGACTCTAGCATTCTGTAACTACTATCCGGTATCTCATTCCCTTTAAGACACATTGAAAGAAAAAAAGTCTATTTCACCTTTTATTCATTCATTAGTGTTCTAATCTTCCTTCCTGTTCCTTTAAAACTGCTCTTAACTGGTTCATTGGTGACCTAGCTGCCAAACCCAGTGGGTATTTAAAAAAAAAATTTTTTTTTTGTAGATGGACACAATACCTTTATTTTATTTTTTATTTTTATGTGGTGCCGAGGATCAAACCCAGTGCCTCACACATTCTAGGCAAGTGCTCTACCACTTATGTATAACCCCAGCCCCTCCAGTGGGTATTTTTTAATGCTTATTTTAGATTTGTGACTACATTCCTCCTCCTTTCCCTTTTCCTCCTGCTCTACCCACTGTGTGTCAGTATTAATTCTTTTTTCTGGACTCCTTCTCTTCTCACATTAAATTCCTTCTGGGTGATATCATTCACACCCAAGGATTAGCTACAACTTCCTATACTGATGGTTTCCAAAATCTATATACCTATGCTAGAACTAATCTGTTGCCTACTGGATATTCTCCCTTGTTTTTGACTTGCCACACATTAGCAGTGCCAGACAAATGGCATTCATCAAACACTGATCAAAAGCAGCATACAGCTCTTGAGATCCTCATGCCTACAGATGAGGAAGCTGAGGCTTAAAGATGCATAGCAACTTGCCCAGGATCATCGACCTTGTTTGTAGCAAAACAGGGAGTCTCTGGATGCCTGGAACCTGGGGTTATAAATCTCTGCCAAACATCACCTGTTTTCTGCCTCATTGCAGAAACCTTTTCCATTCTGACTTAAATGACCTGCTTATTTTATGATCCACATGCTACAACAGTGGCAGTATTCGCCTTACTTGTGTTTTGCCCTGTACATTTTTTTGGGTTTCCAGAGCAGTATGAATTGATTACTAGCAAAATTTTTTATCTCTTTAAAAATTTTTACTTTATACTTACAAGAGCATCTGCTTAGATATCAATCGTTATTTTTATCTACCCTGTTTGATAAAGAATGCCTGGCTCATGCACATGGTATATGCCAAATTTAGTTATTGGTAATAGATGTTATTATTTATTGCCTGTTTTTTGGGGGGAGGCATATCAGGGATTGAACTCAGGGAGCTTAACCACTGAGCCATATCCCCAGCCCTTTTTATAGTATTTAAAGAGAGGGTCTCTCTGAGTTGTTAAGGGCCTTGCTAAGTTGCTGGGGCTGGCTTTTTTTTTTTTTGGTACCGGGGATTGAACTCAGGGGTACTCGACCACTGAGCCACATCCCCAGCCCTATTTTGTGTTTTAAGTAGAGACAGGGTCTCACTGAGTTGCTTAGCACCTCGCTGTTGCTAAGGCTGGCTTTGAACTCAAGATCCTCCTGCCTTAGCCTTCAGAGCTGCTGGGATTACAGGTGTGCGACACCTTGCCTGGCAAATTGCCTGGTTTTAAAAAATTGTTCTAATGGATGCCAGAATAAAGCAGAGTAATTATCTGTACCTAGCTATTATTTGTTTTGTTTTGGTACTGGGAAGTGAACCCAGGAGCACTGTACCAGTGAGCTGTATCCCCAGTCCTTTTTATTTTTTGAGACAGAGTCCTGCTAATTTGCTGAGTCTTGGTAAATTACTTAGGCTGGCCTTGAACTTTTGACCCTCCTGCCTCAGCCTCCTGAGTTGCTGGGAATTCAGGCACGTCCTGGCTCTAGCTATTATTGCTGGAAACAGTTTTCTAATTTTTCTGAGAAAATTAAAGATCAAAGTCAGGGGAAAGAAGTGGTCATAAAGAAAATCACCTCCCTTTGCCTTTTTTTTTTCTCTTTCTCCTTCTGGTAGTTTGGCAACATTGATGGCTAAATGTATGCAGGTCATTTTGTGCATAATGGCATTGTTTTATTTATATATATGCTCATTTCTGGTTTAGATAATTTTGCCTCCTCTTTGAGTTATCAGTTTTCCTACTTTCAGAGTGTTAGCATCTGAAGGCACTAACTGATTTAGCATCTTAAGATGTCTGTAGAGACACTTAATGCACTATCTCCTCTTCTTTTAAGAAGAATCAGCCTGCTGGGTTCAGTGGTGCATACCTGTAATCCCAGTGACTCCAGAGGCTGAGGCAGAAGCATCACGAGTTTGAGGCCAGCCTCAGCAATTTAGTGAGACCCTAAGCAACTTAGTGAGACCCTGTCTCAAAATAAAAATGTAAAAAGGTTTGGGAATGTAACTCAGTGACAAAGTACCTCCTGGGTTCAGTCTCTAATACCAAAAGCTCAGTTGTATAGTAGAGCACTTGCCTGAAAAGAAACAACCAGCCTAAAATTTTCTAAATAACCCTTTTAGATATAAAGATACTTGTAGCACTTATACAGGGGTTTGGGGCTGTGATGGTGTCAATAAACTGGTTGAGAGTGTGCTTTCTGTCAGGGACTTTTGCCTTTATTCTTATTGAAGACTCATCATAAGCACTCAAGGTAGGAGTTATTCCAGTTTTACCTATTGTGAAATGGAGGAACCGAGTTGCTTGGTAACTTGCCTATTTGCAAGTGAATGACAGATTTAGGATCCAAAACCATGTAAGCCTCCTACTAGAGCCTCTGTTTTTTCTACTGACTGAGCCAATTCGTGATTCCTTTTGCTTCTTTTAAACTTTCAGGCCATTTGCGTAGCAATTTTTTTATTTGCAGGCATAGTTTTTCTAAGTAGACAAATGAACATGCCTTTTGCATTAGGTAGATTAATTTAACCAGCTGCCTGATGTTGTAGCCAGGCTTACAGTTTGCTTTCTCAGTGTCTTAAGTGTTATACTTGTTGCTTTCTATTTGTTTGAACTTGCTTTGTGCCTTAGGTGAAATACTATTTGTAAGAAGTCATATGTATTTGACCTAGAAAACAGAGTTGTGCAGCCAAAACAATTGTATGATTTGAATTTTGGGAGTAAGCAATCTGGGCTTATCGTCTAGTTCTAACACAGAAATTGTTCAGTAATTGTCATAAAATGAGGTGAGAGTACATCTACTGAGAATGGAAAGTCGAATATCTTAATTTCCTTGAAAAAAATTTTTTTACAAAAATTTTTTAGTTGTCGATGGACACAAATATCTTTATTTTTATGTGGTGCTGAGGATCGAACCCAGTGCCTCACGCGTGCAAGGCAAGCGCTCTACCACTGAGCTACGATCCCAGCCCCCCTTGAAAATTTTTTGTAAGCTTAGCAAGGTTAAGAGAAGATGGTCAAGCTGGGCATGGTGGCGCAGGCCTGTAATCACAGAGGCTCAGGAGGCTGAGGCAGGAGGCTTGAGAGTTCAAAGCCAGCCTCAACAATGGCCAGGCGCTAAGCAACTCAATGAGACCCTGTCTCTGAATAAAATACAGAATAGGGCTGGGGATGTGGCTCAGTGTTTGAGGGCCCCTGAGTTCAATTCCAGTAACTGTCTCCACCCTCGGCGCGGGGGGGGGGGGGGGGGGGGGGG
>CM053403.1:59663454-59679764 GCA_028644305.1 Xerus rutilus | reverse complement strand
ATCTTTACTATACCCATTCCCCTTTCCTGCCCCCCGCCTCCCCCCTGTCGCGTCTAGTGTTTCTCTATTTCTCTTATGTTTCCCATTCCCGCCTCACTTATTCATCAGTATCCATTAATCAGAGAGACCATTCGGCATTTGGTTTTTTGGGATTGGCTTACTTCACTTAGCATAATGCTTTCCAGTTCCATCCATTTGTGTTCGTGGACTTTTATGCATCTCTTCTGGAAGTAAGATGTTTTAAAATCAGTGACCACTGCATGTACTTTTATTGAATAAAATTAACATTATAAGGAAAATATGATAAAATGTAGTAATAAAAATTTTGCCATGTCTTCTGGCCAGCCGTTTCCAGGATAGGATCCAGTTCCTCTGCCTTTTTCAGCTTTGCTTAAAATTGACCTCATTCAGTAGGGCGCGGTGGCACACACCTGTAATCCCAGCACTTTGGGAGGCTGAGGCAGGAGAATCGCGTGTTCAAAGCCAGCCTCAGTAACGGCGAGGTGCTAAGCAACTCAGTGAGACCCTGTCTCTACATAAAACACAAAAAAATAGACCTGGGGATGTGGCTCAAATGGTCGAGTGCCCCTGAGTTCAGTTCCCATTACCAAAAAAAAAAAAAAAAAAAAATTGACCTCATTCACATTCTCAGCCTTCCCCCCCCCACCCTTTCCTTGGTCTCTTTCTCTGTGTGGGTCTCCTTACATCCTCTATGAATGAAGAGTAACCACCTCAGTTCTAGCCATAACCAGTATGTACCACCTTCCTGTCTAAAATTTACATTTAAAGATGGATTAGGTTGGGCTGGGGTTATGGCGCAGTGGTAGCGTGCTCGCCCAGCACGCAGGAGGCACTGGGTTCGATCCTCAGCACCACATAAAAATAAAGATATTCTGTCACCTACAATTAAAAAATAAATATTAAAAAAAAAGGATGGATTAGGTTGAGGAGATGCAGGTGTATAGATTTGAAGACAATGATTCTTTAAAACTTTTTCTTCTTAGTCATTTCTTTTTCTTTCTTTTAATCTCTGATTTTTTTTTCCTTCATTACCCCTTAACAAAATGAAAAGGCCCTATTCTACATTAGATGAATATTTAGTAATGATAATGACTTTTTACTGGCTATTTTTAACAGCAGGTGGACACAGTTCTTAAGAGTTGGCTGTCTCATTTAAAAGATGAAAGGTATTTAGAGACGATTCACCCCAGGGTTCAGAGGCAGGGGGGATTGTTAATGCCTTTTAGAAAGTCATCTGTATTTTGAAGAAAGTCATAAAAACAGTTTAATCCGATGTTGTTCATTTTATGAATAATAGGTTAGTTTATTCCTTTATGGCATCTGATGTGTAGGCTACCTACAAAGAAAAGCAGTGGACAAAGAACAGTAGGAAAAGAGTAGGGCAGCTGGAGGTGCAGCTCAGTGATAGAGCTAGTCTAGCTTTGTGTCTTTCAGCAACACATTTATCTTGTAGCCTCCTTGTTCTGTCATGAAGGTGGTGTTTTTCTGTTGATTGAACAGGGTTTTTAGCCACATCAAATGAATTGGTTTCAGAATGTTTTGAAAATTGAGAATTGTGGTTGTGTTCTATGGAGCTATTTAATAGAGGGAAGTAGAGCTGGACCAATGTCGTGCACCTGTAATCCCAGCTATTTGGAAGGTTGAGGCAGGAAGACTGCAAGTTTGAAGTCATCCTTGGCAACGTAAGTGAGACCCTGTTTCAAATAAATAAAATAAAAAGAGTGAGGGGGAGACTGGGCTTAGTGTTGCTTGAAGGCTGAGGCAAGAGGATTGCAAGTTTGAGTCCAGCCTGGGAATTATAGTGAGACTGTCTGAAAATAAAAAGTGCTGGGATGTGGTTCAGTGATAAAGTGCTTGCCTAGCACATGTGAAACCCTGTGTTCAGTCCCCTGTACTGAAAAGAATAGGAGAGTAAATTAGCGAACCTGGAGGTAAACATTAGCCCTAAACTGTGTCTGAGGATTCCTTGTTGAGATGTAAATAGTGAAGTCTTCCCCTTTGATTGGGCCTGAATTATCAGCAGTAGGGCCAGTGTCCTGTTCATCAGAGATTGAGTGTACAGCTTTTATATCCTCTGTTGCTCCATGGCATGGAATTTTCTTCCAAGATGAGCATGATAAAACTGTCTCTTCATCTTCATTGTCTGTCTGTCCTAAAAGTCATCCTTCCAGGCATAACCCAGGAACAACTTTTTTAATATCTTTCCAGTCTTTCTAAATAAGAATTGGGAACCTCTTTCTGAAAGTGAATATGGGGTAGTGTTTAAAAGCAGGGACTCAGGAGTCCAGTCTGCCTGGGTTCAAATCCTGATCACAGTACTTACTAGATGTGACTGTAGTTAGTTGCTTCAACTTCTGTGTCCTGTAAAATGAGAGTGAAGATAATATCACAGTGTAAGACTGTCGCCAGGCTCTTGGAGTGGAGACCGATACATTGTAAGCCCTTGATAAGTGTTCTCATTTATGCTTATTAAGTTTTATAATTATTTTATTACCATTATTTGTGCTTTCATAGAACTTTGTACATAATCTCTAGTGTAGCACTTGTCAGGTTTTTGTTTTTTTTTTTTGGTGGTGTTGGAGACTGGACCCAGGTCCTTCTACATGCTAGGCCAGTGCTCTACCACTGAGTATATAGCTCTTTTTACTTTATTTTGAGGCAGGATCTCACTAAGTTACCAAGGCTGGCTTTGAATTTGTGTTCCTCCTACCCCAGTCTCTCCAGTAGCTGGTATTACAGGCACGTGCCACCATGCCTAGTTACTTGGCATTTTATTTTATTTTATTTTTTTTATTTTTATTTTTTTAAATATTTCGTTTTGTTGTAGATGAACACAATATCTTTATTTATTTTATGTGGTGCTGAGGATCGAACCGAGTGCCTCACGTATGCGAGGCAAGAGCTCAACCGCTGAGCCATAGCCTCAGCCCTACTTGGCATTTTAATAGTGATTATTTGTTTAGAATGGTAACTTTAACCACTGTTTTGTTTGTCTTTCTTTAACGCTCTTGTGTGCCATCCATTCAGTTCTCAAATATGTTTTTTATTGTACTCCTAAAGTCCCCCTAGCATGGTTTTTCTGACTAAATAGGTGTGATGTTGAGGTGGGGCTGTAGCAGCACATACCCTTTTTTTCCCATTGGAGCAGAAGAGTTTATAGCTAGAGCTGTAATCCTTCCTCTCTGTTAAGATTGTTCCCTACAGGAAAAGTTACACATATGACTTGATAACTGTCCAGAATTTTCCAAACCCAATGTTTATTTTACACCTAATTGCTCAGAGTATTTGCAGGACTATAAATGAAAATTATCCTTACCATTCATCCCTGCAAGACTTCTAAACCGAGTACCAAATGTGGCCACATCTATACTGAACCAGCCAGTAGCAGAATAAAACTAGCAAAATACTTAAGAGACTATATCATTAGAAATTTATATAATATTTCTTTGAAAGGCCATACTAAATCAAATGTCACCTGTTCTGTAAAGCTTTTCTTTCTTTACCCAAGTAGAGGTTATGATGCTTCTTTCTGGATTCTGAACTGCATTTAATGTGCATCTCTCTCATGGTACTTAATTATGGAATGTTAGTAATGTTTGTCTCTGTCTCCTTTCTGTATCATAGTTGTTTACCCCTGCCCCTGCCTGTCTATAGGATAGGCTTTAGCTGAATTTCAGAAAACATTTCGTTGGTACTGGTACCTTCTGTAGCCCAAACCTTGTATTTTTGTGTGTGTGTGTGTGGTACTGGGGGATTGATCCCAGGGACACTTCACCACTAAACTCATTTATCCTCAGCTCTTTTTATTTTTTTATTTTGAGACAGGGTCTCACTGAGTTGCCCAGGTTGGCCTCGAACTTGTAAACCTGCTGCCTCAGTCTCCCAGGTAACTGGGATTATAGATGTCTACCACTGTACCTGGCCAGACCTTCTACTTTAAATTTTTATTGGTGCATTATAATTATACATAATAGTGCAATTCATTATGCCATATTTGTACTTGTACATAACATAAATCCATCAATCCCAGACATATATTTTTAATCACAATAAAAACTTTGCAAGGCAGATATTATTTTTTCCCATTTTACAGATGTGGAGCCTGAGACTTGTCAAGAGGTTAAATCAAACATGTCCAGAGTCATATAGCTAGGAAGCTGTAAAACTCTGTTCCAGGTGAGGTTATGTCTAGCTCAGATACTAAATTCTTAACTACAGCACCCGTGCTACCACCTTACTGATGTAAATGTACCTTCAAATGGCTGATTGAAGGACCATTCTCCCTGTCACCTTCTAAGCCTTAGTAGGTTGACTGACAGCTCCCACATATATCCTCCCTGTCTGCTCACTCTTGTCAGTAGGCTTGAACATGGCTTGTAGGCTGCTTGTGCCAAGTCATTTTGGTTGACTCTGGGTAGTGAGAAAAGAAGTTGGGAACATATTTCCTTTCTGTTTCACCTTATACATGCACCTTTCCATGTCTGGAATTGGCTATTCAAGATTGTGATAGGGCCGATGCCACTGGATAGTCTCAAGTGAAATGGGTCTTAAATCACTCATGGCCTGTCTCTTGGTTCTTTGGGTCAGTATCTTCTTTGTTAAATTTTTCATTTTTTGGTAGTAGGGATTGAACCTAAGGGCACTTCACTGCTGAGCTACATCCCTTAGCCTTTTTATTTTTATTTTTAAAAAATTTGAGACAGGGTCTCCCTGTGTTACTGAGAGTGTTGCTAAGTTGCTGAGACTGACATCAAACTTGTGATCCTCCTGCCTCAGCCTCCTGAGTTGCTGGGATTACATGCTGCACCACCATGCTCTTATAAGATCATGTACCTCCATACCTGCTAGGTACTGCTAACCCCTGGATGTGGCTACTTTTCTAGGTGTGCATGAGGATGGAACACATTAGCCTTCCTCTCCCACTAGGATAAAGTGGGAGAGGAAGGCTAATTTTTCATGTATTTAATTCTCAAGAGCCTTGTGCAGTAGGTTTACCTTAGGTGCATGCCATCTTACCAGTGTAGTTATGGTGCTCTTTCTTGTTCCAAATGCCACATGGCAAAAAGTGCATTCTGAGAATGCCTGTGATATGGCTTAGTGTCTTGAAGAATAAGAAAAAAAAGTGACTTAGTGTCTGTGAGTTCTCAAGGTTTCCTTTGGGCTGAGTAGCTGAAACAACATTCCCTCTCTCTATCCCCTTTTCACATTAAGCCAGCAGAACCACCCAGCACATTTCAGACTGGATTCCATAGTGCAACATTCTCCAAACTTGCCTGACTTTTAAGACCTATTGGAAAGTACTTGTCAGAAGTATAAATTTCTGGGTCCTAATCCAAGGCTCAGCGAATCAGAATCTCCATGGGAGATTGGGAGTTTGTGTGTTTTTTTTTTTTTTTAATTTTTTTTTAGTTGTAGATGGACACAATGTCTATTTTATTGCTTTGTATGTGGTGCTGAGGATCGCATGTGAGGCAAGCGCTCTACCGCTGAGCTATAATCCCAGCCCCAGGAGTTTGTGTTTTTACAAGTTCTGCAGATGGTTCTTAAAAAATGGTCACTGGTTGGGGGTGTAGCTCAGTTGTAGAACACTTGTCTAGCATGAGGCCCTGGGTTCCAATCCCCAGCATCACAAAATGCAAAAAATGGGGTGGAGGTGGGGGGAGAGAGAGAAGAGTGCTTTACTACAGGTGGTAAGAATGATTTAAGAGGGGCTGAGGTTGTGGCTCAGTGGCAGAGCGCTTACCTTGCACATGTGAGACACTGGGTTTGACCCTCAGCACCACATAAAAATAAGTAAACAAAATAAAGACACTGTGTCCAGGTATAACTAAAAAACATTAAAAAAAAAAAAAAAAAAGAATGATTTAGGAACCCAAACTATAGGTGGACAAGGCAGGTTCAAGGTGGAGAATTACAGGTTCAAAGCCAGCCTGAGCAACTTAGCCAGACCTGTCTCAAAATAAAAACTGAAATTAAGGGCTAGGGCTGTAGCTCAGGAGTAAAGTGCTTGCATAGTATTCATAAGGTTCAATCCACAGCACCAAAACCAAAACAAAACAAAACAAAACAAAACAAAAAAACCCCCCAAAACCTGGAATAACACATTCTCACTGAATTCCTTATGTCTGATCTAGCTGAAGGGATATATCTGGATTTGGAATTTTTCTGGCTTTCAGTGCCCCATGATTTATATACTATTCCTCTCCTCTAGCAAAGTGTTGCTTTTCTAGTCACCTTGAAGGTCTACTGTCAAATTAGAGGTCCTAAGTTTCAGTAAACTTCTAGCTCATTGAATTCTTTTCTTTGGGTCTTTCAGCTTCTGCTAAAGTAAAGACCTCTATTTCTCCCATTCCAATTTTCCATCCAAGTACACACATCTTTGATTTATTGTTCTCTTACTGCCTCCATTTTACTAATTCATTCAGCCACTCTTTCAACAAGTGTCTCTTGTGCCAGGCTGTGGGTGAGTTACAGAGATGAAGAAGACACAATCCCTACCCTCAAGTGAATAGTCTAGTAGGGAGACAGAGGTGTAAACAAATAATTAAAATATCAGTGAGGCACTAAGCGCTATCACAGAAATGTGCACTCACTAGGGAGGAGTGAGTAACCAATGGTGGAAAGCTCACACTGGAGGTAACTTTTGAACAATGTCTATGGTCAGGAAAGAGGGGGGCGTCTTCAGGTTACTGTATGGCCAAACATCATAGTCCTGACATTCTTACTCCTGCTCTGTACTTCCCAGGTCTTTTAAATTCCTTTGCTCTTTTATGAATGTAATACATCTAATTGAGATGGCTGAATTCAACCCTCTTGATTGACCCCTTTCAAAACCTGAGATGATTAGTTGATGGATATTCCAGCTGCCAAATCTAATAGTTTGTCTCATGATCATTTATTGACAGTGAATGATAGAGACTGTAAGCACTGAAGAATGCTTTTTAAACCTTTCACTTTATCAGTTGTGTTCTGAGCTTGAAGAAGTGGTCTTTATGTCCCCAAGGAAGAGAGGGGGAGGTAAGGAGAGAGGAAAAAGCAGAGGAGCTTTCAAGTGAGGAATGGAACAGGAGAATGGTCCATTATTTCTTTTACAATAAGAGACATAATTTCCTGTTTCTAATGAAGGCTTCCTTGGTAATAGATTCCTGTCCCTTTGTTAATTGTGTGTATTGTTTGAGATTACAAAACTCTGTAGTTGACTAATTTGTAAAGGTTTGGTTTTTATTTTTTTTAATGTTTCACTAGACAAAAAGAGATGAACAATTATAATTAAATTTGTACAATTCAGTAAGTAGGATTGGAATTTTAGCATATTTATTGTTTTTGAAATAATAAACGTTCATTGTAGAAAAATTAGAAAGTATAGAAAAAAGAAAGATGCTAAAACCAATCCATAATCTTATAAGCCATGGTGTTAATATATTGACATAGGACTGGGGGTATTGCTCAGTAGTAGAACATTTGCCTAGCATGTATAAGGCCCTAGGTTCAATCCTCAGCACTTCAAAAAGAAGCAATTAAAAAATTCTTTTTTAAATTGGTGTATAAGCTAGGTGCGGTGGCACATAACTGTAACATAACTGTAATCCCAGCAACTCAGGAAGCTGAGGCACCCGGGTGTAGTGACCTGCGCCTGTAATCCTAGTGGCTCAGGAGGCTGAGGCAGGAGGATCACAAGTTCAAAGCCAGCCTTAGCAAAAGTGAGGCACTAAGTAACTCAGTAAGACCCTGTCTCTAAATAAAATCCATCAAAAAAAAAAAAAAAGGGCTAGAGATATGGCTGAGTGGTTGAGTACCCCTGAGTTCAGTCCCCAGTACCTGCCCCCCAACACAGAAAGAGGGGGAGAGGGAGGGAGGGAGGGAAGGAAGGCTGAAGCAGGAGGATTGCAAGTTGGAGGCCAACCTCAGCAATTTAGTGAGGCCCTAAGCAATTTAGTGAAACCTTGTCCTAAAATAAAAAATTAAGAGGGCCAGGGATGTGACTCAGTGGTTATCCTTGATTTAAATCCTCAACTCCCCCCCCACAAGGATGTATAAACATTCTATTTTTATGTATATGTATTTTAAAATATTGCTATTCTGAAAATTGAAGTTAGACACAGTGACACATGTCTATAGTCTCAGCAACTAGGGAGGCTGAGGGAAGAGAATCACAAGTTTGAAGACATCCTGAGTAACTTAAGGAGATCCTGTTTCAAAATTTAAAAAAAGAGGCTGGGATATAACTCAGTGGTAGAGCTCTCCTGGGTTCAATTCCCAGTATCATTAAATAAACGAACCGATCAATAAAAGTGTCTATTTAAAAAACAAACAAATAAATAGAATGCACAGTGTAAACTATTATCTTGTTTTTTTCTGTTAAATATTTTGACCATATTATCGTGTTAGCAAGTATGCACCTGCAGACTATTTATTCTTTTTTTAAAATTTTTTTTTTTTGTTGTAGATGGACACAATGCCTTTATTTTGTTTATTTATTATATGTGGTTGCTGAGGATCGAACCCAGTGCCTCATGCATGCTTGGCAAGTGCTCTACCACTGAGCCACAACCCCAGCCCCAGACTATTTATTCTTAATGAACTTTTTCTTTTTTTTTTTTTTTTCCTTTTGGGTACTAGAAATTGAACCCAGGGGCACTTAACCACTGAACCACATCCCTAGGCTTTTTATTTGGTTTGATTTGATTTTGAGGCAGCATCTTCTCTTGAATGCCCTGTTGGTCCTCTACTTTTCCTATTCCTTTCAACCCTGCCCTGCACCTATTTATCTTCTCCCCTTTTCTTATTACCTGAGACATTTCTTGCCACTTTAGCCACACATTTTCTCCATTTATTAGTTTATCCTTAGGACATGTGTTGTATCTGTACTTTGTATATGCTTTATGTGTACTTTTTTTTTTAAATTTAATTTTATTTTTTTAGTTGTGGATGGATCTTTATTTTATTCATTTATTATTTGTATGTGGTGCTGAGGGTCGAACCCAGTGCCTCACGCATGCTAGGCAAGCGCTCTACCACTGAGCCAAAGCCTCAGCCCCCTTTATGTGTACTTTTAAAATTTAATCTTGTAGAAAAGACAGCCATATGTATAAATAATATAAGCTAGTAAATATCAAAGAGAGAGCATATAGGAATTCTGGCTTCAGATTCTAGCACAGGTGTTAGGATAGAGAATGGCTTTTTTTTTTTTTTTTTTAAAGGCTTTTTTAGTTGTACGTGGCTGATACCTTTATTTTTATATGGTGCTGAGGATTGAACCCAGTGCCTCACACGTGCGAGGCAAGTGCTCTACCACTGAGCCACAACCCCAGTCCAGAGAATGGCTTTTTAAATACCCTATCCCAGTGCCTGAACCATCACTGCTCCTCTTAACTATACTTAGGATTTCATGTGCTTCTCTATAACAGTGTAAGAGAATACTTCACAAACCAGTTGCATTCATTTGGTTTAACTGAAACTTTTGGAGGAGATCATTGTCAGCCTTGCAACATTCCATTTTAGAGTATCTTAAATACTAGGAAAGCTACTGGATCTAGTGGCGGCACCCTCCTATAATCCCGGTGACTTGGGAGGCTGAGGCAGGAGGATCGCAAGTTCAAAGCTTGACTCAGCAACTTAGTGAGGCCCTAAGCAACTTAGTGAGACCTTTTCTCAAAATGAAAAATGAAAAAGGCTGGGGATGTGGTTCAGTAGTTGAGAACCTGTGGGTTCAATTCCCAATGCCAAAAAGAAAAGAAAGTTGGGGTACCTTGGAACTTGGGAATCTCTGCTGGGGTATGTAGCACATTGTTATGCAAGATTGGTATAGGGACAAGCCCTCCAATTCTCTGTAAGAAGTCCACTCCACGTCTGTGGAAAATCACACTTAGCAAAATTTTGGCAAAGAGTCATATAGTTTTCCTCCACTCTGCGTGTGGTAGTTCTATAACACTCTGTAATTAATTTTAGTTTTACAATGAACAACCATAGAATAAGAATAATGCATAACCCATTTCTGTTTCTTACTATTTTAGGGGACATCACACAGAAGGGATATGAAAAAAAGAGGTCCAAACTTCTGTCTCCTTACAGCCCACAGATACAAGGTAGGTGAGGAGAAATGGTTTCAACTTTTTCAGTATTTTTATACCAAAAAGATGCTGTCTTACAAGAAATACATCTTTCATTTGTTCCTGTTTTTTTTTCTCCCTCCCTTTCTCACCAAGGGAGAGAAAAAAAAGGAAGGAAAGAAAGGAAGAAATGAATGTTAATTGAGCATCTGCCATGTGTAAGGCACTTTAAAAATACACCATGATCAAGTCATTTATGCAGAGCTTGAGTGGTAGTGTGTGAAAGACTGAGATGATTCAATGGCAGAAAATTCCAGCCCATGGAAAAACTTCATCTTATTTATGCCAGAGCACAAACTTTGATGGAGAACAATGAGAATAAGATAGGGATGAAGAACAGATCCAGAATTACAAGGTAACACAAGTATTGGATGACTGGAGGATTTAGGTGCAGGACTCCAAGTAAACATAGGATTAATTCACAGCTTGACTTATTGCTTTTGTGAAGAGGCTGACAAGTTTTTTTCTTTTTAATATATATATATTTTTTAAGTTGTAGATGGATATAATACCTTTATTTATGTTTATGTGATGCTGAGATCAAACCCAGTGCCTCATGAGTGCTAGGCAAGCACTCAACCACTGAACTAAAACCCAAGCCCCTTGACAAGTTCTTTAAATATCTGAAAGACATGAGTCACTTTTTTGCTTAATTCCAAAGGGGTTGCCATAGCTTTGCTTCTAAACAAGGCTATTTCTCTTCCTCTCCCTCCCTCTCTCTTCCCCTCCCTCCCGCCCCCCCTCTCTTTTGTACTAGGGATTGAACCCAGGGGTGCTTAACCACTGGGCCATATCCCCAGCCCTTTATGTATTTTATTTAGAGACAGAGTCTCGCTGAGTTTGTTTAGGACCCTGCTAAGTTGCTGAGGCTGACATTGAACTTGCAGTCCTCCTGCCCTAGCCTCCCTAGCTGATGGGATTATAGGCATGCACCATAATGCTTGGCTGGTCGTCTTATTATCACTTTGTGCAGCAGTTGTAAACATTGTCAGTAATAAAATACTCCCTCTGCCTAGGTAGACGGCTCTGTTGCGGCCTTGGTATGTCATTGCAGTCAGTTTCTCCCTCTCAGCCATATTCTTCCCCTAGTAGTTTGTCCTGCTTGTTACTGTACTGTTTTAAAAAATAGGAAAGGAGGGAGGATTTTTCCTTTACTTGTGAACCACTGCCAACTTCACCATCTCTATTGCCCCTTTATAATCAAACTGCTCAGAATTACGTATACTGTCTATTCTTTCAAATGCTCACTTCTCAGCCCATTCCAGTTCTTTCTGGAATTATCATCACCAAATCTCAGTAATATTTGGCACTGTATCTCTCAACTCTCTTCTTTTGAATGCCCCCCATAGTTTTCTTATCTTTGTCTTGTGCATGGCCCTGTTCTCAGAATTTCTGATTTGGTAGACCCAGGATACAGCCTAAGGATTTGCATTTTTGTCAAGTGTCAAAGTAATGTTGAAGTTCCTGGTCCAGGGACCACACTTTGAGAACCAATGTGTTTCTTATCTTAACTAGATTATTTTAGCCACACCTGTGACTTTAATTATCATTTGAATACAGGTAATTCACAAATATTATCTTCAACCCACATGTCTTCTGAGTCCCTGATGTGTGGTTCCAGCTGCTTGCTTTATATATCTTTTTTTTTTTTTAATATTTTTTAGTTGCCAATGGATCTTTATTTATTTATTTATTTATATGTGGTGCTGAGAATCAAACCCAGTGCCTCATGCATGCAAGGCAAGTGCTCTACCACTGAGCCACAACCCCAGGCCTGCTTTATATATCTTAAAGTCGCCTTCATTTCAACATATTTAAACATGTGCCACCATCTCTGGTAGATGAATATTTCTTTTTTTTTAAGTTGTCAATGTACCTTTATTTTATTTATTTATATGCATTGTTGAGAATTGAACCCAATGCCTCACACATGCAAGGCAAGTGCTCTACCACTGAGCCACAGCCTCCAGCCCAGATGAATGTTTCTTTTTTTTAATAATATATATATTTTTAGTTGCAGGTGGATACAATACATCTATCTATCTATCTATCTATCTATCTATCTATCTATCTATCTATCTATGATGCTAAGGATTGAACTCAGTGCTTCACACATGCTAGGCATGCGCTCTACCACTGAGCTACAATCCCAGCCCCCTAGACGAATGTTTCTTAAGTTCACCATGGTTAGAGAACAACCTGTACAAAATCATGTCCTTGTTCTTTGTGAAACTATGCCTAATCTTTGGTAAATTTCTGTTAACTCATCTATTTGTGTTTTAATTGTTGAGTTGATAGGCCTATTTCCATTAGCTCAAACTAATTTTTTACTAACTTTTTGACTGTTTGTTCTATCAATTCGAATGGAAGTGTTTCAATAAACCTGTACTGTGACTGTAGAATTATTAGTTTCCCAAGTAATTCTGTCAAGCTTTGCTTTTGTATTTATCTATCTGCATTTATTTATTCGCAGTCTAGGGATTGAACCCAGGGTTTTGAGCTTTCCTAGTATGCACAAGGCCCATCCTGAGGCTTTTTGTTTGTTTAATCTAAACTTAGTCTAGCATTATTAGGCATCCCCTTTATTTTCTTCCCAAACAACACAAGGACTTTAGGATGCTTTGAGGTTGATCACCATGACTTTCCATCTTACATCATCACCACCACCACCACCACCATCATCATCATTAGTATCATCATCATCATCAGTGGTACTGGGTCTTGAACCCAGGGACTCTTTACCACTGAGCTACATCCTTAGTCCTTTTTATTTTGAGATTGATCTTACGAAGTTCTTGAGGCTGGCCTCGAACTTTTGATTGTCCTGCCTCAGCTTCTTTTTGTTGGATTACAGGCATGTGCCACCTTGCCTGGTTCCCATTTTATATTTTAGCATCATCTTGTTTTCATATGTTTAAATTATCAGTAATTCTTGTGTTACGTAGGAAATGATAGTTAATAATTATTTCTTTCTTTGCTATTCCTTCTTTTTAAAAAAATTATAAAAGTGCTATTCCTTCTTAAATTTGTATTCCTTCCCTTCCTCCCTCCCTCCCTCCCTTCCATCCTTTCCTTCCTTTCCTTCTCTCCCTCCCTCTTTCTTTTTTGATATTTAGACTCAGACCCGGGGGTGCTGTACCCTAACCCTGAGCATCCCCAGCCCTTTATGTTATTATATTTTATCTTACTGAATTTAATATCTGAGATAGGATCTCCCTAAGTTGCCCAGGCTGGCCTTAAATTTGTGATTCTCCTGCCCAACTTTCTGAGTTGCTGGGATTACAGGCATATGTTGAATTGCTCAACCCTAAATGCATTTTTTAGTAAGTAGATACTTTAGTGAGAATATTAGTAGTAAGTTCTCTTCAATTTGTGTTTATTCTTTTTTTTTTTTTTAACCATCTTTATTCTTGAACAGGTGTTTTTCCCAAAAAGGGAATGTGTTATAGGACTGGGGAATCTATATTATATAAATTCTGTAGGAAAAGAAGAGATTACCCCTTAGCATATTGATCCCATATATATTTGAAGAAAACATTTGGTTTGATTTTTTTAGTGGCCTTGGATTGCAAATTTAAAAATTATTTTAGAGTCTGATATAAAATCAAACGAAATAAAAAGAAAATAATTTAGTTAAACAAGCCAAACTTCACCTGGCATTTAAGGACTATGCTGTCTTTTGAAGAAATGAATGTATCCCTGGGCATATGCCTGTAATCTCAGTGGCTCTGGAGGCTGAGGCAGGAGGATTGCAAGTTCGAAGTCAGCCTCAGCAAATTAGTGAGGCCTTAAGCAACTCAGCGAGACCTTGTGTCTAAATAAGATATCAAAAAGGGGCGGGGGATGCTGGGGATGTGGCTCAGTGATTGAGTGCCCCTGCGTTCAATCCTTGGTACCTCCGCCCCCCAAAAAAGGAGAACTATATCTTTATGAAGATGAAAATCACGTTTAAGGCTTTGAAATGCTCCCGCTTTGAGAGGTATGGCATATCCACACCTCCCATTTCCTACTCATACTGCCCGCTGTACTCTTGACAGGAGTGGCTCACAGAATGTCTTTTCAGTAGTTGGAAGCTGCTGGGGCCAAGTGTAAAGCTTCCCACACTCCTCAATTAGCAAAATTCCAGGGAGAGGGCCAGGAAATGAACTCTCTTTTGGCACCATCCAAAGAACTGAATTTTCAGACCACATGCATGGCTCCCCTATAAATTAGTCACTCTTGGTAACTCTTGGAGTTGTAGAAAAATGGAAGGTTTTGAATTAGGAAGGCAAATTCCTTGTGCTAATCCTGTGGTCTAATCTTTAAGTTCAGAAACTTTGAATTGAAGTAACTGATAAACCCAGCCAGCTTTAATAGAAAAAAGAGTTTATTCTAGAGACACAGAGTAACTGACAGAACCTAAGGGCAATATATATTTACTGAGCACTGACTTTGTTCCAGGTACTATTTAGACACCAAGGAAACAGCATCGAACAGGGCTGACCAGATCCTACCTCTGTGAATCTTTGCTGCCTCTACCCAGAACCTACCACTTGCTCCCTCACTCTATGTATGGTTTTGCTCCATTAGAGAAGTTTTAGGCAGTCCCATTCCCCTTATCTGAGTTGCATTTTTTAAAAAACTCCCTCTAGCTATCCCATAGATTATTATCTGTTATGCATCTTACTTCCCTAATGGACCCCTTAAGGTCTTTAAAGTCAGGAGCATTCTATTTAATTATTTCAGTTTTTCTTGTCCCCAGTTTCTGGCATTTAATGCCTTAACATTTAATAGATGTTCTGCAAAAATTTGCGGAACTAATAGAGAATTTAGAATTTCTATTTTTTTAAAAAAACATTTGTGAAGATTAAAGTGTTGGATAGTGAAAGAAGTGGTAACTACTCTTCATGCTGAAAAATGATTTCTTCTCATGGATTGTTCCTGGTAACTTGTCTTCCCTCAGTAAGTATTTTCAGTCAGACTTACTAAAACCTCAAAAGACTGTGCTGTTTGTTAATTCTCATCTGAGATCTTTTTAAAATTTTATTTTTATTTTTAAGTGAAATTAATGCATCTATTTAAAATAGTATTACAGGGGCTGGGATATAGCTCAGTAGGCAGAGTGCTTGTCTTGCACGGCCAAGGTCCTGGGTTCAATCCCCAGCAAAAAAAAAAAAAGAAGAAGAAGAAGAAGAATTACAGATTCTTTTTTTTTTAATATATTTTTTTAGCTGTAGATGGATGCAATATCTTTATTTATTTATTTATTTTTATATGGTGCTGAGGATTGAACCCAGTGCCTCACGCATGCGAGGCAAGCGCTCTACCACTGAGCAGCCTGAATTACAGATTCTTAACAACAGAAACAAGCAGTACTCTTCCACCTCTTCTCCAGTGACAGCTTCTTTGAAGTGTTTTTGTTTCTTCTGATACTTACCTCTATATTCTAAATAATCATTTTTACTGTTTCTCGACTTTTTTCAATTTGAGGCATTATTTATTTTCTACTATAAAAGAACCTTTTTTCTCTTATATCTCCCTCCTCCTTGACCACATAAATACCACACATTCCCCCTTTTCCCTTCTCCCTTTCCTTCACATCTCACAACACATACTCAATCTGCAATGTATGCTCAATATATTACGTATATATTTTTGCTGTTGCATCAGCAAGCAGTGTTTTTGTAGTGGTGTAAATATTACTCAAAGCTAAGCCGTGTCGCTTTCTATGATTACATTTCCTTTCTTGTACAACTTTCTGCTTTTTCCAAAGTTAAATCTATCAGTTGTTATTCTTTTTAAGAACCAACTTCTGTTCTTCATCTCTCTTGTGTCCTTCTGAGGATTCCTTTATACTGCTATAGACCTTCATTGTCATTCTAGTGGCATTTTGAGAAGGAGTGGGCATAGATAGAAGTGTTCATTCTGCCATGTTCAATCAGAATTCTTTATTTTAACATTACTATGTAAGAATTGTTCAAGATTTAGCCGGGCGCGGTGGTGCAAGCCTGTAATCCCAGCACTTAGGGAGGCTGAGACAGGAGAATCGCGAGTTCAAAGCCAGCCTCAGCAACGGCGAGGCCCTAAGAAACTCAGTGAGACCCTGTCTCTACATAAAAACACAAAATAGGGCTGGGGATGTGGCTCAGTGGTCGAGTACCCCTGAGTTCAATCTCCAGTACCAAAAAAAAAAAAAAAAAA
>CM053403.1:59646227-59662954 GCA_028644305.1 Xerus rutilus | reverse complement strand
CAAGCCTGTAATCCCAGCACTTAGGGAGGCTGAGACAGGAGAATCGCGAGTTCAAAGCCAGCCTCAGCAACGGCGAGGCCCT
Organism: Xerus rutilus; assembly: GCA_028644305.1. Taxonomy (NCBI): domain Eukaryota; kingdom Metazoa; phylum Chordata; class Mammalia; order Rodentia; family Sciuridae; genus Xerus; species Xerus rutilus. The sequence goes on along the minus strand of CM053403.1, from coordinate 59,662,872 downwards.
AAGAAACTCAGTGAGACCCTGTCTCTACATAAAAACACAAAATAGGGCTGGGGATGTGGCTCAGTGGTCGAGTACCCCTGAGTTCAATCTCCAGTACCAAAAAAAAAAAAAAAAAAAGAATTGTTCAAGATTTGCAGAAAGATGATTTATGTCAACCTACAAGATTTGAGATCTTAGTACTTAATTTGGTTGTTCATTAGCAAGCTGAACAGCCTAATTGAAGTGTTGGAACTAGGAGGCCATCTTCCCCTGGCTGGGTCTGAGAAGAGAAGGGTGCATCCTGCCTTCACTGTTTTGCAGTTCTTTGCTGTTTAAAATTGTCCTTGACTTTCTATAGTGGCTTCTCCTCTAGGACCCCCGATTTTTTTTGCTTTAGTATATTACTGCATTTCTTGTTTTGTTTTGTTTTGTTTTGTTTTTTGTACCGGGGATTGAACTCAGGGGTACTCGACACTGCCACATCCCCAGCCCTATTTTGTGTTTTATGTAGAGACAGGGTCTCACTGAGTTGCTTAGTGTCTCGCCGTTGCTGAGGCTGGCTTTGAACACGTATCTTATCAGAAGCAAGTCCAATATCTTCTCTTTGAGTGTTCTTTTTCTAAATTGTCTGACAGCTCCCATGGATATAGGCAGTGCTAGAGGAGAAGTGGTGGGTCTAGCTTTTCCTAAAGGGGAATGGTCCCACAGAGTGATACTGAAAACTGGTTCTTACTGTATGACCAGTAATGCTGGTCCAATGCTAATCCTACTTCCTGTGTCTGACTCTTTGATGCATTCTGAAGGATTATACTCTGCTTGGCTCACAAGGTACCTCTGTTAGGTACACAGAGCGCAGCCCCTGGTATTATGTTCTTTTAGCCTCCTGCACAGCCATTTTTCTCATATCATATGGCCCAGAAAAGTCTGGCCCAGGATGTTTTCATATGCCTGCCTCTTCACAGACCAAGGACTCCTAACCCCCTTCCACCCAGAATCCACCCTTAGGAATCAGGCTGGTGGCAGCTCCTTTTCTAGACTGCAAACACCAGCACTCTCATTCCTCCCACTCTTTCCCTGAGTGGGAGATTAATCAATTAATCAACACTTCCTTCCAAGAAGTGTTCTCTGCAGTGATTTGCAGGTACCTTATCTTCTCAGGGAAGACTCCCCAAGGGTTTGAAGGTACCCATACTCACCATTTTTGTACAGGATAGGAATGGGAGTGAGGGCTGTAGAATGATTCAAGGTGATTATTGCATACTCCAACCAATAACTCTGTGGTGGGCACTCTGCATTCTAATAATACCTGTCAGACTGTGTTAATTGTGAAGTTGAAATGAGATGGTATTAAGAAAGATTAAAGAGCTGGACACAGTTGTGCGAGCCTGTAATCTCAGCAGTTTGGGAGACTGAGGCAGGAGGATCTCAGCTTTGAGGCCAGCCTCGACAACTTAGCAAGGCCCTAGGCTACTTAGTGAGACCCTGTCTCAAAATAAAAAGGGCTGGGGATATAACTCAATGGTAAAACACCCTAGCTTCAATCCCCAGTCCCCTTACCTGTCCCCAAAAGAAAGCTTAAAGAGCCACAGAAATGTTATTATCATTGTTATCCTGCCATTTTCTGTTTAAATCCCTTCAAAGGAGGGAGGTGCCCATTGGGCTTAGGACAAGTGACCTTTTCTTCTCCAGCCTCATTTTGTAATACCAACTCTGTGCATTAGTCCTATATGTCTTTCTTAAACTTACCAACATTTTCTCTCACTGGACTTCTACAGACATACAGTACAAAGTGGCTTTTCCCTCTTTCTGCCTAACCAAGCCCTGTATTACATCTTTTTTTTAATTTTTTTTTTAGCTGTAGATGGACATAATGTCTTCATTTTATTGCTTTTTTGTATGTGGTGCTGAGGATTGAACCCAGGGCCTCACGCTTGCGAGGCAAGCACTCTACCGCTGAGCTACAATCCCAGCCCTGTATTACATCTTTTTAACAGAGAAATCTTTCTTGACATTGACTTTGACTGCTTCCCCTTCTTTCTCCTCTTCCTCTTCATCCTCTTCTCCTTCCCTCCTCCCCACTCCCCTCTCCTCTCCTGCCCTCTTTCCTTCTTCCTGTTGTCCCCCTCTCCTTTTAGGAGACAGCCTCTCACTAAGTTGCCCAGGCCAGCCACTTGGGATGCTCCTGCCTCAGCCTTCCATTCCAAGTCTTTACGATCATGCACGACTTCTTCCTTGAAACTTTTAATACAAGTTAAATTCTCCATTGTTTGAGCTCAGAGAGCCTTTTTCTTTTTCTTCTCGGCACATACCACAATAAAAAATATACAGGAGAATTGGTGATCACTGGTTTCATATGTTTCCTCTCTGGACACTAGCACCAAGACCACTGAGCATGTCTGCTCTGTTCACTCCTAAAATGTTGAAGTATGGTTCTCAGAGACCATCTAGTTTCATTCTATTCTCCTATAGGTGAAAAGTTCTGTTAGATTATAGGCAGAGTTGAAAGATCAGCTGAGTTAGCTTTCTCCTATCTTCCTGAATGGAAATTTTATATAGTTGTATATTAATAAATATCTGCTGCTTTTCCAGTTTATCATTGTTACTGTGTTCAAACAATAGAAACATATGACTCTGCTGTCTCTTTCTGCCAAAGAATAAATTATGTATATGTTGATTGTTGAAAACAAAGACTTTGTGTTATAGAAGAGTTTAAAACGTGTGTTCTTTTAAACTTATTGTTAACCAAACCTTACATCATTACTGTTTAGACATAAGGGTGACCCCTAGTGGATAGTTTTTGCCCAGTCAACTGTTTGGAAGATCAGAAACCCCCTAGATGAAGCTGTTGTGTAGTCTTTTTCTTTGAATCTCCATTATAGTTCACATTAGGATTTAAAAGTTACAAAGACAATTTATGAGACTAGTAGCTTCCATTCCAGCACTTGTCTGTATTTAATGTCTTTCAAAATTACTTTGATTTTATACAGAATTTTTTTCTGTAAACAAAATGATGAAATAGTAAAGAACTTTGGAATACCTTATCAATAGCTCATTCCAAATACTTATGGGACTTTTTATGTCCTATCTAGCCCTTATAGTTGTATGCAAAGAGTTTTTACATACACAGTTGGAATCATACTGTGTACATAATATTTTGTGCTATTACTTGACATTTAGACTGAAGTCCCTGTATAGTCTACATGTTTTTCATGTAGTATCTCCTTATGTTGATACACACAGTTAATTCCATCTTTGCTTTTAGATTTTCCTTACCATCACATTGAAACTGCATACTTTATTCAAAACATGGCGACTTGTATTTTAGCACCTCAGGTAAATCCTGAGATCTGCTTTGAGTGTGAAACCCTGAGCAAGGACTGATTCACTTTTAGGCAGCATTTGACTGCCCAGCTCAGGTTACACAGGTGGTTAAATAATGTTCTCTGCCAAACAACCTCCTGTCCTTAATGAGGTCTGAGGTAGGTCTGAGGTACATTGGTTCCTTCCCCAACCACAATAAACTAGTGTCCTTGCCAGTAAATTTAGGTGGGAATAAACCTTTGAGCTTTTTTTAATCCATTCAGGACATAATTTCCTACCTCTCTCCTCCTCCCTGCAAATACATTAATTTGCCAGTTGCTTTAGGGGAAAGTATAAAGAGATAATTGATTTTAGGAGGCTGGAAAATCTTGATCAGAGTGTCATAATTTATCTAATATGCTGAGAACTCCATATTATTTTAAACTTAATAGGTCATGACCTTCAAATTAAGAAAATACAATATAATGGGGGCCAAGCTTTCAGTATGTGAGCCCTCGAGGGATACACTTAAAACATATCCAAATCATAACAGAAATAATGATCTTCAAAAGACATTTAATCTGAATTTTGTGCAGAGAAAAAGCAGTATATGTGAGGACAAAAAATGTTTTGGTGAATTTTTTTTTTCTTATATGGATTTAGGATTGCCTAATCTTGTAAATGGGGCGAATGGTCAGTAAATTGTTTTGTTAAGAGGTTTCTGTGGATATTTCTTGGGTTGTATTAATAGCAAAAATTATATTACACTGATTGTTCTCAAACATTAAACCTGTTTCCTTGCCTTATAACATAGGGAAGAATGTAATAGGGAATTCATAGTCACCAATAGATTGTGCATTATTATTTATTATCTCCTGGGCCAGAGTTAAAGGTTAGAGACATAAGTAGTCTATCTCTGTTTATGTTTACCTCTATACTTTATCTGTTATCCTTTGACAAAGAGAGTGTTTCAAGTTTATTCCCTTTGATTGTATGCTATTTTCTGCTTTCTCATTGTGAAAAGTATTAATTTTCCAAGAGATTCAATTAATATATAACAATATGTCAAGTGTCATGAAAAATGTGGATATATGAGAATTTTATTATTCAGAAATTGTTAAATGTAAGCATTTTTCATGTGTTTATTTTTTATTTTATGTGTTTTTAAAGGATGTGATATAAATATATTTAAGTATTTTCAAGAAAAGGAAAACACATGAATGTTGTATGAGGTTAACTAGATATCAGCTGTCTTATAACATTTTATATAAGGTGCTATAATTTTTTTTACTTCCAAAAATTAAAAATGAAATGTATTTAAATAAAAAATTCAGCCGGGCGCGGTGGCGTAAGCCTGTAATCCTAGTACTTAGGGAGGCTGAGACAGGAGAATCGCGAGTTCAAAGCCAGCCTCAGCAAGGGCGAGGCACTAAGCAACCCAGTGAGACCCTGTCTCTACATAAAACACAAAATAGGGCTGGGGATGTGTCTCAGTGGTCGAGTACCCCTGAGTTCAATCTCCAGTACCAAAAGAAAGAAATAAATTAAATAAATAAAAAATTCAACATAATTTTATTTCTTCTTTACATTTAGTTATTTCCTTGATGTTCTGTAATGAACATCTAGTTTTATATCCTGAAAAGAGATTTTTTTAAATTATAGAAAACTTGTTAAACTCAGTAAAACTTATGGAATATATACAGATCATCCTAATCTCATCACTTAGAAATAATTTCTATTAAACTATTTATTATATTTGCTTTCAGTATTTCTAGTCCACCTAGACATTTATTTATAAATCTTATATTTAAAAATAAACTTCAGTACCTGGAAATTAAAAATTGGTATGTCATATGAATTAGAGAACGATCATTCACATTTCAAAAAGATTAACTACAGTTTCTAGGAATTTACTATTTATTTATGTTTTTACACAACTTTCTTTAGATAGTCTTTTGTGAACTTGAAGTGGGTATATTACACATGTGAACAATGTTGTTCTATGAGAAGTCCATGTTGCTGAGGTATTGTGCTTTGAGTACCTGAGATATACTCACCAAAATTGTTTGGTCAGACACTTATTAAAACTGCAAATTGACCTTTTACTTTCATTTCTAACAAGCTATAACAAAATGGTTGACATGATTTTAGACCTCAGCAAGACCTGGTCTGCTTGAATGACCAGATTTCTCCCTCACTCCCTTTATTTTTATGTGGTGCTAAGGATCGAACCCAGTGCCTCCCATATGCTAACCAGATTTCTAAGGGAACTGAGGTAAGCATTCCAGAGTTGTGCATTAATATTGCTTGGTGAAGAGCCTGTTGTAAGGTTTCAGTTTTAGTACCAGAGCAGTAGAGCTTTTGGCTAAGTGTCACCTGACTCTCAGTTCTCATCAGAAGACTATTTGTGTTACATATTCTTGTAATTTGATCTATGATAACCTCTAGTATCTTGAGTGGAGGTAATCATTTTCTCCAGTTTTTCCCCAAACAACTTGTAGTTCCTCTGCCTGTCATTTCTTTGTAATAATTTTTATTCTTTAGCACACATTATCTTTCTCCTGTTCTAACTAATTACATTGAAAAACACCAAGCAAAGTGTAGGCGAGAGGAATACTTTAAAAAAAGCTTTGTGTTCATCTTTTTTGAAATGAAATTACCCTTCAGATTATTAAATGATTTGGAAAACTCATATTTCTTAGAGTAGTTTGATCTATTCTTGAAAATCTGCTTATTTAACTAGTAGAATAAGCAGTGATAGGTAATTCAGTTGTATGCTTATTATGACCAAACTGGTGTTTTAAAACTTGGTGCTCTACATCAAATCATATTCTCTGTGAATATTTATAAACAAAGTAGCTCATGTATGCTAATCTGATTTTCTTCCTGTATATATCATTTGATCATACAAATAAAAATAGCTTTTTTGTTCTTTATTTAAAATCAGTTGGTGTGTATGTGTGTGTGTGTGTGTGTGTTTGGGTTGTTTTGTTTTTTGAGACAATCTTGTTAAGTTAGCTAAGGCCAGCCTCGAACTTGTGATCGTCATTCCTCAGCCTCCCATGTAGCTTGGATTGCAGACATGGAGCACTGTGCCCTACTTTGAATATGTTTTAAGTAATTTCTGTGGGTGTCTGAAAATGTTATTTGGAAGGATTTTTTGTAGAATCTTTTTGCATGATGGCAGGTGGTTAGGTGTTTGTAGGTTTGCTCTTTTTTGCCCCCCCCCTTTAATGTATCTAACTGCTGTGTCTAAATCCTGAAGCAGTTAGATGTTCCTAAATAATTAATCCTGATTATTTTCTTTTTTAAAGAGCTTTATTTTATAGCCTTTTTATAACCATTTTGGTTGAGACCAGTAGAAGCAGACATACTAATATATGTAATATTTGCATCCTGGATCAAGCTGTTCCCTGTCTCTCATGATTTTGAGCCAACTAATCCATGTCTGTTCCTTTTTCTATAAAAAGAGGGTAACATTGGTGCTTACTTTATAGATTTATGGTGAGAAACAAATGAGATAAAAGGTAACAGAAAAGAAATACTTAACTATTAGCTTTTATTATTATAGACAAGGGGTTAGTAAACTTTCTGTAAAGGGCCAGATGATGAGGCTTTGAAGACCAGTCTGTCACAGCTACAGAACTCTACCTTTACAATGTGCATGTAACCATAGACAGTATGTTAATGACTGAGCCAGGCTGTGTTCCAGTAAGTCTCTTCGTGAAAACAGTTTGCCATATTAGGCTTGTAGTCTATAGTTCGAAGAGGCCTATTCAAATAGTAAAACAAAATTTTTTTTAAATGTATAGAAAATATTAAGAGTTCAGTATAGCTCTTCTGTGAAATCAAGAGCATTTAGATTGATTAACAACTTCAGTTTACAGCCTCAGACATTTAAAATCTAGTGTCTGAGACATGCATTGCTCAGTTAATATATTTTATAATGAAAATCTCAACCAGGAACCACCAAAAACCTCTTTTTCTTTTTTCTTTTGGTACCAGGAATTGAACTCAGGGGCACTTGACCACTGAGCCACATCCCCAGCCCTATTTTATGTTTTATGTAGAGACAGGGTCTCACTGAGTTGCTTAGCGCCTGGCTATTGCTGAGGCTGGCTTTGAGCTCGTGATTCTCCTGTCTCCACTTCCCAAAGTGCTGGGATTACAGGCTTGCACCACTGCGCCCAACTAAAACCCAGCATTTCTTAAGCATCATAGTTTTTGTTATTAACCCTGAGATGTATTTCCAAAAATATGAACCACTTGTGATAAGGTTATGTATTGAGATTTTTTTTTTTTATTATATGGAAACATTGGGACCAATTTAAATGCCCTTCTGTAGTAGATAGATTGATTAGTTTTTGGTACATTCACAAAACAGAGTATATACACTGTAAAAAGAGAGTGAAAAAGACCCTTATGTATTGATATGGAATGATTTCCAGGATATGTAGTTAAAAGCAAAAAGCAAGGTGCAAAAAAATACACAAGGGTATGTTGCCTTTTGTGTAAGAAATAAACAGTGACAACGACAAAACAACCAAGCTAGATCCATAAAAACCCATTAGTGGAGAATATCCCAAAATGTGTGCTTCCTTGCTACCTTAGAGATAGTATATAATAAATAATCTAGGGCTAGGGACATGGGTAGTAGTATTGTGCTTGCTTAGGATGTATGAGACCCTGAGTTCAATCACTGGTTTTGCAGAAAGGAAAAAAAGTCTGACCTTTAAAGCAAAACAAAACAAAAAAATAAGTTCTGAGGGCCTGGAATTGGGCGGGGCTCGTATTGGTGATTATTTTGCTCCATATATTGCCAGATGGGGCCCTTCAGCTACTCTGAGCCATCTAAGATGGATCATTCACATGTTTGGTGCCTTGGCAGGTAGAAGGCTGAGCTCATCTGGAACTCTTACATGTGTCATCTCCAACATGCTAACCATTTTTTTTTTAAATTTTCTGTAGTTGTAGGTAGACAGACTGCCTTTATTTTATTTATTTTTATGTAGTGCTAAGGATCGAACCCAGGGCCTCACACATGCTAGGCAAGTACTCTGCCACTGAGCTACAGCCCCAGCCCACCACTTTTTATTTCTATTTTGCAATTTTAGGGGTTGAACCTAGTGGTGCTCTACCATTGAGCTACATTTCCATCCTTTTTTATTTTATTTTGAGATAGGGTCTCACTGAGTTGCCCTTCTGGCCTCAAACTTACAATTCTCCTGCTTCAGCCTCCTGAGTAGCTGGAGATTATAGGCTGTGCCACCATGCCCTGCTGCTAATAGCTTTTTTAAAAAATGAAACGACTATGCTGCACCTGATGGTACATGCCTATAGTCCCAGTGACTTGGGAGGATGAGGCAGGAGATCACAGGTTCTAAACCAATGCTGACAATTTAGCAAGACACTGTCTTAAAATTAAAAGAGGCTGGGGATGTAGCTTAGTGGTACAGTGCCCCTGGATTCAATCCCAAGTATTACAAAAAGCAACAAACAAGCAAACAAACAAACAAAAAAACCCACTAATCTCAATGACTCAGGAGGCTGAGCCCCAAAAGATCACAAATTCAAGACCAGCTTCAGTAACTTAGTGAGACACTGTCCAAAAATAAAAAGGACTGACAATATGACTCAATGGTAAAGCACCCCTAGGTTAAATTCCCAGTACCCCCCCCCCCCAACAACATGACGTTGTCATTATGAATCTCATTTCCTCTCTTCTTGGGCACATGGTCTTATTGCCTGTACTCCCCAGAATTATGTTGAGTGTGTTTTTTGTTTTTTAATATTTTGTTTCATAAGCTGATTTTCAGGTGGGGTCTGGAACAAAGCATTTACTGCACAGAGGACATCTTACTATATGGGGCATTTAACTTGCTATGTATAAGCTGCCTTGCTAGTCACAACTAAGTACTATTTAATTATTTTTTTATTTTTTTATGTGGTGCTGAGGATCGAACCCAGTGCCTCACGCATGCAAGGCAAGTGCTCTACCGCTGAGCTACAATCCCAGCCCAAGTACTATTTAAGAAACTTAAAATGTGCTTTAAAAAATAAGGAAATTCGGGCTGGGTTTGTAGCTCAGCGGTAGTGCACTTGCCTGGCACATGTGAGGCGCTGGGTTCGATCCTCAGCACTACATAATACATACATACATACATACACACATAAAACAAACACATTGTGTCCATCTACAACTAAAACAAAAAAAAATTTTTTAAAAAAAGAATTTGTAATATGAGACAACATGGATGAATCTGGAGGAAGTTACACTAAGTGAAATAAATTAGTCATATAAGGATAAATATTGTATGATTCTACTTATATCAGATATCTTAAATAGTCAAACTCATAGAAAGTACAGTGGTAGTTGTCAGGGGCTATGAGAAGAGAGAAATGAGGACTTGCTATCAGTAGGTATAAAGTTTCATTTATGCAAGATGAATAAGATGTTATGTAGTATTGTGCCTATAGTTACCAATACAATGTTGTATACTTAAATTTTTGTTAAAAGGGCAGCTCCCATGTTAAATGTTCTTACTACATTTTTTCTTCTTTTACTTTTTTTTTTGAGAAATGACTTAGGAATTAACCGTTTTTGCGGGGGTAGTAACATATCAGAACGTAACGTGTTTTTATTCTACTTCTGTCCTCCTTCCTCAGGTTCTTGATAAGATAGTAAATGTCAGAAGGGCAGAGTATGGGGATGGATAAGGCACTGGAAAGGACAGGTGCAATGGTGACGGCTGTTGGAAGAGGGGTTGGTAGACTTGACTTGAAGCTTTGTTTGTATGACAAGCCCCAAGCCCCCCTTTTTTACCTGAATTGTTTATCTGGAGTGACTCATGATGTGGCAGTTGAAGCTCCTCAAACTGTTCTTTGTATCACAGGGCAAATTAGGGGATCATATAAACATACCCCCAATGCCTCATCACCATCATACCTTGAAGTTTCTGGGATGGCCTTTTCACTCAACAATATATCGTTCTACTATTTCTCTTTCAATCTCTTGACAGTTATAGTTCTAAGTTGATAATTTTGGACCCGGATGTCTTTGTATCATATTTAGGTATATAAAAGCTCTCCAACCTTAACTATAGATTGAGTAATAGTACCTACCTCAGTGTTGTGAGAATGCTTCAAGTGCTAAGAAAATGTTAGATATTATTGTTATTGGATAAATGTCTTTCAAACTTCCTTTTTCAGAAACCGATTCAGCAGGACAGAAGGAACATAGAAACCAGACACCTGCCCCAGCTGCAACTCAAACTTCCGCTCCCTCTAAATACCACCGAACTAGGTCTGGTGGAGCCAGGGATGAGCGATACCGATCAGGTAAGAAGGAACTACAAAATTATCAATTCAGTAGTTTTTACTGACCATAGTATGTACTATGTATCCTGAGAGCTTCTAATATTTGTTTTGTTTTTCCCCCCTTTAGGCATTAATAGGGCTGTATTAATTAATTAATTCATCAGCCATTAATTTAGTACCTACTATGTGTCAGATGTAGTAGATACTGATTTTCAGGTGATTTTTCAGAACTCTACCTTTACAATGTGCATGTAACCATATGTAAAAACTCTTTGCATACAATATTTGGTGGTGATAAAGCAACATTTGTGTCCTTAAAGAATTAAAGAAGCACCAGAGCCAGGCATAGTGGTGTATTACTGTAATCCCAGCTATTCAGGTGTCTGAGGCAAGAGAATCACAAGTTTGAGGCCAGCCTGGGCAACTTAGTGAGATGCTGTCTCAACATAAAAAATAAAATAAGCTGGGAATATATAGCTCAGTGGTGTATCCACTGAACCCATCGGTACCCTGGGTTCAATCCCCAGTACTGGGGGAGGTCGGGTAGGGTGGAGAAGAAGAAAAAGTGGAGGGTTAGGTCATGTGAGGTGGTACTGTGAGAGCTTAGATGCATACATTCATAAAATTTTATATATGGGATATAGTTCAGAGACACAACACTCCTGGGTTCAATTCCCACTACCACAAATAAACAAGTAAATACAAGAGATAGCTAAGGAAATAGCACCAGATAGTAGACCCAAAAATAACTCTTCATGGCCAGAACTTAGAATGCAAGGATTAGAAAGAAGTGGGAGGTGAGGCCCAGAAAGATTACAAGAAACTAAATCTTCAATGTCATGTAGGTTTTTTAGCAGATCACTAAACTAATCAGGTTTTTATTGGTTCTAGTACCTCAAATCCAGCTGCAGACTGCATGCTCTACCACTGCTAAGGAGATATTTTAGAGAAAGGGAGGAATAAAAGTGCTTATTAAACAGTGGATCAGAGGAACATAATACTGGAAGCAACAAAGCATGTCAGGAGCTCCTTTTGTTGCCACGTACCCAAGTCTGAGTTCTTAAGTTCTCAGTGTTGCCTCTTGAGGATAGGCCCAGGTCCAGAAGCAGCACATTTTAACCAGTCCAAAAGTGTTTTAGCCTTTACAACTCTATCTCTGGCCTTCAGGGATATTTTGTGTTTTTTTCCCCTGGTTTTTCTTTTTTCTCTGTTTGTTACAGCACATAAGAAGAGATTAGTAAGGAACCAAAAAGATTATTCTCTATATCATGTGTCCAAGATGATCATATATAGAAAAAAGCATTGTCATTTAGTACTATAAAGTTTTGAGGGCTGGGGTTGTGGCTTAGTGGTAGAGTGCTTGCCTCACATGTGTGAGGCACTGGGTTCGATTCTCAGTACCACCTAGAAATAAATGAATAAAAATAAAGGTCCATCAACAACTAAAAAAATACTTAAAAAAAAATTTGATTGCCACCTACAGAAACCCACCTGTGACCTCTGACCTCCTGCTCTTTTGCACCAATTCTTTCCGATTATGAGAAAATGAGTTTGTGAATCAGGTACTAGTCAGTATGCTGTGGAGATAAGGTTGTGTAAGGGTACTAATGAGGATTTAACAGTCAGGTCTGGGAATTTTTTTACTGGGACATTTTTTGCATGTGGGGGGAGGTACTAGCAAGGAATAGGCCAGAAAGTGTGGTGGTGGTGATAGGGTTGTGATGAAGGAAAGAAAAGATGAATTTGTAAAAACGCTGAATGGGACCATGAAAGGGGCATGCAGGCATTGAAATATTTGGTGGAAAAATCACACTTTTTCAATACAGGAATCACAATTAAACAGCAAATGAAAGCTCAGCACATTGGATAAATTGATAGTCTGGGAGAATTCTGGCCTCTCTGAAACCAACAGCAGCTGCATAGTTGACACAAATAAGTTGCAGAGGTTGATGGTAGCAGAACTTTTACTTCTCTGCTATTCTGGTCATGGGAAGGGTTACATTTATGTATCACATGCAAACATAGTTTAAGAACCATGTTTAGTGAAACTTGAAATATTTCAGAAAAACGTGATAGGTAGACAGGAAGTATTTAATAATAATAATAATGCCCAAGAGTGCAACTGGAAAATGCTCTTTTAGTTAGTGGATACTTATTAACATCTACACCATCTCAGAGGGTCATAATCAAATCTAAATACACTTAATGTTTCGTGTTTCAGACACAGTTGTAGGCTTATATTTATTCAGTGTTTAGGCCATCTGACCTGTTTCTGTCCGTCAGTCCCCCTCCCCCCCGCACCAGAGATAGAGCCCAAAGCTTCACCCTTGCTAGGGCAAGTGCTTGACCAGTGACCTATATCATCTGATGTAGGGTCTCATCTGATTTTGTTCTTTGTGCTTAGCCAAAAGGGACCTTATGCTTCAGTATGCTACCTATTTAGTACCTCTTTTTCCTGCACAGCAAGACACTTTTCTACCCATGTGTGGCATAGTCTAAAGCATAGAAAATACAATTAATGCTTAAGATGGAAATTGATCTTGTTTTAAGTCATTCTGACTACTCTTTTGATGAGAAATTAGCTACCCCAATGAAAACAACAAAAGGAAAACAAAAAAGGACTTTGAGGGTATATTTATATTGTTTTGCTGAAACATTAGTGTTGAAAACTGATACCCAGCTTTCACTTGCTTCTGGCAGAGAAGTCTAAAGTCAGCTTTGTTTGGGGATTGAACTTCGGAAGTTTTTTCTTTCTCAAACATGCAGATAGATTGTATGCTAGTGAATGAATCTAAGAGGCTGCTTGTTCTTATCTGTAGGAGTCTTTGCTAATAGAATGTGAATATCTCCTTTTGACACTAATATTTGGGCAAACGTTTATCATATCAGAAAATAGTTGGGTGGTTTGATTTGTTTTATGGTCTGATGCTGTGAATCCTTGTGGTGTGGAAGAACATGCTCTGTAATTATTAATTATCAGGATGTCACAGGCCTAAAGCTTTATCAATGAATAATTTTCTAGCTTTTTAAAGTTTGCTATCACATGTTTCATATCAACATGTAAAAATCTTTTGGAAATGTACTGTTTTTAATCAGATGAGATCAAGTGTGAACATTTTATTTGCTATTGTTCTGTTATTGAAAAAGTACTTTTTTGCTGGACTCCATGACGCATATTTGCAGTCCCAGCCGGCTCTGGCTCCAGAGGCTTAAGTAGGAGGATCTCAAGTTTCAAAGCCAGCCTCAGCAACTTAGCAAGGCCCTAAGTAACTCAGTGAGACCCTGTCTCAAAATGAAAAATAAAAAGGGCTTGGGATGTGGCTCAGTAGTTAAGCTCCTTTGGGTAAAATCCCTGGTCCCCCCAAACAGTAATAGCTCAAAAGCTTGGCAATATCTTTTTTTGGGAGGGGGGTACTGGGGATTGAACTCAGGGGTACTCCACCACTGAGCCACACCCCCAACCCTATTTTGTGTTTTATGTAGAGGCAGGGTCTCACTGAGTTGCTTAGCGCCTCGCCGTTGCTGAGGCTGGCTTTGAACTCATAATTCTCCTATCTCAGCCTCCCAAAGTGCTGGGATTACAGGCATGCGCCACTGTGCCTGGCTAAAAGTTTGACAATACCTTTAGAACTTTAGATATTTATACTCTTTAACCTGGAAATTTTACTTTTAGGAATTTATTTTATATAGACACCAACATATGTACACAAGGATATTTGTTGTAGTATTGTTTAAAATAATACAGTGATTAAATAGATTATACGTATGTGCACACAGTAGAATTTGTAGGAAAGCTGATTTTCTTCTTCTGATTTTTTGTTTGTTTTGTTTTTGTTGGTACTGGGGGTCAAATCCAGGGTCTCATGCATAATAGTACTGAGCTACATTGAGCTACATTCTTATAAGAAAGCTGTTTTAAAAGAAAAAATGAGGTAGACCTATTTGTACAGATATAGAATACAGTTTGTAAGTAAAAAAAAACGAGAGTATGCAGCATATGATCTGATTTTTGTAAAAACTAATAAGATTATTATATTCATTTGTATTCAAAGATACCAAAACCCAGAAAAATATATACTGAACTATTGAGATGAGTTATTTCTGGGAAGTAGTGGATCCAGAAACCTTTTTGCTTTGGCATACATTTTTAGATCTTTTTGCAGTATGTACAGTTTTATTGTGGTAAATACATAAAATTTATGTATGTTAATGATAAACAAAAATAAGCTCAGGTTTAAAGTGGCAGCCCTGGATAAATGATTTAAAATTTTAAATAATAATAATTATTATTATTTAGACAATAATAATAATTTAGATTATTATTATTTTTTTAAAATATTTTTTAGTTGTAAATGGACACAATATCTTTATTTATTTTTATGTGGTGCTGAGGATCGAAACCAGTGCTTCACACATGCGAGGCGAGCACTCTACCACTGAGCCACAACCCCAGCCCTAGATGATGATGATTATTATTATTATTTTGGTATGGCACTGGGGATTGAACCCAGAGGTACTTTACTACTGAACTACATCTTCATCCATTTTGTAATTTTTTAAATTTTCAGACAGGGTCTTGCTAAGTTGCCCAGGCTGGACTTAAACCTCTGATCTTGCCTCAGCTTCCGAGTTGCTGGGATTCGAGGTGCGCACCACTGCTGCCAGCTTAAATAAATTTTTGTACTCAATAATTTTTACTTCAGGTTTAGATTCTTTTGACTTAATACTGGGAACTAAATGCTAGAATAACTTTATCGACCTAGCTGTGGACTTTCTTGTCTTTGCCCAAATCTGATCTCTAATCTAGTGACATTTGCTAAGGTGGCTAGTACTAGTGCTCCAGGATCTTTTTCTTCCTGTGTTAATATACTCCTTATACCACAAAAGGTAAACGAATTTGATGCATTTATTGTAGACCTCCCATGATGTGAGCACAGTGTTAGATGCTGGAAAAACACAGATGAAAACCCAGGAATCCTTTTTTCAAGGCATATTTTACACAATACAGGGTTCAGAAGCAGCATCAAAGAGGGAGATAGAGGAAGGCACACAATGCCAAGCATAGGCTTCTTGTAAATGGTAATGTCTGAGCCATTCTGAAGGATAAATAGGTGTTTGCTATGTAGATATTTTAAGCGAAAGAAACATAATGTGTGAAGGCATACAATGTGAAATATATATTGTATTTTATAAATAAAATTTCACTTCCTTTCCTGACTCAGCACACAGAGTCAAATTTATTTATGGAGTTAGAAAACTGACTTTTGGAATTCACTTGGAAAAATGTAAGAATAGCTAGGAAAACACTTGAGAAAAGCTCTGGGGAGTTATGTACCTGCTAGGCATTAAAATATACTACAAAGGCTCTATAATTCAAGCATTGTGGTATTGCATACAAATTGGTAAACACAACATTGGATAGAGCAAGAAGTTCAGAAGTGGACCAAAATACATCTAGGAACTCAGTATATGACATAGATAGCATAAATCACCACGAGGTGGGGGGGAATAAATGATACTAAGACAGCTAGCAAAAGATTAATTAGATCCATACATTACACTGTATATATGCATAAACGTCAAATGGATCAGAGATCTACTTGTGAAAAAGAAAACATCAAGTGAATTTTTCTATAATGCAGTTTTATAAAAAGCCTCATGAAGGATTTCTAGCTGAGATTCAATTCAATTGTAAAAAAACACATAATATCCTTAATAAGACTCCAAAAGCACAAGAAATAAAAGCAAGAATCAATAAATGGGATGGACTTAAACTAAAAAGCTTCTTCTCAGCAAAAGAAACTATCAATGAGGTGAATAGAGAGCCTACATTCTGGGAGCAAATTTTTGCTACACGCACATCAGATAGAGCACTGATGTCCAGGATATATAAAGAACTCAAAAAACTTAATATCAAAAAAACAAACAACCCAATCAATAAATGGACTAAGGAGCTGAATAGAAACCTCTCAGAAGATGATATACAATCGATAAACAAATATATGAAGACATGTTCAACATCTCTAGCCATTAGAGAAATGCAAATCAA
>CM053403.1:59455925-59646127 GCA_028644305.1 Xerus rutilus | reverse complement strand
ACTCCTTGGCCTATACCCTAAAGATTTAAAAACAGCATACTACAGTGACGCAGCCACTTCAATGTTTATAGCAGCACAATTCACAATTGCAAAACTGTGGAAGCAACCCAGATGCCCTTCAATAGATGAATGGATAAAGAAATTGTGGTACATATACACAATGGAATATTATTCAGCAATAAAGGAGAATAAAATTATAGCATTTGCAGGTAAATGGATGGAATTGGAGAACATTATGCTAAGTGAAGGAAGCTAATCCCAAAAAACCAAATGCCGAATGTTCTCTCTGATTAGTGGATGCTGATACATAAGAGGGGTGGGAATGGGGAACATAGAAATGGAGGAACTCTGGATGGGGCAGGGGGCAAGAGAGGGGAAGGAAAAGGGAAGGGGTGTAGTAAAGATGGTTGAATGAGATGGTCATCATTACCCTAGGCACATGAATGAAGACACAAATGGTGTGACTCTTATCTGGTTTGCAACCAGAGAAATGGAAACATTAAGCTCTGTATATGTACTATGACTTGAAATGCATTTAAATAAATTAATTTTTAAAAACCACAATATAAATTTATCCTCTTGATTGTGTGTGTATGTGTGTATAAGAGAGAAAGAAAAAAGAAGTAAGTAGGTAAGGGATCTTGCTGTGTTGTCCAGCCTAATCTTAAACTTCTGGACTTAGTCCCCATCCGACCCAAGTAGGGAATACTGGTATGTGTCACTATACCCAGTTTCTCTTGATAATTCTCCCTCTTTGGAACTGTGGATCAATCTCACTGACTTTCACATACTAGGCAATTACTCTTCCACTGAGCTATATCCCTAGCCTCTTGACACTTTTAAGTGTATGCTACAGTATTGCTAACTATAAACACAATGCTATACAACAAACCTTTGGAAGTTTTTCATCTTGCATGACTAAAACTTTACTACCATTGAATAGCAACACCCCTTTTTTCCCCACTGCTTAGACTTCAACAACCCTTTCTATTTTATGTTCCTATGCGTTTTATTACTTTAGATATGTCACATAAGAGACTCATGCACTGTTTGTCTTTTCATGACTGCCTTATTTCACTTAGCATAATATTCATTTGTACTTATATGTCACATTTTCTTTAACAATTCAACAGTGATGGATATTTAGGTTGCTTCCACATTTTGGTTATTATGAATAATTCAGTGAACATGGGGCTGCAAATACCTCATCAGAATCCCATTTTCAGTTCTTTTGGACATATATCCGAAAGTGGGAGTGCTTGGTCATGTGGTAGATCTTTTTTTTTTTTTTTTTTTTGGTACCAGGGTTTGAACTCAAGTACTCGACCACTGAGCCACATCCCCAGCCCTATTTTATATTTTATTTAGAGACAGGGTCTCACTGAGTTGCTTAGCACCTCACCATTGCTGAGGCTGGCTTTGAACTCATGATTCTTCTGTCTCAGCTTCCCTAAGTGCTGGGATTACAGGCGTGAACCACAGGGCCTGGCAGTAGGTCTATTTTTAATATCTTGAGGAAGTCCTATACTGTTTTCCATAAAGGATGTGCTATTTTACAGTCCAATCAGCAGTGTATACAAATTCCCAATTTTACTACATCCTTATTAACATTTGCCATTTTCTCTTGTTTATTTCATTAAAATTTTTTTTTATAATGGCCAGCCCAACAGGTGTGAGGTGATGTGTAGTTCCTTGTGGATTTGATTTACATTTCCCTGATAGTGATGTTAAGTATCTTTTCATGATTATTGGCCATTTGTGTATCTTCTTTGGGAAAATGGCTCTTCAAGTCTGTTAGCTTTCTGATGCTGTGCCAAAAAATGCCTAAGAAAATCAACTTGTAAGAAAGAAACACTTATTTTGGTTTCAGAGGCTTCAGTGAATGATTGTGTGGTTCTTGCCGTTGGACCTATAGTGAGGCAATACATCATGACAGGGAGCACAAGGGAGAGAAGGCTGGTCACCTTGTGACCAAGAAATAGACAGGGAAGGGAAGGAGCTAGGGTCAAATATCCCCTTTAAGGGCACTCCCCCAATGGCCTAACTTCCTTTCACTAGGCCCCATCTCCTAAATATTCCACTACCATCCAAAAGCACCATCACCTGGGGAACAAGCCTTTAACACATGAACTTTTGGGAAACATATAAGATCTAAAGCACAACAAAGTCCTTTGCCCATTTTAAAAATTGGTTTACTTGAGATTTTGTTGTGAAGTTACAGAAATTCTTTATGTATCCTGAGTAACTTAACTGATAACATGATTTGAGAGTATTTTCTTTCATCATGTAGGTTGCCTTTTATACTTTCTTGACTATTTTCTTTGCCCTTCAGAAATTTTGAGACTGATGAAGTTCCATTTGTCTATTTTTTGCTGTTGATTCCTGTGCTTTTGGTTCCAAATCAAAGAAATCATTGCCCATTCCAACATAATGAATCTTTCTATTTTTTTTTTCTAGTTTAGTTTCAGGTCTTACTTGTAGTTCTTTAATCCATTTTGAACTAATTTTTGTATATGGAATGAGATAAGGGTTCATCTTCATTCATTTGAATGTGAATATGTAGTTTTCATAACACCATTTATTAAAGAGACAATCATCTCCCCATTATGTAGTCTTGACATCCTTGTTGAATACTATTTGACCATATATTCCAGGGTTTATTTCTGGACTCTGTTCCATTGGTCTATATATGTCAGTCTTTATGCCAGTACCATACTATTTTGATTACTGTAGCTTTGTGTCTGCGGCCATACTTTCCTGAACGTGCCTGATCTTTGATTATTGTAGCTTTGAAATCAGGATGTGTAAGGCCCCCAGCTTTGTTCCTCTTTCTCAAGATTGTTTTTACTGTTTAGGGTCCATTGAGATTTCATAAAAATATTAGGATTTTTGTTTTAATTCTGCAAAAAATTTAAATAGGATTTTGAAAAGAATGCCTTAAATCTGTAGTTTGGTTTGGGTGTGGACATTTTAACCCATTAAGTCCCAAGTTTTCAATTCTGTGAATATTTCAATGAAATTGACACAGGTATGTTGAATTAGGTTGGAAATCATAATCTAGAGCTTATGTATCTATTACTATCAAGAATGGAAATACAGATTGTTTTATGAGTAGAGCACTGGGATTATATATAATATCTTTTACGTGTATATAAACTATTCTGTACATATGGCATTAGACAAATATGATATCCTTTCATATATTGCATAATATATAATAAAGAAGTGAATTTCATGACCCATTCAACAATTATTTTTGGTGGAAAAGAGCAGAACACTTCAAAGGGTTACATATATTTTTGGCAATATGTTGTTGGTTTCACACAGTATGGATTGTTTCAACATTGTCATCATTCATGACTTTTGAGAATAATATGGCTTCTCATGTCAAATCTGGTATCATTTTGGATAGTAATAGGTCTGGGAGTGTTACGCTTTCTTCTTCCTCCTGATGATTTCTGTGGCATTGTTTTATGTTTGCTAAGCAGATGTCTCTTGACATCTAACAGATGTTTGAGCTTTTTTTGTCTTTGTCACAAATTTGTGAATAATCCATGCATTTATTTTTTAAAAATTTTTATTTGTTCTCTTTAGATGTACATGACAGTAGAGTGTATTTTTACATATTATACATATACATGGAGTATAACTTCCAATTCTACATGATGTGGAATTACACTGGTTGTGTATTCATATATGAACATAAGAAAGTTACGTCTGATTCATTCAACTGTCTTTCTAATCCATGCATTTTTGACACACATATCAATTATTCAAAGTGTACAAAGGCCAGTGCAACTTTTTTTTTTCTTTAAACCTCTACTAAACCAGCCAATTGTGTTTATATTATAATTGAAATTGTTCTAGGTACCCACCACCTTTGGTTAAAGCACATTGACTCTACTCTTTCTTTTTTCCCATCATTAAATAACCCTCTTGCTTATTTTTTTCATCAATGTTGTCAGTTTCAGAGGATACTTGTTCAGTCTGTTTTCCTTCATGGTACCTATTTGTTTGAGTTTCTGTCTCAAAATAAAATAAATAAATGGAAAGGGCTGGGGATGTAACTCAGTGGTAGAGTACCCCTGGATTCAATCCCCAATATGAATGATGGAGTGGGGCAAAAACCCACCAGAGTGTGATTATAGATTCTTAACTGCTTCAAGCATTTGTAAAACTACCTTGCTCTCAGACCTTTGCTTTTTCACTGAGCAATACCCCCAGCCCTGAGATAGCAATTTTGAAACAAATGTTAGTGTATTAAGTCAACAGGTAAAATAAAATAATCGAGAATATTTTGAACCAGGTTTCTTACTGTTACAAATGGAAAGGGGAAATTAGAATGAATTTTATGTTGAATTGAAATTAGAATAATAGTGTGAACTTACTATATTGATATGGATAAAAATATTTTTGTATAAATACATGTTTAAATTTATATTCCCTTATATTCTGAAAAGCCTTAGAATAAAAATGCCCCAAAAGTACTGAGTACCCCTATTTTCAAGGTCTTGGTTTCTAAATACCATTGATTCTCCACTAAAAGAAGCTAGTACTCTTGGAGAGAAATGTATTTAATTCTAGGGCTGGAGCAGGGCAAGTACTAGATGAACCTGGGATGAATGAATGAATGAATGAATGAATAAAAAAAAAAGTCTATCAACAAATCACAGTACTGGAAATCAAACCCAGGACTTTATGCATGCTAAGCAAGTGCTCTACTACTTAGCTATATCTCCAACCTTTTTCTTTAAATTTTATGTTTTATATTTTAAGTTTTGTGTTTTGTGTTTTCTCATTAAGTTGCCCAGGCTGGCCTTGAATTTTCGATCAGCCGCCAGAATAGCTGGGATTATAGTCATGTACCATTGTACCCTGCTGACTTGATCGTTGTTTTTGTTTTGTTTTGTTTTTACAGTACTGGAAATCAAACCTAGGCCTTTGCACATGTTAGGCAAGTGCTCTGCCACTGAGTTATATCCCCAGCCCTTTTAAAAAAAAATTTTATTTTGAGACAGGCTCACTAAATTACTGGATCCAGCTAGCAGGTACCATCTTAACTAAGTACTTAAACTATCATCAGTAATGAGGCAGATGCTACTCTATCATGTTTTGAAAAAGAAACATTTCTTCTCTGGTATCCCTGCCAAAATGCACAACCTGAATCTATGAAGAAATATCAAAGAAACTCAAATTAAGGAATATTTGACAAATAATCAGTTTGTCCAAAAATATCAAGGTTATACAAGGCAGAAAACTGAGACTGTTCTAGATTATAGGAGAGAAAAAGAGATAGGGCAACTAAATATGTGTGATCCTGTATGATGAGATCCTCAATCAGGAGAAAAGAAGGAAAACAGTAGGACATTATTGGGACAGTTGGCTAAATTGGAATATGGGTTATGAGTTAGATAATAGTATGTATCAATGATGGATTTCTGCATTTGGATAAATGCACTGTGGTTGTTTTAGAGAAATGTCTGTTCTAAGGAAATACATATTGAAGTATTTCTAGAATAAGAAGTACTTATATTTGATCTCAGCAATTCTTGTTATTAGTCCTAAGGAAATTATTAGACATGTGTACTGAGGTAAAAATACTGAATTATTCTTGCTATGAATAGTAGCAAAAAATTAGAAACAATATAATATCTAATATTAAGGGGTAGCTTAAACTATGGCACATTTATACAGTGAAATATTGTGGAGCCCTTTAAAATTATGTTGTAACTCTATATAGTATGATGTTTCCAGTTGTGTTAGTGGATTTTCTTTGTTGCAAGAAATAGATGCTAACTCAGGGCATCTTAAATAGCTGGGGGTAGGTCACAGAAGCAAAGAGAATAGCTGAGAAATCCTTGGAAAGGGTGAGAGGACTCTGAAGAATCTCACTTTGCAGTTCAAGGACTTCCTTCTTTCTAGGGCACTGTCATTAATGTGACTCCGCCCTAGGGCTTGTAGTTCCTGATTCAGTTTAAATTCCCTGAAGAAGGATGTGATTGGTTCATCTTTTCTAAGGGCACAGTTACATTTCAGAGAGAGGCCTGGAAGGAAGGATGGATAGATAGCATGTAGACCAAGGCCATTCCTAAACAAGAAATTGTTGTGAACTGGGAAAGCCACTTTGGTTGTTATCTACTTCAGTTGGTTATTCAACCTCTCAGTAGCATTTTATAAGATTTTTTTTAAAAAAAGCAAAATATAAAATATTGCATACAGCGTGATCCTGTTTTGTAGGAATGCAAAGTGAATTTACATTGGGAATGGAAAATCAAGAGCTTTGTTTGGATATGTTCAAGATTTCCTGTTAGGAGGAAGAGCAAGTAGAATTGAATTCTTTTGTAGCCAAAGTGGCAAACAAGTAACATCTGTCCTTATATTTTTCTAGATCAAAATCATCCCTTGTGTTCCTGTGGCATAGAACTGAGGGGTCTCAACCAAGTTTTCTTTCAGACAGTTAAGCAAACCCTAAGCTTCTTATTTTTGAAAAATAACGAGTCTCCTCTAGGCACCTGCACAGCATTCATTTCACTTAGAGGTGGGATTTGCTCCTGACATAGATGCATGTTAGACTGTACCCCTACCCCCATCTCAGTCAACTTCTTTTGTGGTATGTCAGTCACATAATCATTCTGGATTCATTTTTCTCCTTTGTTAAATTATCCTTGACTTCTTTTGTTCCTATTTTTGGTCTTTATTTTTAATTGGTGTAAATTAAAAGATTAATAAAAATCACCTACACATCCCCTTTACGTTTTTAATAATTAAGACAGCAGTAGTTCAGTCTACATCAGTACACATGTTATAAGCCAGGATAAATGCAAATAAATGCAATTGTTTGACTTTTCAGATATCCACACAGAAGCAGTTCAAGCTGCCCTGGCAAAACATAAGGAACAGAAAATGGCTTTACCCATGCCTACCAAAAGGCGGTCCACATTTGTCCAGTCTCCTGCAGATGCTTGTACGCCTCCTGGTAAGTTAATCAAATCCCTTTCTCTCTAACAATTAGTATCTTAATGTTTTTGAGATAAGTTCTGCCTTTTCTTTCTGAAATAGAAGCTGGAACTCACTCTGCATCATCAAAATTATTTAAGAACATACTCTGAAGGTGGCAGATTTTGATTATCATCTTGTAAATAACACACAAAAAAAGAAGCCTTAAGAGTAAAACTGTTTTAAAACAAAAGCAAAACTAAATAAAACAACTTTAATTCTGAATTTCCAGCATTTCCTTTTTAACCCCTAAACTCATGTAGTCATGAATACATACAGGTCAGGGCCCTGCTGTGATTAAATAGTGTTTTCATGGACACCCAACATATGACCAATAATCATATATTACTCATTTATATTCCTAAACCAGATTCTTCATCTCTGTAACAGTAATAATAGTAGATATACTTGAAACAGAATTTCATGTGTCATTAAAGATTATGAGAGAGTATTCATGCAGATATGTAAAAATGTGAAAACATGTTTGTGTGTGAATATATTTATATATATTTATATTTTGTTAAGAATCTACTTTTTCTAATGGGGTCCTGAGATCAGTAGGAACTAGATATCTTTATTCCATTCTCTCTCACCAGACTTGAAGTCTTTACTCCCCCTCAGGTAAATTTAAGAGTCACCACTTCCTATATGAGAAACAACTAGAACAACCTTAAGTTATCTTGTCTGTGCAAAATCTTTGCCTAAGTTGCCTCCCACCCCCACCCCCGGTACTGGGGATTGAACCGAGGGGTGCTTAGCCACTGAGCCACACCCCAGCCCTTTTTATTTTTATTTTTTATTTTGAGACAGAGTCTCACTGAATTTCTTAGGACCTTGCTAAGTTGCTGAGGCTGGCCTCGAACTTGCAATACTCCTGCTTCAACTTCCCAAGCTGCTGGGAGGCATGCACCACTGCACCCAGCTTTGCCGAAGTTTTTTAAAGACCTTAAAAATACATTTTTTTCTAGATCAAATCCCAGACAAGATCTTCACATAGGTGTCTGAAACTAAATGTAGTAAATCTGTTTCAGGACCTCAATACAGTATCTGTCTCTGTACTGTCATATTACTGCTAGTGAGATCTTTGGGGAAATTTTTCTCCCATACTCTTTTGGCCTAGCATGTCTTTGGGGAGAGTCCCAGGAAAGTTGCATTATTATGTTTGGTATTTATTCACAGTTGTCACGTTGTTGAACTCTTCATACTGATCCTATTCTCTGATCCAGACTCATTAATAGTTTTCTCCTAGGTTTTGGCTAACTTCCAGAGCATTTGGGTGTGCTGTGAGCTCATGAACTGTGTGTGCTTTTTCCCTTCACATTTGTGGTGTCAATATGTCTGAAAGAGAAATAGCTCTGTGGCTTCAAGTGTTTCTCAAATGTAATACAAGATACCTCTAGCAGACCATCACAATAAGGCATTTTTGTCTGTAATGATGCATACTTCAGACCCACTCATTCAAAATCTTGGATGAGTTCCCTTCCACATTAGTATAGCATAAGTTGGGTCCTCATGGACAAAGGGGGCTCTCAGTTTAGTAGCCATTTCTTGTTGGCAGATTCTACTGGAGAGTGGTGGAGGGTTCAGTTGCAGCAAATGGCAAAGGGTAGGGAGCAACAGGACATGCAGTTCTTAGAAATAATCCTCTCCAAAGCTGTATTAAAGCAATGCAATTTCAGAGTAAATAGACTGTTCTCATTGCTTTGGGTTAAATGTGAGAGTGCAGTAAAGGATCTTGAGAATGCTCAGAAGGAGTGTAAACTCTTTTTTAGCCCCTTTTACAAAAGTCACTGCCTGAGGGAAATTTACTAGTCTAGAAACAAATCACAGCTGTTTGGTGCTGAATGAGACTGTAGTCCTTTGGAATGCACTGTAGGCCTCTGTATTTCTAAATACTAATGTTCTGCTCTTTGTGCAGCCTTGGAGATGTGCGTAATGTTCTTGATTGCATTATGTATTTTTTAAATTTCATGATTACAAAGATGTGGTCCTCTGCTGAATAAGACATATATTCAGCAGAGCAGAGTAATAAAAGGTTCCATATCCATTTATCTTCTGTTTTGGAGATCTCTGAATAGTATTTGAGGAACCCCAGTGTATAATTAGGAACATCTGTATTGTCAAGTAGATTGAGAGAACCCTGCATAGTGATTTCTTACATAGCTCCCCCCAATAGATCTTGGTGCTTTCAATCAACAATTATGCACATGCCTAGAACAAATACTTTGCTCTACTGAGGGAATGTGGGAAGAACTATATCACAAGACTTCTTTTAGTATCCTCCATTTTAGCAGGTGGCATTTACTGTTCTAATGTTAGAATTTGGATTCCATTTTTTCCAAGCTTCTCAGAACCACCAGGTAAGAAAGTTGGCTGTATCCCTATTTCTATTGCAGTTTAAGCATCTCAGAGCATCTGTTACAGGCTAACCTAGGGATGTCAGATAGGTTTTATTTTCCATGTCTTCTGTGATAGCCCATGAAACGCCCAAGTTTAGAAAAATACTGAGGCTGCATTCAAGAGTGAGGAAGAGGAAGGGAATTGACAATATCGTTCAGAAGAACTGAGGGTACCCTGAATGAACTAGGAGGATGGAAGAATTGAAATTATTGCTTGTTAATGGCTGTTTGTAAAAAATCAGCTTCTGACCAGCTATAAAAATGACCTAAAAAAGATGTGCCACTTTTGGAGGGAAAGATTCACCTAATATTTCATAATATTTTCATTGTCTTTCTTTGTAAACTAACTGTTATGTCACTTACCACAGAGCACATTTCAGGTCAAGTCCCATACTCTGCTCATGCTGTCCTGTGTGAACCTAGTTTCTGGGGCATCTCCTAGAACACACAAGCCAGTTAGCCTCTTTGCCTTCCTGGGGAGGCACTCAACATAAAACTGAGTTACTGAATTGATGAAAATGTAGGGTTCTTTTGAAGAGATTTAAGGATTATGTCATAAATCTTGGCTTCATTTTTTTTTTTTTAATATTTTTTAGTTGTAGATGGACACAATGTCTTTATTTTATTGCCTTGTATGTGGTGCTGAGGATCGAACCCAGGGCCTCACGCATGCGAGGCAAGCGCTCTACCGCTGAGCTACAATCCCAGCCCTCTTGGCTTCATTTAAATAGATAGGTAGGTAGGTAGGTAGATGGTCTGGAAAATATGATAAATAGTTGGCATGGGAAATAATTTATTTTTTGTTCATAAATCATTCTCAAATAATAAGATGTCAGCCTAAAATTCGCTTATTGATATGTACACTGATTTCTACCATCCACTGGAAGATTTAAGTTCTCTAAGTCAGTAGCAATCTATGGTTCTTTGAGTGACTGTGGTACAGAGCGCCACAGAGAGTTTTAGACTGCTTGAATTACTGCCATCTAGTTCCCTTTATATGCTGAAGTCATTTACTAATATCATGAGGCAATTACCTCAGCTTTTCCTTTGTAGGGGTTCTTTGTGTAACAGTATTACTCGTTCACAGGGGAAAAACAATGCAAAAAACTACAGCATTTATCTGTATTTTTTCCCTCTGAGCTTTCTCTGCACCCTGGTGGACTTACCCTTTACAGCATTCTGAGGGTACAAAGGTAACCAGATAGACTACATAATGACCCTAAAGCACAGTAAGCTATTCAACTGGCTTGGGTAGAAATAAGCTTCAATTTAGACATCTGTCTCAAACAGGGCCCTGTTTGATCGTGGCTTTAATAATTTTTAGGGCCAGAGACAAGGAGAAACTTAGCTCTGTATTTCTGTATATGAAAATGCTGCCCATGAACAGACTAGGATATTATTATACTTTGAACATATTTTAACCATGTTTATGGATTTATAGTGCCTTACATCCTGCAGAAGACTTTCATATATCCATGGCTGCTCTGCCTTATTTGTTCCTCCTAAGTACTCCATAAAATAGGAAGGGCAGAGTTCTTTAGAGATGAGACAATCAACAGGTTCATAGTCATTGAGTGATTGGCCCCAGGTCAAATAGCAATTAAGTATCAGACTCAAAGTCTTCTTGCTTACATGAATTACCCTTCTAAAGTATCATGTGTAAGAAATTCTTTTCACCTAATAGATGCTCGTGTATGTGTGATGCTAGAATGAGTATTATTCCAAACTATTATATAAACATTGCCTTTTGAGAGCTTACACCCCAAAATAGGTTTCAGTCAGTTAAAAGGAATTTATAGAAGTAGTTTCAGTTACCATTATTGAATACCTCTATGTACCAAAGAGAGAAGAGAGGGAAGGTGAGAGAAAAAGAAGCACGTACAAGGACATATGAATAAGCTAGAAAAAAACTAATGTGCCAGCAAAAGAAAATGTCAAGAAAACTTGCCTTTGACCCGCTTTGAAATAGCAGAGCCAGGGACTTTCCCTAGGACTTTGTGGTCAGTGAGTACAAAGTTTGAATTTCACTACTTGCCTGATAAGAACCAACATTAACAAGTAGTCTTGGGCTGAAGACATCCCTAGGGTACGGATGGTCTCTAAAAAGATACATCCTCAGCCAGGGATATAGGATTCTCAGAGATAAGGGTCTTTTGAAAGTGAACTAATAAGACAATAGTGAAAGTAATCTAATGGAAAAGACTGAGGGTGTAGCTCAGTGGTACAATCCTCAGGACCAAAAAACAAAAGCAAAAACAAACAAGAAAATCCCAGACTAATAAAAAGAAAAAACAAACAAACAGAATGAAGACCCCCCCCCCAAGATCTGATTTTCCCAGTAGCTATTTGTAGCAGAGCTAAGATCTAAATCCAGAGCAATCTGACTTTAAAAGCCCATTCCCTAAACCATTTGACATATGGCCTTTTATTCTCTCATACTGTCAAACAAATACTTTGTGGCTAATTTTGGAGCTTGAACAATTGACTAATGTTTAATCTAATTTTCAAATAATTCAATAAAATGAAAAAAAATCCACTATTTTCCTCCCAGTATTATTTATAGCATTAATTCATTTTGTAAACTATTTTTCACAAGTATGAGAAAATACCTAGGAAAACGGTGTTTGGAGTTCTATTGTAGATAGAGCAACACTCAAATAATTATTAGTAGTGAATACCTCTTCTCTCAAAAGTATCCCAGTTTGTTAGGCAAGGTATGGAGTCTTGTTCCTTAAGTGCTCAGACCAATTTTTTGGTCTCCTGCTAGCTCTCTATACACATAGATTGGTGTTATGGGATGCAGAAAATCTTTAGTAGTTCTAAAAATCTTCCTAACAATTGTGTGGTGAATCATTTCCCACCCTGGTGGGTTTAATGTTAAGTGTCTCAGAATTTGTAACCCAAGATAGATTCAGGTTGCCCTACCTCCAGAACTAACCTTTTAATCATGTTTCTAGACTCCTCTCTCCTGATTCTTTATAAAGATTTTCCTTCTTAAGCTTCAAACTTTTTTCTTGCCAACAGAAACTTCTGCCTCTCTTAAAAGTATTTCTGGTTGGCTTCTGTGGCACATGCTATAATCTCAACAGCTCAGGAGGCTGAGGCAGGAGGATCATGAGTTCAAAGGCAACTCAGCAACTTAGCGAGGACCTAAGCAACTCAACGAGACCCTGTCTCAAAATATAAAAAAGGGCTGAGGATGTGGCTCAGTGGCTAAGTGCCCCTGGGTTCAATCCATGGTATTCCCTCCCACCCCCAAAGTGTTTCTGGAAGTCCTAAAGTCCTAAACTCCCCTGACCCACCAATGCAAGAGAAAATAACACTTTCCTGTGTGATAGCACCTCATCCCATCCTATGTATGCATGTGCTGGCAACCCCCACCTTTGACACAGGCTCCAAAAGATCATATATTAACAGTCCTGGTGGTGGTTTCATGTATTTGTTCCTTGAAGCCTTGAAGCTTCTACTTGCAATCATCTCCTGTTTCCTTGCCTACATTAGTTGGCATATTTTATAGTGTTTGAATATTTTTGTTAGTACATTATAATTATACAATAGCAGGGTTCATTGTGACATACTAATCATACACACACATAACAATTCTCACCATTTCATTTTCCCAGTACTTTCTCTTTCCCTCTCATTTCAGTGGATCTTGTTATACCTGCTATTCTAAGCCAGTATCTGAACTTAATTTTTGTTAAGCTGTGTGAATGAACCCATTATGAGGAACTATCTTCCAGGAACTTGCTCCGCTTTCACAATATCCCTGAGGTTGTATACATGGACTCTCAGATGTTACTGTCCTTTTACTAGGCATAGTTTTCACCTCACAAATCTTTTTAAATCAGTTTTTTTTCCCCTGCAACTTTATTGAGTTAAAATTGAGTAAAAGAACTATGTTTTTTCCCCTTTTGGTACTAGGGTTGGAGGTCCTGAACTACATCCCCAGCCCACTAGCAAATACTTAAAGTGCACATGTTGCCAACTTTTGACACAGTAAAACCATAAAACTATCACAAGTAGGATAATGGAGCCAGGAGAGGGGATGCAGCTCAGTGGTAGAGCATTGGCCTAGCATGTGTGAGGCATGGAATTTGATCCTAAGCACCACGTTAAAATTAATTAATTAATTAATTAATTAGTTAAAGGTGTTGTGTTCATCTACAACTAAAATCTAAAAGAAGAAGAAGAAGCCAGACACAGTGACACAGGCCTGTAATCCTTACTAGGATTATAGGCTGAGGCAGGAGGATCACAATTTCCAGGCCAGCCTCAGCCATTTAGCCCTAAGCAACTTAGGGAGGCTGTCTCAAAATAAAAAACAAACAAATGGACTGGGGATGTGGCTCAGCAACCCCTGGCCACAGGTAGGCATGTGACATAACTCAGTGGAAAAGTATCCCTGGGTTTAATCCCCAGTATCGACACAAAACAAAAACAAGCGACATCTTCACCCCAACTCCTTAAGTTTCCTTCTAATTCTCTCCCACTTCTCCCTATCTTCACCCTCAGGTAACCATTAATATGTTTTCTGCCATTGTATATGAGTTTGCATTTTTCTAGAATCATGTATTAGAATCACATAGTTTTACTTCCATTTTTTAGAGGAGGATGGTGTAGTTTCTTTCACTTAGCGTAAGTATTTTGAGAATTCATACGTATTGTTGTGTCTATCATAGTAGATCATTCCTTGTTATTGGTGAGTAGTATTCCACCAGAGGGAACACTGTCTACTCATTTATTTATTTATTTTTAAAATATTTTTTATATGTGGATGGACCTTTATTTTATTCATTTATTTATATGTGGTGCTGAGAATCGAACTCAGTGCCTCACACATGGTAGGCAAGCACTCTACCACTGAACCACACCCGCAGCCCTATCTACTCATTTATTGGTGGGCATTTAGGTTGTTTCTCATTTTTACTTAATACAAATAGAGCTCTTATGAACATTAATGTACAAATCTTCATATAGATGTATGCTTTTCCTAACTTCTGTGGAACTCTTTCTTTAAAACAGGCTAGAGATATAGCTCAGTGGTAAATTGTCCCTGGGTTAAATCTCTAGTAACCCCTCTCCCAAGAGAATATTTAGAAAATATTCTAAGGACTTTTATTTCCTTAAATTCAACAAGCAAATTGTTGATGTGTTTACTAACTAGTTAAAAATAGATTGTGGTGCTTAAATGATACTGTTAAAATCACACCAGATTATAAACTAAAGTTTGAAAACTATGCTTTCAAAATGGTTTTCTGTTGTATAGACATATGTATTCATCATATACAAGAGCTTAGGCAAGGGACCTTAGTTAAAAGGGAAAATAGTTGTGTGTTCATGTTGAACAAAAGCAGAATCTAGGAAGTTGATAACATTAATATCAAATATCTGCAAATCTGTAGCAATTTCCTGGGTGACAATTGCTTTTATTTTTAAAAATGCTACCTAATAATAATAGTTAAGAGAACCATTTTTATTTTTAAAAAGATATAGTCCCATTGCATCACTTACATTTTGTATGAACTTAACACATAATCATCTTTAAGCCTTGTCCACTCAGTTTTATATCTTTGAGCTTTCTCAGGGGAAGTTATATATAGCATTACCCCATTTCTCAAGTTGCATGATTAATACAGTATGTTTTTCTTTTACCAGCCTTTTATCAGTTTCTATCCTCTTTACTTTCATGTTTTATAGGGAGGAACCAGCTATTTATTTATTAGGGATATTTTCAGGTACTGTTACAAATCAAAAAGAAACACTCTTTTAAATGTCCTTTTAGCGATGAGAGGGGGAACTAACATTTATTGTCCAGTTGCTTTGTGCTGGGACTGCTCTGGGTGCTTCTGTACATTCTTTTTTCATGGTCTGCCACTGTAGATGTTATAAAGACCAATTTCCTTAGCATGCCCTTAGCAATATAGTGCTGCCTACTTGTCTAGCTTCTTCTTCCACCACTATCAGTCTTGCATTCTGTCCTTCTGCTAGTCTTAGCTTCTTGAAGATCTTCAAATGTGTCTAGTTTACTCTCTCCTTTGAAGTTTCTCACATGCTGTTCTTTGACCACTGCTTTCTCCTCCAGGATTGTGTTCCTTAAAACTAATTTCTTCATAACCTGTAGGCCTTGGTTTAGGTCTTAGTTCCTTGGACACCTGCTCTAAACTCCTCTGGGAATAGGGACTATGTCTTCTTGCTTAACATTGTATTCCTACCAACTTGTGCTTAGACGTACTTGTTGAATGAATGAATAAGCAGACAGCTTTTGCAAATGGGCAGTTTTATCCCCAGCTCACATACCTAGTTAAGTAGTGAACCCAGAAGTTCAAATGGAAGACTGACACAAAAGCCATTTTTCCTTCTACACTAAGCCACTCTGTAACTGTAAGTCATTAAACATTCTGAGGAGAGCTGACAGGCAAATTGGGTAATTGATTGAAATAATACACCTAATTACATAATTGACACAATATAGAAATATAATGAAACCAGTTTTCCATAAACCTAATCATAAAAAGACTGGCTTTACTATCTTTTAAGAAGGAGTTTATTCTGATTTTAGACTTACACAAACTAAAATAATACAGTAAAAGCAGTCTGCAAATCCAGGGTAGATTGTGGAATCCTGAGATGGATTACCCTGAAAATATTTTATTATTGGGGTTCAGTCACCTGTTTTTCTGGCCACACCACCTTTTTTTAAAGTTGTACATAGTAGCTGGGTTCATTTTGACAAAATTATATATGCATGGAATTTGATTTTAATGTCTGCTCCTCCGACTTTTCCCTCTCCTCCTCCCTCCCCCTATTCTGCTTTCTCTACTCTACTGATCTTCCTGTCCCACTGGCCACAACAACCTTTTTAAAATTTTTTAAAAAAAATTTTTAGTTATGGATGGACATAATACCTTCATTTTATTTATTTATGTGGTGCTGAGGATCGAACCCACTGTACTGCGCATGTGAGGCAAGCGCTCTACCACTGAGCCACAACCCCAGCCCCTTTTTATTTTTTATTTTTGGCATGCTTATAAACATAAGTACCTTTGTGTCCCAAGGTACAGCTGAAATGTTAGAATATTTTCTGGGAATTATGCAAAATGCTTTCCTTAAAGAGTTACAGATTCTGTTACTTTTCTTTCTTTGTATTTTTCCTTTAATCACTCCCTTTTGTATTATACATCTTTTTCTCTAAGGAGAACTTTCTTGCTTTATCCCCTTGAGATCTGTTCATTATTTATCTCTCTGGCCTCATACTTTTGCCCCATGCCTCACCAAAGTCTTTCCTCCACTTACATAGAAGTACTTAAAATTCTGGACTAAGGTTGGTTTCCTGTAGAACCCTTTGCTTATCCCATTTCTAGCATGATGTATTTTTTTGCAACAATATATAAGTTATGTGTCTCCTTGTACCAAATTGTAGGCTTCTTTAGGGATTTAACTGTTTCACAGATGAAGACCTCTCAGAATCCCCAGGACCTACTTCCTAGCACATCTATGGTTATGTACTACATTTTGAAGAAACAAGAGTAGTCAGTCAGGCTTGAGCCTCAGATCTTCAGTGTGAAGTAAAACACTAGTGGTAAGACAGAGCAAGAAGCAAGAATATAGTCGTGATTTTAATTTTTTTTGCTCTGGGCTTACCAAATTTGACTTCTGGGTTAGATTAGTCTTTAGTAGTTCAAATTCCCATTGTAAGGTGTTAGCAGTTTTCCAGTCCCAGTAGTTACCTTATAGGCTTTTTTAAAAAAATGTTATTAGTTGTTGATGGAACCCAGTGCCTCACACATTCTAGGCAAATACTCTACTACTGAGTTACAATCTCAGCCCCCTCTCTTTTTGAACCAAAGCAGGACATGAACCTACCGCTTCATCTGAATTAGAGGACAGTATTCTGTAGAAGTAACCACAATATTTCCCCCCATGCACTATTCAGTATTGAACTCAGGGCTTCATGCAAATCTAGGCAAGTACTTTACCATTTAGCTACCTTTCCAGTTCATTTTATTTTATGGTAGGGTCTCACGTTGCCCAGGCTGTCCTTGAGCTTAGAGTTCTCCTGTCTCAGCCTCCCAAATAGCTGGGACTATAAGCATACACCACTGTGCCTGACTACCACATAATTTTTTGTTTTTGTTTTTGTTTTTTGGTACTGGAGATTGAACTCAGAGGCACTTGACCACTGAGCCACATCCCCAGCCCTATTTTGTGTTTTATGTAGAGACAGGGTCTCACTGAGTTGCTTAGTGCCTCGCCGTTGCTGAGGCTGGCTTTGAACTCATGGTTCTCCTGTCTCAGCCTCCCTAAGTGCTGAGATTACAGGCTTGCACCACCGCACCCGCCTTACCACATAATTTTTAAAAACAGTTTTTTTAAGACGTTGATGGACCTGTATTTTATTTATTTATATGCGGTGCTGAGAATTGAACCCAGTGCCTCACACATGCTAGGCAAGTGCTCTACCACTGAGCCACAATCCCAGCTTCTACCACATAATTTTTAATTTTAAAAAATTGTTGCAAGGGATGTGGCTCAGTGGTAGAACACTTGCCTAGCATGTGTGAGGCCCTGGGTTTAATCCCAGCACCACAAAAAAGGCAAACAAAAATAAAGTAAAAAATAAAAACATGAATAAAATCATTCAATGCACAGATCACAAATCATAGTCCCCCCAAAATCATTTAGAAGGGCTTGTCCCATATATCAAACCAAATGCCCCTTTAACTTGTATGCTTTGTAAGCTTAGCATCTAGAATGATTAGAGTCTAGACTTCTCTTACAATTGGTTTTTGCTTCCTTGTATTTTGTTGAATATAATTTTAATGCTTTTTTTTTTTTTTAAACATTTCTAATTTAGGACTTACTTTTCTGAAGTCAGAGCCAGGCTAAATATAGACATCAGTGAATTTCTCACAATTCTTCTCTGAATGAGAATTAAGGAAAGAAATCTAGATCTGAAGGTTCCTCCATCCCTGTCATGTTTGGAAAGCTTACCTGTGCTACACACATGAGTAGCTGGCTTTTCCACATAAGCCATCAGGCCAAGGACTGCTTCTTATCCCATTTCAGTTCCCCATCACCTAGCTGACTGGAACACAAATTTTTAACAAGAGTCAGTTTTCATCTTCCTAGCTAACTTCAAATAAAGACTAACAAAGTAATTGTAAACATGACTGTGGCAACCTGTCATACAAGGTTTAAGTAAGAGATTGAGGAAGATACATAAGCACTTCAATATTACTTGAACATAAGTAGGTCAACTTAGAAGAATTTGAATATTAAGCTCAGAACAGAAAAATAGTGAAGTAAAAAGGTTCTTAAAGTTTTTTTTTTTTAAAAACAACTTAACACCTGCAGTTAGCCTGTTTTATTTTTGCAAGTTTTGGTCCACACATCTTTGAGATTCTTGAGAAACTTTACCTATTAATCTAACTTAAGAATGCGAATGTTTTGCTGGTGTCAGGAATGTGTGATCATTGAGCAAGAACTGAAAAGTCTCTATTCTAGGCAGGATCGAGAACTTCTTTTTTTCTAATTTCACACAGACACGTCTTCGGCCTCTGAGGATGAGGGCTCTCTGAGACGCCAAGCTGCGCTCTCTGCTGCCTTGCAACAGAGTTTACAGAATGCCGAGTCCTGGATCAACCGTTCAATTCAGGGATCGTCCACTTCTTCATCCGCATCTTCTACGCTGTCCCATGGAGAGGTCAAAGGAACCAGTGGGTCTCTAGCTGATGTATTTGCCAATACCCGAATAGGTAGGAGCTGGATCTCCCTAAGAAGCCCAAATTATGTTTTATTTGGCACTCAGTATCCAGGAAACAATTTATGATTTGTGTTAGGTTTTTCAATGTGGCCTAAAACACCAAATAATCAGAGAGAACATGACAGTTCATGAGGCAAAGAATGAAACACCAGCAATACATTTGTTGCAGGAATGATAGGTATCATCTGCATTTTTGGAGCATAGTGTTGCCCACCTGAAGCCATATCTATTTCCATAAGCAATACTCAAGCTGCAAGATATAACACCAGTCTTAGTATTGGTTTATCCCAATTGAATAATATTTCATATATTAAAAGGTGTTAAAACATGTAGCATCTTAGATTTCTTCAGGATTGTTGTCTGCATTCTATCAGACAAAAAACATTAAACCTGAGCAAATTCTACATTAAGCCAATATCAATGAAGCCCTTTTGTCTTTAGTATAAAGACTGGATTTATTGTCCTTGCTGCTATGAGATTGCTGCACCTGGAGTGTGCCAGTTGAGGATGTTGGTAGTCTGTGAGCTGCTACCTGCTGCTGATGCTACTGTATGGAGTACAGCTTTTGCTTGGCTCTGCTTTATGTTTTGTTTGTTTTTTTAAAGAGTTGTGACATATGCAAATAAAGATACAGATCTCTGCTTTTGCTAAATTGGTTGGTACAAATCTCTCTAAACAATGTACATGAACATTATTTATCTGTGATGTGTTTCCCTTTTTTCTTGACAGTCAGTTGCATTTTGATGTCTTTAATTTTCCTCTCAGTGATCTTTCTATATCCCTTATATATCTTCATTCTACTAATTAATTTCAGAAAATAAAAAATTAGAAAACTTTCAAGGTTACAATTTTTAAAGATAATAATTACCCTGAGGATATGATTACCCACATTAATAGCCTTATGCCAGCTGCCAGTGACTTTTCCTGCAATGTTAACTCTGCCCAGTTTGTAGTTTACTGAGCCTTCTAGAGCAGCCACACACAGATGTTCATGTTCAGCATCTCTTCTATCATGGAGGGTAAGCAACAGAGCCATGGTAGGTGAGCTTGTATTCACATATCTGTCAAAAAGAGAGCACTTTCACTTCTAAAAAGAATTGTCCTGTACCCAGTTAATGTTATGTGTATTTTGTTAACAAGATGATTTCATCTGACCTCATATTTTTGTTGCTTCATGACTCTGTGAAAAGTTATTAGCTTAGTTATTCACAGAAACTATATTATGCAATGTTATTGCTTTTTGCATGTTTGCTCTAACAGTAGTCCATGCTCCTGATGGGAAAATTCAAAAACAGGTAAAATAAAAATAAAATAATCCACTTCTATGGATAACACTTTAATGCTACAACTTTAATGTGTATTCCAGATATTATTTGTATATGAATATATAGAATTTTGGTTTTGATTCTATAAAAATGAAATTATCTTTAATGTTCATTACCTGCTTTTTTTGGCAGTGTATTATGAACATCTGCTATATCACTATAAGTATACTGTTATTTTTATGATTTTTAAATACAACCAATTGAATGACTGTGCCTAGATTTATTTAACCATTCCCCTCTTTTGGACATTAAGTAATACATAGTTTCTTGCCATTTTACAGATTGCCAAAATTAATGAGCTTAAGTGTACAGTTTTGTGTACTTGTCTGTTTATTTCCTTAAGATATTTTCCTGTGATTTGATTACTGAATAAAAATGTACATTTTTTAAATGTACATTTAATGTCAAATAAAAATGTACATTTTTAATGCTTATGTTTCCACATTATCCTATAGAAAGTTATACTGCAACATACCTGTGCTTGTATATTTCAAACTTTTTTGTCCCTCAGTACTGGGGATTGAACCTGGGTTCAACTACATCCCCAGCCCTTTTCTTAAAATTTTATTTTGAGACAGGATCTCTCTTTGATGACCTCAAACTTGTGATCCTCCTACCTCAGCCTCCCTAGTGACTAGGATTACAGGTGTATACCACTGTGTCCAACTTATTTCAAATATTCAAAACTGCTAAAATAGTAATTAGAGACCTTTTATGTATAGAATCCTTATCCCAAGTTGATTTTAGGAATTGTTTATATTATGCTTTTTTCTTTTTTCATAGTTTTTAGTGATTTTTCATTATTCTTATGAATCATATATTTTAATTCTCATTTTCTTATTTTCCAGATGTTTTCTTCTGTGTTTTTTTTGACGTATCCCTGGTGAATGGATCTCTTTGAATTTATATTATTTCTCTGTGTTAAGAATCTCTCTATGAAGTAGTATATAATAACACTTTTTAATCTTTGCTTAGAGCAAGGGAAGATACTTGTCTGTCAAGTAGATCCAAATTACCTATGGATTATTTTATAAAAATTAGAAGTGGGGGCTGGGATTGTAGCTCAGTGGTAGAGCGCTTGCCTCGCATGCATGAGGCCCTGGGTTCTATCCTCAGCACCACATATAAAGCAATAAAATAAAGACATTGTGTCCATCTACAACTAAAAAAAATTTTAAAAAAATTAAAAAAAATAAAAATTAGAAGTGAACTTTACCTGTTTTCCTTCATTTGGAAACGAACAGTCTGACCCAGTCTCAAGACATTATTTGGTCTTTCATGGAAGGAGAAGCATTTCAGACAAAATGAAGAAATATTCAAGAAACTAGACTACTAGTAGTTAATAAGGATCTTAATTTGGTTCCATTTTGAAGTCACTTTTATTTTGTTATGATTATTTTTATAACAGTGGATTTCAACCAGCTTTTCTATATAGAAAATAACGTTTTAGGAGAGACATTGTCCAAGTGACATGATCTTACCAAAGCTACCTAAATCTTGAAAGTATTAATTTCAGAAAGCTGGTATACCCTGACTTAACCTCTGATTTTCCTATTATATTTTGCTTGTAGAATTTGACTTAAAACTTATTTTGTAAGAGTTAATGCCGTTTATGTAGTTTTTTTTCTTGTTTAAACACAAAGATTTAATGGTCCATATTTTTGATACTAATGTCATATAATTCTAAGTTTTATTTTCTCCCCTCTTAGAGAACTTCTCTGCTCCCCCAGATGTCACTACAACTACCTCTTCTTCCTCATCATTGTCCTCAGTACGCCCAGCAAATATTGATCTGCCACCCTCGGGGATAGTAAAAGGCATGCACAAAGGATCCAATAGGTCCAGCCTTATGGATACAGCTGACGGTAGGTAGCTCTTTTTTGATAACTAAATAGGAAGTATAAATTAAACTATAAAAGTACCAATTATAAACAGTAGCTCCTAACCATTTGTTAGTAGCTGTAAAACTACATCACATTGGGCTCACTTTCAACAGGTCATCTGAGTATCTTCTTCCCCATATTTGTTTACACTTGGTGCTTCCAGAAGATACTTTGAACCAAAAACCAAGTATATAAAAAAAAGGAAAAGAATACAATAAGAGAAAAGGGAGCTTAGGTGAAATCATAAAGTAGTGTATTAATAGTAACACCATATTTATTCTTTATCACCATCAAACTTGTGTACACACTTGTACCTGTTTGGTCTAGTTGAAATAGAGACTGGGGCAAGGCCAAATATCATTAGAAAAATAAACTCCTGAGGGAATTGAGGAACTAAAATATCCGTTTTAAGTCAGTGAATTTTAATTTAACTCATCTCTTTTTTCCTTCCAGGTGTCCCTGTCAATAGCAGGGTGTCCACAAAAATCCAGCAGCTTCTTAACACTTTGAAACGACCCAAAAGGCCTCCCTTAAAGGAATTTTTTGTAGATGACTCTGAAGAAATTGTGGAAGGTAGTAGTAAAAATACCAAAAACATATTCCTTAACTTTAAAGGATTAGCAAGACATAGATCAAAGAGTTCATAGTTCTCTGTTCTTTTTTTCCTAAAGACATTTATATTTTAGTTCTCAGATGAAAGGTAAGGATTAGAGGGAAGGGGAAGAAGGGCAAAACTATAGGACATAAAACTCTTCCTTGAGCTAGGCATAGTGGCATATGTCTGTAACACCAGCAACTCAGGAGGTTGAGGCAGGAGAATTAAAAGTTCAAAGTGAGCCTCAGCAACTTAGTGAGACCCTGTCTCAAAATAAATAAGGGCTAGGAGATGTAGCTCAGTAGTAAAGTGCCCCTGTGTCAAATCCCCAATATTACCCTTCCCCCTCCCCTCAAATGAGAACTATTCCTTGATAATATATTCTTTGAACTTCGGAAATACAAATACACAATTTTAAAAGTTATTTACATTAGACATTTTTAAGGATGTGGGTATCAAATTCAACCTCAAAAGTTTGCCCAGGCTTAGCCAGGCTCCATGGCACAC
Source organism: Xerus rutilus (assembly GCA_028644305.1). NCBI lineage: Eukaryota > Metazoa > Chordata > Mammalia > Rodentia > Sciuridae > Xerus > Xerus rutilus. The sequence continues at coordinate 59,622,656 of CM053403.1, read as the reverse complement.
ACCTGTAATCCCAGCTAGGATCATGTCTGGGCAACTTAATAAGATCCTGTCTCAAAATAAAAAGGGCTAGGAATGTAGGTCAGTGGTAGAGTAGCTGCCTAGCATGCTAGAGGCCCTGGATTCAATCAGCAGTACTGTCAAAAAATGTTCTCAGTCTCTTTTTCATTTAATTCAGTCCTTTCATTAAATCAGCCAGTTGACATATGCATTTGCCTTCTGCATCATAGTTTGGTAGATGGTGAAAAAAGTTTCAAGATTTAGGAAAATGCAGTCTTCCTTTGTGCTGTGTGTGATTTAAATCAGTGCTAAAATATATAGATGTGGAAACTTGGTTAGCCAATAAGTTTGTATCAGTGAATATGTGCAACTGTGAGAAGGGAAGAAATTAGTTCTATTTGTGTTGTTAGTGAAGACTTCACAGAGGAATAGGTAATCATCGGTGTTTTATTTATCTAATAAATTTTTAAATATGGATGAAATCATGTCTAGGATTTAATAGGGAAAGATGAAAGGAGAATGAGTGCGAGCATAGATAAAGTGAGATGACCATTTGATAATTATTGAAGCTTGGTGATGAACAGACCTACCTAACAAAGCCTTTGTCAAAGAGAGAGCAAGTGAGAAGGTTTTGTCCAGAGAACTAAGCCTTGGTGGCTTTGTAGTTTGTTTTTATCCCCTGAACTGATAGCAGCTTTGATCACATCTGGCTATTAATATAATTAGGCACATTGGTAGGCTAGATCTCATCTTAGCCCAGTTTGTGCACCAGGAGGCAAAAAGCAACTTGACATATGAGATTAAGATTCTGTTTCTTCAGGAGCTGCTAAATTCATTTAACTGTGGACATCTTTCTTTTGAGGAGTGGGGTGGAAACTGGGGATTTAACCCAGGGGCAATTTACTACTAAGCTACATCCTCAGCCTATTGTATTTATTTTTTTTTAAATTTTGAGACAGAATCTTGTTAAATGTCTCATTAAATTGCTGAGCATGACCTTAAATTTGCGGTCCTCCTGTCTCAGCCTCCCCATGCTGGGATTTACAGGTGTGCGCAACCACATCTGGTGGATGTATTTTTTTTTTGTACCAGGAATTGAACTCGGGTACTGAAACACTGAGCCATATCCCCAGCTCTATTTTGTGTTTTATGTAGAGATAGCGTCTCACTGAGTTGCTTAGCGCCTCGCCATTGCTGAGGCTGGCTTTGAACTCACAACTCTCCAGTCTCAGCTTCCCAAAGTGCTGGGATTATAGGCATGTGCCATCGCACCCGGCTGTGGATGTCTTTCTTTTTTTTTTTTTTTTTTTTTTTTAAATATTTTTTTAGTTGTTGATGGATCAATGTCTTTATTTTATTGCTTTGTATGTGGTGCCAAGGATCGAACCCAGGGCCTCATGCATGCGAGGCAAGCGCTCTACCGCTGAGCTACAATCCCAGCCCTGTGGATGTCTTTCTTGATGCACTGATATTCAAAGTGCTCAGGCCAGTAACAGCCTTTCCAGACTTTGTAGCATTTATATTGATCTGGCATGAAATGAAAGTTAAAGTTTAAGAGAGATCACACTTAACAATTTACATTGGCAGAATAGAGCTAACGGTGTTCTACTGATTAAAAATAGGTAATAATCAGCCGGGCGCAGTGATGCTTGCCTGTAATCCCAGCACTTTGGGAAGCTGAGACAGGAGAATCGAGAGTTCAAAGCCTGCTCAGCAACAGCGAGGTGCTAAGCAACTCAGTGAGACCCTGTCTCTACATAAAACACAAAATAGGGCTGGGGGTGTGGCTCAGTGGTCAAGTACCCCTGAGTTCAATCCCCAGTACTGGGGAGGGAAAAAGGGTAACAATTGCTTTATTTGAGTACTTGTTACTTTTGGAAAAGAAAAAATCCTGTATATCTTTGGGAAGTCTGAAAGACTACGCCCAAAGCATAATCTTTTAGACTTCCAAAGGCTTAGTGGAGAGCGGCAATAATATAAACATTATTTATCTCCACTTCCTGGAAAGACAGTATTAACAATCTAGCTTAAAAAAAATTTCAGTTCAGTTCAACTAACATTTTTGAGCAACCTCCAGTGTTACAGGCACTGGGGACAACAACTTCCTTACCTTGGAAGCTGTCAGTCTCAGGTTGCAGAGACTGTGGGACACATGTCCAGTAATGAAAGCCATTAATAAGGGTAGAATACCACATAAGGTGGGAACACTAAGGAAGGAATAGTCTCCTTGAGGAATGATTTGGGGTTGGTTCCCAAAGAATGTGCTGTTGGAAGGAGTGCTGAGGAGGATGAATAAGAGATCTCCAGGAGGCAAAGGGGTTAGCTGTTTGAAGTGTGTGCAAAGGGCAGGGCATGGTGGCACACACCTGTAATCCCAGAGGCTCAGGAGGCTGAGACAGGAGGAGCACAAGTTTCAGACCAGCGTCAGCAATTTAGTGAGGACCTAAACAACTTAGAGAGACCCTGTCTCAAAATAAAAACTAAAAAGGTCTCTGAAACAAAAGAGTAGTACTGTTTATGAATGGTAGTTGTTGAAAAGTTAAATATGCCTCCATGAGTTGGGCATGGTGGTGCACATCTATAATCCCAGTGACTCAGGAGGCTGAGATAGGAGGACTGCAAGTTCAGGCCAGCTTCAGCACTTTAGTGAGGCCCTAAGCAACTTAGTGAGACCATGTACTCAAAAATAAAAAGGGACCAGGCACGGTGGCACACGCCTGTAATCCCAGCAGCTTGGGAGGCTGAGGCAGGATGATCTCGAGTTCAAAGCCAGCTTCAGCAATGGCAAGGTGCTAAGCAACTCAGTGAGACCCTGTCTCTAAATAAAATACAAAACAGGGCTGGGAATGTGGCTCAGTGGTTGAGAGCGCCTAAGTTCAATCCCTAGTAACCCCCCCCAATTTTTTTTTAATTAAAAATTTTAAAAAGGAGGGGGATGTGGCTTAGTGGTTGAGCACCCCTGGATTCAGTACTCCCCTCCCCCAAAAAAAAGAGGAAAGAAAGAGAGAAAAGAAATATGTGCCAAGGGGTTGGGGTTGTACCTCAGTGGTGGAGTGCTTGCCTAGCATGTGTGAGGTGCTGTGTTCAATTCTCAGCACCACATATTAAAAAAAATGAAATGTGTGAAAAAAATATAGAGACATAGAATGTTTGGATTTATGCCCATTATCTGCTTGAGTTACACTGTTCCCATTTTTTACAGATGAGGAAAGAAAGGCCCAAGTAAATTACTTTGCCTAAGATCATACTAGTGAAAAGTGGGTTTTCTGACTCCGATTTAATGCTTTTTCATTAAGCATTACATGGCGATATGAAACCTGCCTAACACTGGCCACAAACTGTAAAGAATGAAAAACAAGTTTTTCTCTAATAATTGTGAAATTGCTAAAGAGAAATTTATACATTGTGCTTTTTCATACGTGCAGTGATTTGTTTTTTCATGGTTAGGTATTGTTTGTTGCATAAAAACATGTTGAATATGATTTTACAATTCAGTGGTAAATTCAAATAAGGCCTAGTTTGTGGAATACCACCATTTCTAATGATGTGTTTTCTCAAAGTGAGTTTAAGCCAAATAAATATGAGAAGAAGAGGGAAATGTGTTTGACATTAGAGCTGTGTAAGCTTTATTTATTTATTTATTTATTTCAACTTCTTTTTGGTACAGTACCTCAGCCAGACCCCAACCAGCCCAAGCCGGAGGGGCGGCAGATGACGCCTGTGAAGGGAGAACCTCTGGGAGTCATCTGTAACTGGCCACCTGCGCTGGAATCTGCCCTGCAGCGATGGGGCTCCACCCAAGCCAAGTGCCCCTGTCTGACTGCACTGGATGTGACAGGGAAACCAGTTTACACACTTACATATGGTGAGTTTACTGGAATGCTAATTCTTCTTTTCTAAGAGTTCCTCAGAATATTATGGATAGTATTTTTATCTTGATATTTAGCAGTTGCTGGTCATTATGTTTTAAAGGATCTTGTCAATTATTTAATAGGATCCTAAATTCTAAGTAAAGCTATTGCAAAATATTTTCATTTGCTGAAGTGACATTTGCAAGCCAGCTAATGTATAAAAGACAGCAAAAAGGAGAGAGAGATTGTGGAGCTGGGGTTGTGGCTTAGTGGTAGAGCGCTTGCCTAGCATGTGTGAGGCATTGGGTTTGAGTCTCAGCACCACATATAAATGAATGAATAAAATAAAGGTCCATCCACATCTAAAAATAAAAATAAAAAAAGGGAGATTGTAGATCCACTGTTTTAAAATTAAAAGGGATATTAGAAAAATGGTCAGTATTCATAATGTATGGAGAAAATTAGAAAGTTTTATCTAAAAATTGAAACTTACTGCTTTTTTTAGATCTTTATCCTTCATTTTGCTTTTAATAGGCACAGAATTCTATGATGAACAAAAAATCAGTACTTTTAAATTTAATTTTGCATTCCTTGTAAAGTTTGTGTTTGTCTACTTTTTTTTTTAGTACTGGTTGTTATATTCAGGGTTTCAGGCATGCTAGGCAGGTGCCTGCCACTGATATACATCCCTAGCCACTAAAGTACCCCCCCCCCCTTTTGAAATAACTTCAAGAAAAATGGAGTCAATCTTGTATTGAGATTTTATGCTAAATTTATTCAAACAGATTAATAAATAAACTTTTCCCATTTAAATAAATTAAACTTTTCCCGTTTCCACAGACATTGTCTATTGACCTAGACTGAAAATAGTTTTTGAGGAAAAATAAGTGTTTGTTTAAAAGAATTTGCGGGTTGAACTAGTTTAAACTTTGGATGGCCCTCTGAAAAAGTTGTACATAAAAATAACATCTATTTAAAATAACATTATTTCTTTTTCACCTTTCTGATGACTTAAAGTAAGAATTTCTAAGGCTTGTTGAGGGGAGGGAATAGTAGGAAATTGGAAAGAAAAAGATTTTTTTTTTCTTTTGCCAAAATAGTTTTAGCGTTCACCTCAGAAGTTGTATACTAATTTCATTCACATAATTCTTAAAAAAGTCATTTAGCTGGCCAGAGCCTTACATTTTTATTTAACATCCATGAATATATTCACGTTTTCTATAATCAGTTTCCATTTTATTGTGTGTTTATACTCACTTACAATGGCATGAAACGTTGAATCATTGGAGTCTTATCTTTTTTTTTTTTTTTTTTTGGCACCAAGGATCGAACCCAGGGGCACATGAGTCACATCCCCAGGCCTGTTTATATTTTGAGACAGAGTCTCACTGAGTTGCTTAGGGCCTTGGTAGGTTGCTGAGGCTGGTTTTGAAATTGTGATCCTCCGGCCTCAGCCTCCCAAGCTTCTGGGATTACAGGTGTGCACCACTGTACCCTGCTGAGTCTTACCTTTGCTTTCCTGTTACCTCATATATCTGATAGCACCTACATGAGTGATGCTTCAGAAGAAGCTCAGTTCTGCAAAACAAAAAATTATTTCCTTCCCTGAAAATGTGATGATCTCACATCAGGTTATTCCTAAGGATATTCATATTACTTCAGAAAAGAAGTAAAGGTGATATTTATGTGGTTTCATAATGATACTTTTTTTTTTGGTACTGGAGATTGAACTCAGGGGCACTTGACCACTGAGCCACATCCCCAACCCTATTTTGTGTTTTATGTAGAGACAGGGTCTCATTGAGTTGCTTAGTGCTGGGATTACAGGCTTGCGCCACCTCGCCCAGCTCATGATACTTTTAAGATGACATGTTAGCAGGGCGTGGTGGCGCAAGCCTATAATCCCAGCACTTAGGGAGGCTGAGACAGGAGAATCGCGAGTTCAAAGCCAGCCTCCGCGAAGGCGAGGCTCTAAGCAACTCAGTGAGACCCTGATCTACATAAAACACAAAATAGGGCTGGGGATGTGGCTCAGTGGTTGAGTGCCCCTGAGTTCAATCTACAGTCCCCCCCCCCAAAAAAGATGACATGTTAATGAAAATTCTTTCAACTGTCTTTTGCTCTTTTTTGTTGTTAGTTTTGCTACTGTTGTTGTAAGGCTTAAGCCTACCTACTTCCTATAAACTAGAGTGACATTTTTAAGGCAGGACTAGGTCTTATAAACTAGAAAAAATATAAAGCTTTGGGGGTACTTATTTTATGTTGGGGGAGGGATGGTACTTAATAGAATCCATCAATTAGAAGTAGCCATTGTCTTAGTCACCTTGGTTAACTGAATGCTCTCTTGTTGAAACAGGCTTGTTTTTTTTTGTTTGTTTGTTTTTTCTATGTGACTCCTCTTTTTCCAGGGAAGTTGTGGAGCAGAAGTTTGAAGTTGGCCTACACACTGCTTAATAAACTGGGTACCAAAAATGAACCTGTGTTAAAACCTGGAGACCGGGTAATTGACTTTTTGGTTTTAGAAAAATGATGTTTATTGTTTTCTAACATGCACCTTTTGGGGATCTTTTGTTTTGTTTGTTTTTTGTGATACTGGGGATTGAACCCAGGACTCTGCTGCTAAACTACATCACCAGTCTGTACCTTCGGAGTTTTAATGTACAACAGGAAAATTTATGTAATTCTTATTCTTAGAAAACAAAAATGGTTTAGTTCTAACCCAGATTAGCCCAGTGCCAGGTAATGGTTCTTGCATTCAGAGATTGAGTACAGATCACATGTCCCTTTTTAAGGCTGCTCATTTGTAAACTCTTGAGGTGCAAATAAAAATGAAACCTAAGTTTTTCTGGAAATAAAATTTTTTTTCATTATTTTTTTGTATTGGGTGTTGAACTCGGGTGCTTTACCACTGAACCACATTTCCACCCCTTTTTATTTTTTAATTGTTTTTTGGTACTGGGGATTGAACTCAGGGGTACTCCACCACTGAGCCACATCCCCAGCCCTATTTTGTGTTTTATGTAGAGACAGGGTCTCACTGAGTTGCTTAGCACCTCGCCATTGCTGAGGCTGGCTTTGAACTCACGATTCTCCTGTCTCAGCCTCCCTAAGTGCTGGGATTACAGGCTTGAGCCACTGTGCCCGACTCCTTTTTATTTTTTATTTTGAGATAGGGTCTTGCCAAGTTGCTGACACTGACCTTGAACTTGTGGTCCTCCTGCCTCAGCCAAGTTGCTGAATGACAGGTGTGCACCACATACCTGGCTTAATAAACTTTTCTATCTAGAGGGATCCACTACATTTATTTTATTGCTTTAGTCCTGTACTAAAGTAAATTGCCTTGGGTTTCCTAAGTAATTACTACTTAAGGCAAGTTGCTTACTGTTAAATTGCCAATAAAATTAACTGAAAAATTTTTATGATAATAATGATGAATTACCTTTTTTTTTTTTTTTTTTTTTTGGTACTGGGGATTGAACTCAGGGGTACTTGACCACTGAGCCACATTCCCATCCCTATTTTGTGTTTTATGTAGAGACAGGGTCTCACTGAGTTGCTTAGCATCTCGCCCTTGCTGAGGCTGGCTTTGAACTGGCAATTCTCCTGTCTCAGCCTCCCAAAATGTGGGGATTATAGGCGTGCGCCACTGTGCCCAGTGAATTACATTTTTATTTGCCAAAATGCATAGTATAATCATGAGAATGATGGAAATCTTTTTAGAATTTTTTTGTTCTTCTCAATAACTTAATGTCCTCTAGAGCAGTGCCTAATAGTTCAATTTATTGTGTTGACAATAAATATATCCCTTAGGGAGCAATATTGAAAGAATTACTATATTTATATCCCTCTATTATTGAATGTCTTTTTGCATTTTAGGTAGCCCTGGTTTACCCCAACAATGATCCAGTCATGTTTATGGTAGCTTTTTATGGATGTCTCTTGGCGGAAGTGATTCCAGTGCCAATAGAGGTACCTCTTACCAGAAAGGTAACATTGCTAAATTAAGAGAAATGTAGCCCAGTGTAACACAACAGGCATTAGGTTCTTGTTGGATTAGTTAATGTAGTCACAACATTGAAAGCAACTGACTGTTTTCTGAAGTGCTTATTTTCTCTTTCTAGAAACATGAAAGTTGTAGAAAATTAATGTAATATTTTCAAGTATCCTACAAAGAGCAACTAAGATAGTTTTTTTTTCCCCTTTTGATAGTACTGAAAATTTAACCCAGTAGTAAAACTGAGCTATATCCTCAGCCCTTTTTAATTTTTATGTTGAGATAGGATCTTGCTAAGTTGACCAGACTGACCTCAAACTTACAATCCTATTGCCTTGGCCTTTGAAGTCGTTGAGATAATAGGCGTGTACTACCACACCCAGCTAAGATAGAATTTTTAAGAATTTTTATAGTAATTGTATATCATTGAAAAAGTCAGGGAGATGTTGTTGTTGTTGTTGTTGTTTTGTGCCAGCGATTGAACCCAGGGTGCTTAATCTCTAAGCCACATCTCTAGCCCTTTTTACTTTTTATTTTGAGATAGGGTCTCACTAAGTTGCCTAGGACCTCACTGAGTTGCTGAGGCTGACCTTGAACTTGTGGTCCTCCTGCCTCAGCCTCCCGAGTCACTGGGATTATAAGTGTATGCTAAAAGGGAGGATGATGCAGTGGTGGCATGAGTTATACTCTAGATTATAGCATTTCGCTTTGACAACACATCAGTCCTATTAAATGGAAGACTACTAACAAATTTCTATGTTTTATTAAATGATTTCTTCATGAGCTGTTTACTCTGATTTTCTCATGCCATTTATTACTGAGAGTTGTCAGAGATGAAAATAGTGGATAATGTGGATTTATAAGAACAAATATTCTTTGAAAGAAATAAAAACAAATTGGTAACATTTATGAAGTTAGTCAGAAAATTATACAGTTCTTCACTTATTAAGTTGGCAATATTTATGTGGTTTCATAATGTTCTTCAGATGACATGTTAATGAAAATTCTTTAAACTATCTTCTGATATTTTTTGTTATCAGTTTTGCTACTGTTGTCATAAGGTGTAAGCCTACCTTCTTTAAAATAGAATAATAAAAGGAGTATATGGATTTGGTATAATTACACCTTGACTTTCATTGTAAATTTGGACACTGGTATACATTTACATTACTTATTTTTTTCTGACATGAATTACCTTCCTTGTAATGTGGGGTAGGGCTAGGGGATGACAACTGTGTTAGCATTTATTTCATTTGCCTGAAAAAATATCATTGATGACCCTTGAATAGAATGGTCATATTTAGCTAGTAGAATTCATAATTAGCAATGTCAGGTTAATAATATATTTGTTTTATGCTTAGGAAATCATTGTGCTGTAGAAATTATTTGGAAGAACATATTGTCACTGGATTTTGACATTTGCCAGATATTGGTGGGGCTTCAGTGCTGTCATATAAGTGCCAGAGCATTATGAAGTGCTAGATTTGGGGCTCACATTCACTCCCCTACTGTGCTTATTATCTTTCCTCCACAGGATGCCGGAGGTCAGCAGATTGGCTTCTTGCTAGGAAGCTGTGGTATTGCCTTAGCTCTAACCAGTGAAGTTTGTCTAAAGGGTCTGCCAAAAACGCAGAATGGAGAAATTGTACAGTTTAAAGGTGAGTAATACTTGTACCCAAATTACTAGTTAAAAATTAAAACCGAATGCATTAATTAGCATTTTAACTTAGTAACAACTAAGTACTTTACATATATTTTCTGATTTAATTCTTATAATCTTATAAAGTAGGTAACATTAATCTCCATTTTCAAGTAAAGAAACTGAGAAACAGGCTAAGTAATTTATCCAAAGTTATAGCTAATAAATAGCAGAACAGCAATTTGAACCCTAATCTGTCTGATTCTACACTCTTAACCTTTATGCTTCTAGTTGAGAAAAGTTACTACTCTATATTAAAGCTAAACGTAGAGACAGATGATAAACAACTAACGTCAGTGGCCTTCCACTGCCAAATTGACCTCCCCATTGTTGAAGTAATGCCAAGTCCTAGAATTAGCATGTGGAACTATTATACTGCCTATTTTATTGATTATAAAAATTATCTTAATTTGGTCTCTTGGTATTTAAAATGACCAATTCAGTGTAAATTCCTTCCTTCATGGTTTAGGCGATTGAGTTTATACTATGACTTTGATTTAGGTTGGCCTCGGCTCAAGTGGGTTGTAACAGACTCCAAGTACCTTTCAAAGCCACCCAAAGACTGGCAGCCTCACATCTCTCCTGCTGGTACAGAACCAGCATACATTGAGGTAAGTCATGAGACTGTAAACATTCTTAAGCTTTCCTTTGGCCTGAGTTGCAGGGATTTTTTGGTTTGTTTTTGTTTTTTAAATTGTGGTGCTAGTGATTAGTTGCATTTTTCCTGGTAAAAGATCCTCTTCTGGGACTGTACTTGGAATGGTGGTGCATACCTGTAATCACAGCAGCTTGGCAGACAGAGGCAGGAGGATAGAAATTCAAAGCCAGCCTCAGCAACTTAGCAAGGCCCTGAGCAACTTAGTGAGAACCTATCTCAAAATAAAAAATACAAAGGCCTGGGACTGGGGCTCAATGGTTATGCCCCTGTATTAAATCCATGGCACCAAAAAAAAAAAAAAAAAAAATCTCTTACTTTGTGAGATTAACATCTGTGGGCTTGTACCTTGTAGTGGACTTTCTATTTGAAATATTTTTATCATAAATATTAATTTAAGAAAAAGCAAAGAAATTGATTCTTTTTATAACTTTGAGAAAGTTATAAAAAATCTAGAGAACTACAGAGGTTTAAGAAATGATTTATTTTTTAAATATATATTTTAGTTGTTGATGGACCTTTTTATTTTATTTACTTATTTACATGTAGTGCTGAGAATCGAACTTAGTGCCTCACACATGCCAGGCAAGCACTCCACTGAACCACACCCCAGCCCCAAGAAATGATTTATTAGCAGAGAAATTTATTTGCTGATCTTATAGGTGAGTCAGGAACAAGGTTATGGAAAAATGAGAAGGGAAAATATCTGCTTGAAAAGAACAAATTCAACAGATGAAAGATAAAGAGCAAGAAGAAACAGATAGGGTTTGGTATTGAAGGTTAGTATAGGAACTTGATTGAATGGCAAAATGATCTAGTTGTGGGATCAAGTCTTGCTGTATACCAGGTATCAGGCTAAATGCTTTAAAGTTATTATTTCATTGAGTCTGAACTTTTATTATAAAACATGCTTTCTAGATGAGGAGACTAAGACATAAAACTTGAGTAACTGACCAAATATTATATGACCTAAAAATTGCAGAGTGGGACTCAACTGGTCAAATTCTGAAGTTGTACCTTTCATTCCCTTGCATCCCATCCTGCTTGAGACATATTCTGACCAGCTGTCTGCTAAATTAATGAATAAGCAAATCAGTAATTTTTTCTTTCAATCTCCTATACCAAAAATAAAAAATGAAAACAAATTAGTGTTCAACTCTTAATCTGTATTATATCTTAGAGCTGACAGGGCTCATCATTCCATTCTCCTTAAAACTGTAGTCACAGGCTTCTTGGACTGTTCTCTCTCATTCTTCAATCTTCACTGACCGTACTTTTTTTCAGTCTTCTCATTGGTTCCTCCTAAAAAGTTGAGGGCCCTTACTTAGGTCTCTGGCCTTATGTATTACTACTGTGCCTACTCTGGCCTTATGTAGAACTACTATTTTTAGGCTCCTGTTCATGAATTAACTTGAAATTCTTACTTGAAGACCCTCTTATTACCTACAGGACTCTGCTGCTGAATTTAAAGTAGTGTGCATAAAAGGAATATGCTGAAGCATTGTCAGCAGGAGAGTAATGAATGAGTTTGTTATAAGATATATCTAGATTAGTTGGGTTATGAAAAAAAGACCAGCTTTTACAATTATCTAGGTAAGTCCAAGGTTGTGTTAGTAGAAACAAAGGGAAGTAGATGGAGTTGCAAAACAATAAGTAGAACAGACAAGACTGATACCAGAGAAGGAGAAGGCAAGACAGACTCTGGTTTCTGTCTTGTGGTTACCTGGGTTGATGGCGGCATCCTTCACAAGATAGAAAATACGTTAGAAGTTTTCATGGGCGGAAGTGGAATAATGAATGCAGTATTTGATACATTGAGTTTCACAGGACTAGGGGCCCTCCAGGGGAATATTTGACATGCCTGGATCTCTGAAGAGAGGCCTGGGTGGAGATAGAGAATGAGGAGTCATCAGAAATGCAGTACTCTGATGGAGTAGGGTGAAAAGAAGAGGAAAGAGAGTTGAACTCTGAGGAAGCACCAACATTTAAGGGTTTATCAGAGACTATGGAGGAAGAAACAGGAAACTAGAAGAGGAAAGATGACCAATGCCAAGGAAGGAGACAATGTCAAAAGAGTAGTCAAATATACAGGAAGTTCTGGTTAAAGTACAAAAAAAGACACCCCCCTTTTCCTCTTTCCTTTTCTTTTTTTAACAGTACTGGCGATCAAACCCAGATACTCTGTCACTGAGCTACATTCCCTGTCCCCCAGTCCTCCACCCCCTTTTATTTGGTACTGGGGGTTGAACTCAGGGGCACTGAACCACTGAACCACATCCCCAGCCACTTTTTGTATTTTCATTTAGAGATAGGGTCTCACTGAGTTGCTTAGCATTTTGCCGTGGCTGAGACTGGCTTTGAACTTGCCATCCTTCTGCCTCAGCCTCCTGAACTTCTGGGATTATAGGTGTGCGCCACCATGCCCAGCCTCCCAGCCCTTTTTCTTTCTTTTTTTGGGGGGTAACTGGGGATTGAACTCAGGGATACTCTATCACCGAGCCACATCCCCAGCCCTATTTTGTGTTTTATGTAGAGACAGGGTCTCACTGAGTTGCTTAGCACCTGGCTATTGCTGAGGCTGGCTTTGAACTGGTGATTCTCCTGTCTCAGCCTCCCTAAGTGCTGGGATTACAGATATGCACCACTGCACCCAGCTTCTTTCTTTCTTTCTTTTTTGTTTTTGTTACCAGAGATTGAACTCAGGGGCACTCGACCACTGAGCCACATCCCCATCCCTATTTTGTGTTTTGTGTAGAGACAGAGTCTCACTGAGTTGTTTAGCGCCTCGCTGTTGCTGAGGCTGGCTTTGAACTCCTGTTCAAACAGATTCTCCTGTCTCAGCCTCCTTAAGTGTATTTCTTATTTCGGAGACAGAATCTTGCTCAGTTGCCAAGGATAGTCTTGTACTTGCAATCCTCTTGCCTCAGCTTCCAAGTGACTGCAATTACAGGCATGTTGCCACCATGCTTGGCTGCAAAATGTCCTTTTGATTTAATAATCAATAAAGCTGATAGCTGGGTACAGTGGGGCACACCTATAATCCCACTGACTTGGGAGGCCGAGGCAGGAGGATTGCAAGTTCAAGGCCAACCTGACCATTTTAGCAAGACCCTAGGCAAATTAGTGAGACCTTGCCTCAAAATAAAAACTAAAAAGGGATGGGATGTGACTCAGTGCTAAGTGCCCCTGTGTTCAATCCCTGGTACAAAAAGAAGGAAAGTTGATGATCTTGGTTAAAAAAAAAAAAAAAAAAAAAAAGCAACTTAAAGGGAATATTAAGAATAAAAAAAATTTACAATTAAATGATTTGTAGGAATAAATACGTCATTCATTTATAGATGTGCCCATATAAAACTTGGTGCTTCTAATGAATAGAAACCACACACCTTTAACTCTGGGTGCTGTGCTTGACATATATAGTTGACACACCACATTGGTGAGTTCTGCTTTGAGGATTCAACCTACCATGGTCAAAACTATTCAGGAAAAAATCATATCTGAACATGTACAGATGTTTTTCTTTTGTTTGTTTGTTTGTTTGTTTTTGGTGTTGGGAATTTAACCCAGGGACATTCCATCATTAAATTACATGCTCAGTCCTTTTTATTTTTTTATTTTAGACAGGTTGTCACTAAGTTACTGAGGCTGGCTCATACTTTTTTTCTTGTCATTATTCTCTTAGAACTAATCCCACATGGATACTGAAGGACAACTGTATTTGGTATTCTACTTTTATTAATGCAGCTCAAGTTACTGCTTTTGGCTTTTTTTTTTAGCAGCCACTTCATGCTTACAACTAATTAAACTTTTAAGTCTTTTTCATACATACATTTGTTGAGCTTTGTCATCTCCCAATTCTATCTTTATATGATTAGAATTTTGGAATCCAAGTGCATACTCTTAATTATTAATATTCAGTAAATTAAATTGAGCCCGCTATGAATGTTTACCTGGGTTTTGGTTTTGGATTCTAGTTTTGTAATTTAAAATAACCCCTTTTATTGTGTTTCTTATATTTTTGTTCTTGTTTTATTTTTCTAGTATAAAACAAGCAAAGAAGGGAGTGTAATGGGAGTTACAATGTCCCGGCTTGCAATGTTGTCTCACTGCCAAGCTCTGTCACAGGCCTGCAATTATTCTGAAGGTCAGCCCTCATCCTATGACTGCCCTGATTGTTAGCCTCAGATACATGTGACTATGAGCAGAGTGCTCAGTGATTGTATTCCTTTTAATGATTCAAGGGAAAATGTTCTAAGAGACATTCTTGGTTTGCTTTTATTTTCTTCTTATTTACAAATATGCTGTAACTTAAAGGAACTAGAATTCTGGGCAAACCAAATACATAAAACATGATTTCTAGAGTACAGAAATAGAAAACCCTAATTAAAACCAAGTGTTTATTAGCTGTGGAGTCTCTGGTTTCTCCATTTTCCTGAGTATAAAGAACTAGTCCCTATACATTTTGAGTCAAATTTAGTTAACCAAACAGTACAGATTAAAATGCAAGTAAGTTTCTGTAGTGCCAAACTTAATATGTTGATAGATACATATTGTATAACTACTGTTTCCTTTAGAATGTTCTTTACAATATTAATTTGTGTTTATTTTCCTTTTGCAAAATGCAGCAAATTAATGTATGTTCATTATAGAGCAATGTTCTTATCTGATTAAAAAATGTATATAATTGGAGTAATCAAAATGCCCCAAAATAGAGATTGATAAAATTATAGTGCATTCATATAATGGATTATACTCTGAGGTAGTAAAACTCATGTTCCTGAATATTAAAGCTATAGAAAAATTGTTTCAGTATATCTTTAAGTGCAAAAACCAAAAGTAGATATAGAGCTGTGGACACCAATTTTGTTATGTTTAATTATGTATATGTAAATCTATCTACAAGTTTATGTGTATATAGACATAATGTATATATACATGCACACACACTCAGACACACATTTTTAAATTTCTCTAGAGAGCATAATTTTTTACATATATTTGTGGAAATTCCAAAGTTTCAAAAATTAAGTATGTGTTCTTTGTATAATTAGGAAAAAAATCTGGAAGAAGTGCCTAAGTGATAAGGAGTTTCTAGTGTCTGCTGTGACCTTATAACATCACTCTGTTATCAGTCCTCCAGCCAGTTTGTGGGGACCTCACACAGTCAGAAGACCTTGAGAATTCTTAATCACTTCTCTAAAAACACCACATCAGTTGTTTAGTAGAGGCAAGTGATGTGATTTTGTTGCTTAACATTAAAGATCATTTCTTTGTGTTCTTTCCTGTTTTTTTTTTCCCCCTGTTTTAGGAGAAACAGTAGTAAATGTTTTAGACTTTAAGAAGGATGCTGGGCTGTGGCATGGCATGTTTGCGGTAAGCTACTTAGAACTAAGGCCTTTAGCGTAAGTTATACTTAATATTAAAGCCATAGATCATCTCTGTGTTTCTTTTATATTTAAGCCCCCAAAAGATCAATAATATATTCTGGAGTACATCTAACCTTTCCATTGCACAAAATGTATTGAATGATTGCTATGCATAAACTACATGCTCCAACTAAAGAAGAGAGTAATAAGGTAGATGGGGTACTTTGTGTAATAGAGGAACAGGTGGCATGCTGTGAGTGTTAGAAAAAGATGACTTCCTTCTGACCCTGGGCATTGAGGCAGTTGCTATGGAAGAGATAACATCTGAATTGGACTTTGAAAGACAGGTAAATGTCAGCCATGTAGAGATTTAGGGGAATAGAGGTAGAGAGAGTTGATATTTCATGTGGGAAAGCTACCTTATGTAACATGACATGTAGGAGAGAGAAAACATATGAGATCCTAGAGTGGAAAAGGAACTCAGGGAGCATCATCCAACTTCCTTAGATACTGCAAGAGTCAGAGCAGAAAATGAAGCCTGAGGAATAGGTCACCCAGTTCCCCCTAAATTAGGCAGAGCTTTATTCCTTGAGTGTACCTACTGCCTCATTATTTTTTTTCCTTTTTTTTTTTTTTTTTTAATCGGAAGTTAAAAAACTCTTGCAAGAACTTGAGGGAAATCTCCTTCCTGTAATACAAAGTGCAAGATAAATACATAATGTGAAGAATTAGCTATAAATGCTCTTTTTCCTAAAACCAAATTTTGTCACCAGAGCTAGAAAATTAAGGAAGGAAATGGTATCTTTACAATGCTGTTTTGGATTCTTTGGGTCACTTAGGTGGTGAGCATAGTGGCCAATCTAAATACTAAGACTTGATTATTCTGTTCAGCTGGGCCTTTGGGCACGGGAGATCCTGGTTATGTTTGGTTTGGGTGGCAGGAGAGACACCAAACTGTATGACCCTCAACTCCCTCAGCTTTATCTAACCAGACACTGAACAAGTCTCGCCACCTGTGAGAAACAGGGAAAATGATTTTTTTGCTTTGTAATACCCACTCCGCTGGTCATGATAGCACATGCCTGTAATCCCAGTGGCTCGGGAGGCTGACACAGGAGGATTGCAAGTTCAAAGCCAGCCTCAGCAAAGCAACTCAGTGAGACTCTGTCTCTAAACAAAATACAAAAAAGGACTGGGGATGTGGCTCAGTGGTTGAGTGCCCCTGAGATCAATCCCTGGTACCAAAAAACAAAACAAAACAAAAAACACCCACCTCTTTGTGGGCAAGTAAGAGCATGACAAAAGCACTTGGTGGGTTGGAGGGAACTTTGGCTATATCTCTGACATTTAAAAGACATCTGCCATGGCCAGAAAAAGTAATGGTGCATGCCTATAGTCAGTCCCAGCAACTTGGGAGGCTGAGGCAGGAGGATCATGAGTTCAAAGCCAGCCTTAAGCAACTTAGTCAGACCCTGTCTCAAAATAAAAAGGGTTAGGGATATGGCTCAGTGGTTAAGCACCCCTGGGTTTGATCCTCAGTAGCATCAAAACAACAAAACAAAACAACAACTACCTTCTGATCCAGCCAGCAGTGCTATTTTTCTATCTACTTTAGAGAAACACTTGTGCTTGAGACTAGGGAAGTGATTACAGATATATTCCTTGAAACATTGTTTCTAATAGCAAAAATGTATCATTAAGAGGGAAATGCCTAGATTGTGATATAATCATACTATGGAGTACTACACAGCAGTTCACAAAGAATTATGTAGCACTGTTGTACTGATTTGCATAGATTTATCTCTGAAACAAGAGGAAAAAAGGAAGTTACAAATAGAGGTATTCTGTGATGCCTGTTATTTAAAATACTTTATATTTCTTTGGGAACACACACACACACACACACACACACACACACACACACACACATATAAATGCATTGAAAAAGTACTGGAAGGATACATACATACCAAATTCATAATTGTGTTCATCTTTGGGGATAGAAGAGAGAACCAGGTTAAAGAGGAGGTACCAAAGGAAATTCAACCCTATCCTGAATATATTAAAGATTGTTTTTTGAAGAGCTTGTGTTTGAATAATACTTCTGTAATTAAAATTGTTAACTGAATTGAAGTATTTGATATTGATTGCCTTTTATCTTTTTTTGCTTTTCAGAATGTAATGAATAAGATGCATACAGTTAGCGTACCCTACTCTGTTATGAAGACCTGTCCTCTGTCTTGGGTTCAGAGAGTTCATGCCCACAAAGGTAGACACAGCATCTAAGCTTTAATTATATGACTGGGTGAATTTAAATTTCTGGAACTTCAGGGATTTTTTTCATTGCCCCTGTAGAGACATATTTCTGTGTATTGGTGACTTAACAAATGTTAGAGTGCAGTTACTACAGAATTAGGTATGTTTCTATTTCATTTCAGTGATATTCTTTCTTAAGAATTTAGATGAATTTGCACAAATTTGAGTCCAGAATTAGATATATTTCTTGCTGTGGTGTCCAAAATTTCCTTGACTAGGATACTGTGACCTATTTAGAGGTCACAGTGAGCAAACAATTACATATCCAGTCAGTTTTCTAAATGTGGTGCTTTCTTCCTCTGAGTAGCTAGCAGTCTCTTTGAAACCTTTGCCATTTTCTTCAAGTAAGAATTTTAATCCCCTAAATACATAGAAGCATTTATATTATAGTATATTAAACATATACCAAATTTGGCAAATGTGTATGCTAACTTTATTTAAACCCTTTGAATTTATAGCCAAAGTAGCTTTAGTAAAATGTCGAGATTTGCACTGGGCTATGATGGCACATCGGGACCAAAGGGATGTGAGCCTGAGTTCTCTCCGAATGTTAATTGTAACTGATGGAGCAAATCCCTGTGAGTATTTCTGGTGTGTGGGCATAGGAATATCCTTTCCTTTCCTTTGGTGGGTTAGGTTTTTTTATTTCCTTTTCTATGAGTTTTTGTTGTTGTTGTTGTTGTTAACATCTATACTAAGATATAATTAATGTACCATAAAACTTACTCACTTAAAGTGTGCAATACAGTGTTTTTGTTATCTTCGCAGAGTTACACAACCATAACCGTGACCTAGGTTTAAAACTTTTTTTGGTACCAGGAATTGAACCCAGGGCACTTAACCACTGAGCCACATCTCCAGCCCTTTTTTATTTTTATTTCGAGACAGGATCTTGCTAAGTTACTTGGAGCCTCACTAAGTTTTGGGGGCTGGTCTCAAACTTGCAATCCTTCTGCCTCAACCTCCTGAGCTGCTGTGATTACAGGTGTGAGCTACCATCCCTGGCTCCTTTTTTAATTTTTTGAGACAAGGTTTCACCAAGTTGCTTAGGGCCTCACTAAGTTGCCAAGGCTGGCCTCAAACTTACAATCCTCCAGCCTCAGCTTCCCAAGTTGCTGGGATTACACACATGTGCCACCACGGCTGGCAATGGATCTATAAGCTTTTTAAACCACTCCTTGCTCATTTGTGTCTTTTCTATCATGTGACTGTGGGTATTCCTTAGATAGAAGATTTACCAAGTTTATTTGTTATGACCAAGTATGTGAACTTTATATAAATTCTCCTAAGCAGCACACCAAAGGAGTTTGCAAAAACTTGTAGAGATCTTACTATTATGCCCTACTTTTCCTTGTTAGCACAAAAATCCTATTTTTCCACATTGTAGAATCAGGTAGATTTTTATAAGTAATTACATTGATAATCCTGATTTAAAATACAGACACAAGATTGAATTTAATAAGAAAAAGTCAGAGGATATCTCATAGAAAGTAGAACTAAGCCAAGACTGCATTGCATGGCTATCCTAATTAATTCAGGAAGGGTTGCTAAATTAGGAACTGGCTGCATGTTGCTTGCAATGCTGTCTCTGATATTGATTACTTTGTTAGGCCTATTCTTACTCCAAGTTATAACTTTAAATAAAGTTAGTGATCTTTGATGGCTGGATGAGCATTAATTCATCATTGAAATCTTCAAACTACTAAAGGTGTACTAATATATTTTTATGGAGTGAATGGTGTGCGATGTGAATGTCAGCTTCCCATTCTTTACTAGTTTCATGCAATTAATGAGAATTATATCAGCTTTCATTTGATATTTTTCACCTCATTAGGGTCTGTGTCATCCTGTGATGCCTTTCTGAGTCTGTTCCAAAGCCATGGACTGAAACCTGAGGCCATCTGTCCATGTGCTACATCTGCCGAAGCCATGACTGTAGCAATCCGCAGGTACTATTCAGGATGTCAGATCCTCTTGATATGTGTTACAACTTGGATGAAATGTACAGTTTTTACCAGGTGATGAAAAGGAATACTGACTAATTTTCTGCTTCATAAAACCTGTAAGCAAAAAGTACCTCGTAAAATAGTTGGAAACATCTCATTTATTTTTTCCACTGTTTCCCAAAGTATGTCCACTAAACTGATAATTTAATTATACTCATCTCGTATATGTGAATTAATTCTTTTTCTGTGTTGTTTTGCTCTTTTGAATCTTTAGTTAGCAATTGAGACTAGAAATAGGCTGTTCTTGGTTGTGGCATAAGTATGGAACAATACATTTGTAATACACCTGAGATTAGTATATGCTTAATAGCCAATTAAAACTTACTTTGCTTTTTCCACCTGATTGAAGGTTGACTATGTTTTATACATATAAATTTGGTATACTTTTGGTAAAGAAAAATGGAATTTATTTTGTTTTATAGCCAGAGGAAATTTGTGTTCCTGCACATTTATATTTTTCTCTTGATATGATTTAATTTACCAAACTTTATCCCCCCCTCCCCCCCAGGCCTGGAGTTCCAGGAGCTCCTTTGCCAGGAAGAGCCATTCTCTCAATGAATGGATTGAGCTATGGGGTAATACGGGTTAATACTGAAGATAAAAATTCAGCACTGACAGTCCAGGATGTGGGGCATGTAATGCCTGGTGGTAAGTTGTAAGGAGCACCACTTAGGTTTTCATAAAGATATGTCATCAGAGATAGTAGGGCCTGATAAAATAAGAGGTTCAATACCAGGAATCTTAAAAACAGTACTTACATAATTCATTTCTCTAAGCCTCTTGATCAGTCAAGTAGATAGAATTATGGTGACCATTCCACAGTATTATATTACTTATCAACTGTGAAGGTTTCCATTATACTTCTTCACTTGGAAAACTAAGTTCTGAGTGATACCAGAGTTGCCTGGTTATCACTATCATTGCCAAGCCTTTGGAACTGGCAAAAAGTTAGCACATACTGTTTTCATGAGTATTTGAGTTTGACCTGTCTAGGGGTAACACTTAATTCATTTAACCTATTTATTTGAACTTTTTTTTTCCTTGTGGTGCTGGAGATTGAACCCAGGGCCTTGTACATATGAGGCAAGCACTCTACCAGCTGAGCTATATCCCCAGCCCATGATCATTTTTAAATACATCACCCTCCTTAAATTTTGGATAGTTTCAGGGTTATTTTTACCATTTCTCTTGGTATTCTTTTTGTTTTTTTAAATGGTGCTGGGAATTGAACTCGGGGCCTTATGCATGTTAAGCAAGTGTTCTACCACGAAGCTACATTCCTTAGTCCCACTTGGTATTCTTAATGCCACTTAGTAAATGTGAAACTCTCCTTGGGCCCACAGGATAAAAGTCATTATTTTGCAAAGATTTTCCAGAGTCTCTGTCTCTTACCTTTTTTGTGCATTAGGGATGATGTGCATTGTGAAACCAGATGGACCTCCTCAACTCTGCAAAACAGATGAAATTGGAGAAATCTGTGTTAGCTCCAGAACTGGAGGCATGATGTACTTTGGCCTTGCTGGTGTGACCAAAAATACATTTGAGGTACATGATGTTAACATCTCATTGGGAAAATGTTTGATGAGTTCACATGTTAGTGGGGCAGATCCTCTAGCTAATGGGACATAGGAGAACATAGTAGTTGAGAGTGTGTATTCTGGTGCTAGATGCCTATGGTCAAATCCTGACTCCACCTTCTGACTGACCTTGCATGAGTCATTTAGCTTCTTTTGGGTTCCAGTTTCTTAAAATGTGAGTGATAATAGTCCCTCCTTCACAGGGCTATTGTGATAACTAAGTTAATGTCTATAAAGTGCTTAGATCAGCTCCTGGCACATAGGAGGTGCTGTTGTATATCTGTTAGATAAATAAATGAAAAGAAGCCTCACAAAAATTCAGTCTGCTGAATTTGTTGTAGTTTGAGCTTTATAAGCTCAGAAGTTTAATTTTGAAAGTACAGTGACAGTAACATATACTACGTTAGATCACTGATTAAAATTGAAGGATTGTCCTGTTGTGGAGATCAAATTGCTCATGTTTTTCAGTCTTACAGTTAGACTGAGCACCTTTTATGTGTCTGGCACTATTCTAGATGCTTGGGGTACATCAGGAAACAAAACAAAGCTCTTAGAAGAGCTCATATTCTAGTCAAGCTAGCACTTTCTAGCTGAACCACACATTGCTTTCATGCAGGCTGTTTTGCCTGTGAAGCCAAGTCATAATGAGATGTCCACCTGGTCAGCCTGGAAATTACAACAGTGGTAATTGTATTTCATAATTAGGATTAAACTGCCTTAGAGTGCCTTTAGGGACCAGAGATGTTGAGTTGATGGGCTGTTTTCCCTTCACATTAGATAGGGTCTATATGACTACTGCCTATTTTAAGTCCTTTGGACTTTTCTTCTATAATGTAGACTAGTGATTCTCAAAATGGCAGGACACCTGTGAGAATCAGTATGTGTGCTTATGACACATTTGAGAATCAGTACATGCACCTATGTACCAACAGATATTACTAGTGAAAGAGTATTACCTATATGAAACATATCTGTATTATCTGTGCTATGGTGCCTGAAAAGGACTAAGAACTCCTGGGCTTACTGTCATCTTAGTGTTTACATAGCCTAAAATGGTATACTGTCATTCATTAAATGTCTGTTACTATCATCATTACTACTGTGTTTTTGACCTGCCTGAAAAAGTTGTGCCTAGTTGATTCACCTTGACAGGAGTGGGTGTTAGTGAACTCTTCAAGTATATGTTTACTGCCAGTTTCTTGGTTTACTTTCATGGGTGACTTATTATCTTTCTGGAGTTTATTTATGTTTATTTATGTTTTTAATATCTTTATTATTTTTAAGTGGTGCTGAGAATCAAACGCAGTGCCTCACGCATATGAGGAAAGTGCTCTACCACTGATCCCCAGCCCCAGCCCTATGTTTATTTTAAATGTTTCTTTTTCTTTCATATTTTAAAATTTTGGTGGTGCTAGGGATTGAACGTAGAGCTTCATACATGTTAAGGATATGTTCAGCCATTAAGCCACATTCCTCACCCGTTTCTCCTGTTTTAAGTGCTTGGACTTCATGTTCCCATTGCCTAAAATTTTCTTCATTGAATTTTCTTTGCTAAAAACAAGATCCTTCAGCAGGTTTTAAAGTACTGTTAACACTATTTTATGACCTTTCCTACAGAGCAGTTGCCTAACCAGAATTCTCAAGACTTAACATCAAAGTGTTAGGTCCAAAGTAATGAAGACATTTTAAAACCTCCAGTATAAATGAAATGATAGCAAAGTAGAATAAAGTTCTAATCAAAAAGGGAGGAAACTACTTCCTTGGCTTTGTAAATTAAAATTTCCGAATTTTTTTTACTAAAATTTTAGATTTAAATCCAAAGAGTTTTCCAAAGCTACTAATATTTCACTAGAACAGAAGATCTAGTAATGATTAGTCAGAAAATAAAAATGTATTTTAAAAATAACTACTGGGGAGAAAAGTTTTATAACGTGTCAGACAAAGAACATATTTTCCATCATTGCCATGTGCTCGTTGTTTGATTTAAGGCAAATGAAGCTCTGTGCCTCATTTTCTCACCTGTAAAGTGGAAATAATAATCCTGTTTTGTGGGGTTAATATACTGTAAAGCAAGTATCATGCCTGGCACATAATAAGTACTCAAAAAATATTAACTCGTGTAATTGTTCCCCATATTAAAAAAAAAGTCTTAAAAATTAAAGGGGAGCCAGGTACAGTGGCACATACCTGTAATCCCAGCAACTTGGGAGGATGAGGCAGGAGGATTGCAAGCTAGAGGCTAGCCTGAGCAACTTAGCAAGATCCTGTCTCAAAATTAAAAAATGATAAAAAAGAGCTGGGGATGAGGCTCCCCCTGGGTTCAATCCCCAGTACTGGGGGGGAAAATCAGTTAGAAAAGAGAAAAGGTTTGTGTGAAAATACTACTCATCAAAGAAATTAAAATGGCTAGCAAACAAAGAAAAAGAAATTTAACCATATTACTAATAAAGAAATGCAATTAAAATAACAATGGGAAGCCAGCATGGTGGCTTATGCCTGTAATCCCAGCAACTACATAGTGAGAACCTATCTCAAAATAAAAAGTGCTGGGGATGTAACTCAGTGAGATTGTTTTCTAGCATGCTTAAGTCCTTGGGTTCAGTCCACAGTAACAACAACAACAAAAATGTGTCTCTCTTTGTGCCAGAATGGCAAAGTTTGGGAAAATGGGTAGGCTCTGGGGAAAATAGACATTCCAATATGGTATTGGTGGTACTAATTGATACAAATTTTGTAGGACAGTCTATGAAAATTGCAAAGACTCATGCCTTTTGTACAAATACATACAAATATATACACTAGTATTCATTAAAGTATTGTTTATTATAGTGAAAAATTAGGATGACCTATCTTCCCATAAAAAACTACATTGCATTCTGATAGTTAGGATTTCCTGAAAACTGACTCTAGGTTACGTACTGTGTTTATCTCTGCAAAATTTGTTTGTTCCTTAATACTTACTCTAAGCCTATAGAGGCATTGAGAGCTCTATTTACTGACTGAAACACTGAGTTTCAGAAAATAGAAGGAACTTGCCCACAGTCCACCTTTCTGGTAAGTGGCAGAGACTCAAGGACTATGCTGTCCTGTCCCCTATGAAATGAACTTTTCACAGAACTTTTTTACAAAGTCGGCTAGATCAGTTATTACCAACTTAGAAGGGTATCCAAGATACATTGTGTGAAAAAGCATATGAAGAAAAATGGTATAAGCCAGGCCTGATGGCACATGCCTGTAATCCCAGTGACTAAGGAGGCTGAGGCAGGAGGATCAGAAGTTCAAAGCCAACTTAGTGAGGTCCTATGCAATTTAGCGAGACCTTGTCTCAAAATAAAAAGGGCTGGGGATGTGGCTTAGTGGTAAAGTACCCCAAGACCCCCTCCACACCTTTAAAAAAAGAATATGTTAGAGCCTGGCATGGTGGCACACACCTGTCATCTCAGCACTTTGGGAGGATGAGACAGGAGAATCGTGAGATCAAAGCCAGCCTCAGCAACAGCGAGATGCAAAGTAACTCAGTGAGACCCTGTCTCTAAAATAAAAACACAAAATAGGGCTGGGAATGTGTCTCAGTCAAGTGCCCCTGAGTTCAGTCCCCAGTACCAAAAAAAAAAAAAAATGTTGGACATTAAAGGTCAATTGATGCACCTCTCGGGGGTGGGGATATGTTAATATATCTTTAAAAGTATGGAGAGATAAACAACAAATTCTAAATGTTTATCATTTAAGGGAATGGGATTGGGATGAGGGTATAGCTCAGTGGTAGAGCATTTACTTGCCTAGCATACACAAGGTCTTAGGTTTGATCTCTAACACTGAAAAGGTGGGGTATGGGATTACTAAATTCATTATATAATGTTAGTTTTTCAATAAGTATGTGTTACTGTTCTGAATTTTTAAAGTAAGACTTTAAAACTCATACATTTTCTAAGAAAAAGCAGTTTATCATTTTCTTCCTTTTTTCTTTTAGGTGATTCCAGTGAATTCTGCAGGCTCTCCTATTGGAGATGTACCATTCATCCGTTCAGGATTGCTAGGATTTGTAGGGCCAGTAAGTGATACTTTCATGTTGATTTAGATACATCTGATTCAAATATCTGGACATTAATTCACAGTACAAAACAAATTTCTGTTAGACTAAGTGTGTTACATTGCCACTTGGCTTCTACTTAGAGCAATTCTTGTAAGAATGCCATGAAGTTTGAAGCCAGGCACCCAATGACTCAGAAGACTGAGGCAGGAGGATCAGAAGTTCAAAGCTAGCCTCAACAACTTAGCAAGGCCCTAAGCAACTCAGCAAGATCCTATCTCAAAATAAAAAAATAGAAAGGGCTGGGGATGTAGCTTGGTGGTTAAGTGCTCCTAGGTTCTACCCTAGGTACAAAAATAAAAATATAAAAAATAAAAAACGTCATAAAATTTGTTAATGACTGTTGTTTCTATTACTAAAGTTTGTTTGACTCACTCAGACTAAGACTTTTTTTTATCTGGAAAACTCACTGCATTTACTCTTGCTTTCTTTCTTTGATTTGATTATGTTGTTGCAATGAGTTAATAGAATGCTGGAAAAAGTTACCTTCGATAGCAAGTTGTTGGGGTGAGCTGTGTGGCTTGGTGATAGAGCACTTACCTGGCACTCCTGAGGCCCTGGATTCAGTTTCCATCAACACACACACACACACACTGAGTAGTAAAGGGAAACTGTAATATATAGTGTTAGAAAGCATTTTCATACAAATTATCAGTACTACATTGAGTTTAATAGTAAATTCTTTGAATGAAAATTATTTGTTATTCAGCAAATGGTGTTTATAAAGCACTAGGTTTATAGAGACAAGTAGGATGTGAAAAGCCTGTTCTCAAAGGGCTCATAGTGAGCTTCATGGACCCATAAGGATGGCAGAGAGCCAGGTCACAAGGGGCATTGCATGATGTAATGGGAAATTAGGATTTTATTTTGTAAGTAATAAGCAGTCATTATCCTAGTGAAGCCATATCCTCCATTCATCTCTAATTATCTCCTACACTTTTCTTTCTTAATGCTTTAAGTTATATAAGAGAAGATCTAATTTTATTTTATTTCTTCCCTGCCATTTATGAGGGGCGAAGGAGAAGGCATAGGTCTAGGAGAAACGTTCTCCTAGAAATAGTAATCTATACTTGCTGTCTTGGATTTCTTCACTCAACACGAAGAAATTCTCAAAGATTCAGCTCCTTTTAGCTTATTGCTCCACTAGTGAGGTCCAGGGTGGAGCTCCAGCTATCATATCTGCATTCCAAGAAACAAAGGAAGCACTGCATGTAGCCTTACCCTCCTAAGGAAGATTCCCTAAAACTGCTGTGCAGGTCTTCCAATTATATCTCATTGGTCTACACTATTCCCATGGCTACACCTAGCTATAAGAGGGGCTAAAATGCAGTCTTCATCTTTTTCAGCCATGCCCAGCTAAAAATTCTCTTAATGTGAAGAAATGGAGAAACAGATTAGGGGACTGGCACTGTTTCACTGTTTACTTACCAATACCAAAGCATTCAGATTGTGTTAGAAATGGCTGGTTCTTCTCTGGCGTCTAGGATGGTCCAGTAGCTTCTTGAGCATAGAGGTTCTGTCTTATTGCTTAGTCCAGTCAGTGTAAGGCAGCACATTGTGCTTAGTAAGTCAACAGTGACTTCATGTGGGGAGGTAACTACTAGATCATTGAATGTATGTGAGTAGATTAAGACACTCAGGAATTGTGTAATGAATGAGAAAAGTTAATTTACTACAGATGGGTCTGGGCAGA
The DNA here is from genome assembly GCA_028644305.1 of Xerus rutilus. Lineage (NCBI taxonomy): Eukaryota > Metazoa > Chordata > Mammalia > Rodentia > Sciuridae > Xerus > Xerus rutilus. Next base: position 59,595,412 of record CM053403.1, on the reverse strand, counting down.
GCATTTGCACAGTGATGCTTTGGGTGCTTTGATGGTAGTTTTCTGCTGCTTTGTTGTCTTACTGGAAAAGAAAACCTCCTACAATGTTCATTAGGTTTTTATTAGCCTGTTTCTAATCATCTCAAATGAAGATAACATTACCCTTATAAATATGAAACAATTATTCTCATATTAAAGCTGTTTTAATCTCCTCCTTGTTCCAGTAGTAAATGCATTTTTTTCTTTGCATTCAATCTATGAGTAGATATAGAAGATGAACTAATACACACTTATGGCTGGGAAAATAAATTATACCTGTGTGGAATCCTAGAACAAATTCACTTTTTTTTTATAAATATTTTTTTAGTTGTAGATGAACACAATATCTCTATTTATTTTTATGTGGTGCTGAGGATCGAACCCAGTGCCTCATGCATGCGAGGCAAGTGCTCTACCACTGAGCCACACCTCAGCCCACAAATTCACTTTTTACATACTGTAAGACGCTAGGGGCTATAAGATGCCACTGATTTCAGAGATGCCAAAAGGTGAAAAACTTAATTTCAAATCCATGAAATATGAGCTGGGCATACCTCAGTGTACCTCAGTGGTGCACACCTGAAATTGCAGATATCTGGGAGACTAATGCAGGAGGATATCAAGTTTGAGGTCAGCTTGGGCAACTTAGTTAGACCTTGTCCTGTAATAAAAAGAGTTGGGGATATAGCTCAGTGGTACAGTGCTCCTAGGTTTAATCCCCAATGTTGCAAAAGAAAAAAAATTCATAAAATATGACATTGTTTTCTTTTCAATATATCTATATCTTTATATAAAGATATAATCTTTATAGATATAGATATAAATATATCTATGTGTAGGATCAGATTGAACTCAGGGCCACACTACATTTTAGGCAAGAGTGTCTCATATTTTTTAATGAGATTTATTTTAAAGCAGGAAATAAAATATGTTTTACTATTGAAACCATGGAAATCAAAGTAAATTATTGTTACCTTTCAGGGTAGCTTGGTGTTTGTGGTTGGAAAAATGGACGGATTACTGATGGTTAGTGGTCGAAGACATAATGCTGATGATATTGTTGCCACTGGATTGGCTGTTGAGTCAATAAAGACTGTTTATAGAGGAAGGTAAGTAGTATAGGTTTTAAATATTAGTGCTTATAATGCAGTGATTTGAGTGGTTTTCTATAGATTATTTTTTTAAGTGATGGGGATTTTTTAGTTAGGCATAGCAGAAGTCTGGCTTTGAATATATATCTCACAGCATCTAGTTTTATGGCTATAATTGATAGGAATAAGATATAACTATATCCTATATTTCAGATTTTAATTATTACTGTATGTTGAATCCTGTAAGAGAAAAATTTTAAAACTTTGAACTTCCTACATTTCTTCAGTACAGTAATGCCGTTCAAGCTAATGGAGATAGATGCCGCTCTGTAGTTTACATCTAGCAATTATTTTTCTTACTTGTTTCTAACTAAATTATTATACTGTTTTAATGTGAAGATTGACATAGCACGTAACTGCTAATAATTTCAAATCCTTTGGACAAAGGTATATTTGCTTATTAACGCTACTCAACATATTTGCTACATGTTTGAATAGTTAATGTCTTATTTAGCTTATAATTATAAGGACATATCTTCAAAGCAATCTTGGTGTCTCTTTAGTTTCTTAAAAAATAAGACAGATTAATGAAACCAAAAAGAAAAACTGGTTCCTGAAATGTGTGGTTTTTTGGTAATGCTATAGCTTCCTATGAGAGATGAATTCCATAGGGTACTAGACCTTCTGTCTTTGGTCATAGTTATATTCCCAGCACTCAGTACAGTGCCTAGCACTTAATAGATATTAAGTAGATGGAAGAGAAGCAGGCAGGTGAACCACCATATTCAACTCTCTGGTGGCTTCCCTTTCTTTCGTGCATTCATTCAACAAATATTCATTGGATGCGAACCATGTGCCACTGTATTTAGATGCTTCAGCTGTGGTGGTGAACAAAATAGACTAAGTCTCTGCCTTGTGTCTCTCCCCTCATGTTCTCATTGTGGGAAACGGTAACCAAGTAAATGGGGATATAGATAACATGTGAGAGGGTGGTAAGTGTTACAGAGAATAAACACTTGGATGGGGGGCTTGCCAGTTTATATGAGGTGGTCTGGGAATGCCTCACTAGTAAGGGGACATTTGAGCGGAGACCTCACTCAGAACCAAATCCATCCTCCCTCCCTCAGCCTCCCAGGCCTCCATGATCTGCCCTTGCCTGTGTCTGACTCTCCTCCTGCTCTCTGCTTCACCACTTTGCTCCAGGCACACTGGCCTTCTTGCTGTTCCTCAAACCTGCCAAGTTCGTCCCTACCTCAGAACTTTTTCGCTTTCCGTTCCTTCTGCCCGGAATCCTCTTCCTCCAGATCTTCGTGTGGCTCGCGTCCTCACCTCATTCAGGTCTCTGCTCCAATGTCCACTCCCCAGGGAGGCGCTTCCCAACCACCTGCATACCACTCCACCCGGGCCCTAGTGCACATCGCAACATGGCATTATTATATATTTGTTGGTTTGTTCTGTTTCTAACACATACACTCCATGAAGACAGGATCTGTGTCTTATTTACCACTATGTCTCTACCATTCATGACAGTGGTGCTTAATACTTGTTTTTGAATGAATTCGTCCTCATTGTGGTGGTAATGATTACACATTGTCTTTTCTGAACTACTTTTTTTTTTCTGGGTGGTGTGGGGGGATATCTCCACTCTGTAATTCCAGTTAAGCAAAGGAAACAGAACTGGTGGTAAAGGGAGTCTGATGTGTTTGATCTGTCTTTCTTAGAATTGCTGTGTTTTCTGTGTCTGTATTTTATGACGAGCGCATTGTGGTGGTTGCGGAACAAAGACCAGATGCTTCTGAAGAAGACAGCTTCCAGTGGATGAGCCGAGTGCTACAGGTGAGCACATGGGCTTTGTCCGGTCCTAGGGGGCAACCAATCCAGCACTTGCTGTGATGAACCAGTTTTGCCACCTTAGTTTTTTTCTTCAATCATTGCTCAGATATTCTGGGTATTGTTACCAGAATCAGATAATTTTGCCATTTCTCCTTAGGGACCACATCATACTTTTTTGCTCACATTGCTAAGAACAGTGGAACCAACTTGCCTAAGCACTTTCTTCCATGCCTGAGTGTTTACTACCTATGAAAGTTTTGACTGTCCATACATGAATATATCCACACAGTAATCATTTCACTTGTCAGCAGTTATTCATAGTTTTACTACATGCCGTAAGTGTCACTTCAGTGTGAGGGGGTCCAAGAAAATATAGGATGATATTCTTATTTTTATGGAATTACAGGAGATGATAATTGAGATAAACCATGAAGGAAGGAGAATGGCTTAGGGCTCAGTAAACAAGTAAAAACAAGGAAGATGTTTTTAGTGGGAAGCAGGCTAGAAGAGTCAGAAAAATCCTTCATTTAGATTTGAATCTCCTTACCTAATATGTGTGTTTAGGCAAGTGACTGAACCTCCTAACATGTAATGTGGAAATAAAATACCTGTTTTATAGAACTGTTGAAAGGAGTTAAGTGAGATAATTGAAGTATGTAATATCTGTATTCAGTAAATAATGATGGTGATTCTTATTAACATCAAAAATAATGACCATAAGCATTATCTCCAATAAGGAGATTGGAGAAGTCCACTCTATCTTAAGTAACATTCCTTTTTTAAATTTTATTTTATTTTTGGTACCAGGGATTGAACCCCGGGTTGTTTAACCACTTAGCCACATTCCCAGCCCTTTTATTTTTTATTTTGAGATAAGGTCTGGCTAAGTTAGCTAGGCCTTGCTAAGTTACTGATGCTGGCTTTGAACTTGCTATCCTCTTGCCTCAGCATCCCAAGTTACTGGGATTATAGGCATGCGCCACCATGCCCAGTGTAACACTTCCTTTCACTCTGTTTCCCCACTTTTTTTTTCTTCATTTAGCATCTATCACCATATAAAGTTATGTTTATTGTTTTCTATATCGGCTGTAGGTCCCATGAAGGCCAATACTTGTCTTTTGTTTACTACTCAGTCTCCAGAGCCTGATAACTGTGCTACCACTTGTAGTAGGCTCAGTAAATGTTTGTTGGTTAGATGGGTGATCCAAAGAAGCATATACTGTCTTTATAATAACAACTTAAGCTGGGCACGGTGTCACACGCCTGTAATCCCTGCACTTTGGGAGGCTGAGACAGGAGAACTGTGAGTTCAAAGCCAGCCTCAGCAATGGCGAGGCGCTAAGCAACTCAGTGAGACCCTGTCTCTACATAAAACACAAAATGGGGCTGGAGGTGTGGCTCAGTGGTCAGTGGTACCCCTGAGTTCAATCCCCAGTACCAAATATATATATATTTAAGTAACAACTTATATATTATTGGAAGTGTTCTCAGTGTCTGTAACTTCTCTGTCTGAGGCATTTGGATTTATTAATTGCCAGTTAATAGTAATGTTCTAGAAATTATGCAAGCATGAGACAAGTGATATGGCTAGATGACTTTTAAGATTTCTTTCTAAATTTAGAGTCTGTGATTCTGAGTTATCAGCTGGTCTAGCATAGGTTTGTTTAATATACAATCAGAGAAAAGAAAATCTACTGAATTATAAAATAGGCGGAAAAGATGATGAAGAATGTAGGACTGAGCTGTTCTCTGAAAGATGGCTAGGGGGCAAACACAAAGATTATTTTCATACCATTCATATTTTCAAACGAACACAAACCTATTTAATTCAAAATGAACAATGAGGTATAATGATAAAATCTTATGAATCATATTTTTTCTGTTATAGAAAAGTGAATATAACTGAAATTTCCCAAAATAATTTTAGTTTTTCCCTGGGAAGCAGCTTTAGCAGTTACCAGTCCAAATGTTTATAAAAGTAATTTGGGATCTGATTTGGATATGAAGTGAGATGCCATTATTTTTCCAGCCTTTGTGATTTCTCAGCTTATGCATTTGGGTCACAGGTGTCCTCAAGAGGCCAAAGGTGGCTTAATTCCATGTTTGGGTATAATCTAAATGAGGTACGTAACTCATCACCTGCTAAGGAAAGGTGATCAATAGATGATTTACCAGATGTTGTCATTTCACTGGGAGGTCCAAGTTACTTACAATACATTTGCTATTTTTGTTTATTCTAAAAGACAGCAACTTAGGAACTACCAGACTTTCTATTTCTTAGTCATCTTTTGGCTAGTAGGATAATCTGAAGAATATGAATTTCAAATCTATTCCTTTCCCCCTTGTAAGTTGTTCTAATAACAGGCCTTGTCCATCTTTTTTTTTTTCTCTCATCTATCTTTTATAACTGACCTTTATTATAACTCTCACTCCATTCTCCTTCTAAGGTTATATGTACTTTTTAGTAAGGTCTTTTTTTTTTTTTTTTTGGTACTGGGGATTGAACTCAGGTGTACTCAACCACTGAACCACATCCCCAGCCCTATTTTGTGTTTTTTTTAGAGACAGGGTCTCACTGAGATGCTTCACACCTCGCCATTGCTGAGGCTGGCTTTGAATTCGCGATTTTCCTGTCTCAGCCTCCCAAAGTGCTGGGATTACAGGCATGTGCCATAGTAAGGTCTTGATTAATACAATAGAAGCCTCTTAACTGATAATTTTAAAAATGGTATTAATTGTTTGTCAGGTTTTTTATTTGTTTATTTTTAGTTGTAGATGGACACAATATCTTTATTTTATTTATTTTTATGTGGTGCTGAGAATCGAACCCAGTACCTCACACATGGAAGGCAAGCGCTCTACTACTGAGCCACAATCCCAGCCCCGGTTTGTCAGTTTTTAAAGATAGTTTAAAGTAGTCCCAGCTACTCAGGAGGATAAAGAAAGAAGCTCACCTGAGCCCAGGAATTTGAAACCAGCCTGGGTGACATGGTGAGACCCTATCTCAGTAAATAAATAAGTAGTTGGGTATGGTGGCACACTGTAATCCCAGTGACTCCAGAGGCTGAGGCAGGAGGATCACAAGTTTAGAGTCAGCCTCACAAACTTAGTGAGGCCCTCAGCAACTTAGCAAGACCCTGTTGCAAAGTAAAATATAAAAAGGGCTGGGGATGTGGTTAAGTGCCCCTGGGTTAAATTCCTGGCACCAAAAATGAATGAATGAATGAATGAATAGCACTGCCAAAAAAAAACTGTAAAAAAAAAATTAAGATGTTGGGGCTGGGGTTTATGGCACAGTGGTAGCGTGCTTGCCTAGCACACGTGAGGTACTGGGTTCGATCCTCAGCACCACATAAAAAGATATTCTGTCCACCTACAACTAAAAAATAAATTTTTTTAAAAAAAATTAAGATGTTAAAACAGACAATTATAAAGCTAAGGTATTCCTTAAGTATTACATTTTAACACAAAGCTTAAATGTCTATTCATTGGGTGTAGAGTTGTATATATGATTGCACCAGTTTGAGTTCCAGATAACTTACTTCCATAAACTATACCCTAATGCATGTCTTTAGTTTCTGGTCTAATTTCCTTAAGTTGGAATGAGAACATAGGTATTGGAAAGGTAACTTGAATAGATAATCCTTACTTTTTGGATTAACTTGCCTGTACCTATCAGTAGGAGCTTACCTTTAATATGCCTTTACAAAAGGTTAACTCTTTCATTCTTTTTGCATTTATATCTATCAGTTGATATAATAGCTAATTAAACTATGTGAACACAGTAACTAGAATAGCTGTCACGAACAGTGTAGAAACAAGCACAGTTGATTCTCAGTAAGCACACAGTGAGTGACGTGGCTAGAAGTTGAGTGCACTGAGGGTAGCATGTGGTCTCCAGTGCTCATTGCATTATGGGCCTCACCCTGGATATTCTGCAGAGTGTAGTTCTTGTAACATGGTGGATCACTTAAGTGGGGGCCTGTTTATAGAGTGTCTCGTTTTCCTAATAAATATGCTTTGTCTCTATTTAATTAAGCTATGTTGGACTGGCAAGAGATTTTAGAAACCAAAACAAAATCTCAAGGTTTTGACATTATCATTTAAAAGAGAACATACTGAGTCTGGTAAAGAGTATCCCCCTCTCTGTTTAGATTGTATCTTACCTCTCTTCTGTTAATCTCTGTCATAGTTGAAAGATGCATAGGATCTTAATGATTATCTTTAGATCTTCAGTTATATGAGAGCTTAATGATCTACCACCAGACTCTAGACCTAGAATGGATAAAGAAAAACCCTATAGTAAAATAATGGATCATGTCAAGAGTATGTTTATTGTAGTAAAAAATAACCTTACTGAATATTTTCTTCATATTTTTCTAGGCAATTGATAGCATTCATCAAGTGGGAGTTTATTGTCTTGCTCTGGTGCCTGCCAATACATTGCCAAAAACTCCACTAGGAGGGATCCATATATCTCAGACGAAACAGCTTTTCCTGGAGGGATCTTTACATCCTTGCAATATCCTCATGTGCCCACATACCTGTGTGACAAATTTGCCAAAACCTCGGCAAAAGCAACCAGGTAAAATGCTTACAGTCAGTAGTATTAAAATTGTAATTCCAAGAAACTGAAGTCTCTCAGAATGATTCTTTGTCTAGAATTAGATTTTACAAGACCAGTAACTCATGAATAGCATCAGCTGACCAAAAGCAAGGCAGATTGACACCCTGCAGAATAGGTTTCTTTGGGTTTATTCCTGTCCCTGTTCAGAGTTCCCCTGGGTATAATGTATGAGTCAAGATGATCAGAATCCCACTAGTAGAACTAGAATAAAGCAAGTTCTATAAGGGAAGATTCTGATAACAAGAACAGCTGGTATTTAGTGAGTGCCTCCTAAATGTGAAATACAAAGCATTTTACATATGTGATCCTAAAACTTTGCCCTCAGTGGAGGATAATAAAATTCTGTGTGGTGCCCAAAGTCACATAGCTAATTAGGGGCAGAACTGAAATTCACACTTAATGTGACTGAAATTGCTTTGAAACATGGTGGCATACTGCCTTTCTGTTGAGAGTTTCTTACCTAGATTCATCCCTCATTTCTTTTCAGCTGTTGAAAAGAAGATGGGTCTGATCTGGGCCTGTAATATGTCTGAGGAGTAGAATCTTAATTCAGAAAATTTCTGGATTGTATTCACAAGATAAGCAGCATGCTTTGTGTTTTCTGTATTATTGTGAGTTCAGGGTACAAGAGTGTGTAAATTGCCATAGGGAAAAGAGAAAAAAACAAGTAGTTAATTTCACCTTTTGCCTAATTTCTCAGCAGACCTAGATTACAGAATAAGATGTCAAGGTAAGGCATAATGGACTAATCATTAGTCACATTAAAATGAGCTGGGTGCAGTGGTGCACACCTATAATCCCAGCTACTCGATACATTGAGGCAGGAGGATCACAAGTTAGAAGTCAGCCTCAGCAACTTAGGAATACCCTGTCTCAAACTAAAACATTAAAGGGACTAGGGATGTAGCTCAGTGATACAGTGCCCCCGGGTTAAATCCCCAGTATCTAAAAAATAAAAAATAAATAAAAAGTGTTGGGAATATAGCTCAGTGGTGCCCCTAAGTTCATTCCCCAGTGTCAAAAAAAAAGGTAAATCCAACATGAAATCATTAAGTTTTTTTTAATGTAGTTTTTTAGTTGTAGATGGATACCCAATAGCTTTATTTATTTTTATGTGGTGCTGAGGATCGAACCCAGTGCCTCACACTTGAGAGGCAAGTGCTCTACCATTAAGCTAACAGCCCCAGCCCCATCATTAAGTTTTATTGGTGCTTTTTTCATTTTTTAAGGCTCCTAGTTTTGTGTGTATACCTGAAACACATGAAAACCAAGGTCTGGCCTCTGCTGATTAGTGTATATATATACACACAACAGTATGCATAAGCCTCCAAATAAGAAAAGATGACAGTGGGAGGATTAGAAAGAGAAAGGAGGCGTAGCATTTAATTATATTTCTGTAAGACAACTTTTGCTGAAAGAGAAACATGATGTAACATTAATATATAAAATAAGCCTATGACTCTCTAGAATATTATATATTAAGATGTTAATATTAAGATGTTAACATACTCTGCGGTAATTAATGGTCTGCCAGCTGAAGATCGTATCACAGTGGTTTATCCAGATGTTATTGTCAACTCATCACCTACGCTTACGCTATTGACAATATGTATTGACAAATGTATTGAGTTAAAGGATGTCTGATTTTTATCAGTTTCTGCTAGTGGAAAGGCTAGTATTCTAAAGGAGCATTCAAAAGCAAGAAGTTTGTATGTTACTAATCAAGAAATGTATAAAAAGAAGAATTTTCAAACACATTAGTTGCCTAGGCATATGGCAGGCATATAAAAACACACATGGATCTGAGAGTGGGTCTCAGTGGTAGAGCGTATGCTTAGTAGGTGTGAGGCCCAGAGTTTAATGCCCAGCACTGAAAACACACACAAATCATTCTTCCACCTCAAATTCTGTTAAACTGTAGTCCCATGTTTATTTATCATATGAGTAAAATCTTCTCTTTTTTAAAATTCTGGGGATCGAACCCATAGGCCTTTACCACTGAACTTATACTCAAACCTTCTTTTGTGTGTATGAATTTCGAGACAGAGTTTCACTTATTTGCTGAGGGTCTTGCAAAGTTGCTGAGGCTGGCCTTGAACTTATGATCCTCCTGGGATTATGAATTTATGATCTAGCTGGGATTACAGGTGTGTGCTACTGTGCTACTGTGCTATTTTAACTAGCATTTAGTGTAGGATTCTTTTAACAAAACATTTGTGTTGGAGATACTTAAAAGATGTTGCTTAAAGACATAGTAGATGCTTAAAGCAATACTTTTGCTAGTCAGATTTCAACTAATTTTTTATCAAATAATAAAACCTATGTAAGATTTATTTCTCAGCTCCCAAAGGCTTAGCAACCATTTCATCCTGTCTGGTGACAGCATTATGTTTCGATTTAATATTTTTGCTTTCTATTGTGATTGCCTGCTAAGATTTTAGTTGGATGCATATGAGTAGAATCAAAGCAGTCTGAAAATCATGGTATCAACAAGTGGAGATGATGAGGGAATAGCATGAGAGTTTGGGATTTGAAAAAAATACAGAAAAATGGACAGAGTTAAGTGAGATAAGAAAGGAAAGGAGAGGAAAAGGAAGATAGAAAAGGTATTAAGATCAGAAGCAACAATCCCATTGAATAAGAATGTGTCGAATGATTAAAAATTTGGGGAGGGTGGATTTTTTTCTGGTTCTATGGCTGCACTTTGCAGATAAACAGCTTAAACAAGAATCAAGGGGCTGGGGTTGTGGCTCAGTGGTAGAGCGTTTGCCCAGCATGTGTGAGGCACTGAGTTCGATCCTCAGCACCACATTAAATAAGTAAGTAAGTAAGTAAAATAAGGGTGTTGTGTCCATCTACAACTTACCAAAAAAAAAAAAAAATCAAGTTTATTCCTTTCTCAGGTAAAAGAAATTCAGACAGGCCAGGGCTAGGATGATCACTTTGTAATCCTGTTCTTCCAACATCTCATCTTTTTGCTCTGGTGTTGTGTTAGCCAACTGTTATTACAGATATTCTATATAACAACCCTAAAACTTGGTGTCTTGAAATAATAAGTATTTGTTTTTCATTTATGGAATGTGCATCAGCTGGACTTGACTCAGCCTCAGGCTGTAAGTTAGGTTCAGAAATGTGCCATGTGTTCGCTCATCATGGGAGCAGCCTCTACTTGGGCTATATTTTTCTCAAGGCAGATGGCAGAAGTAAGAGCCAGCCAAACCACACAAGATATTTAAAGCTTCTGTTTCTGTCAGGGTCTCCTAACATTTTATCACCTAGAATAAGTCAGACCATACCTAAAGTCAGTGTAGCAGAGAAGTAGACTCTTTCCATGTGACCACAGCTAGAACAGGAAGGAAAAGAAGGAATCTGAGAAAATATAACTACCACAGCCTTCCTTAACAGACTGCCTCGGAGTCTGTTAGGATCTCTGACTTCTAGCCATCATTTCTACACCATTTTGTATTCTGGCTAGCAGGTAGCAGAAAAGGATAAAGAAATGAATAGTAGCTCAGTGTCGGAGGACTTGCTGTGCATGCGTCGCTTGAGGCCCTGGGTTTGATATCTTGCACCATCAAAAAACAAAAACAAAAAAATAGAAGAATACTTTCCCTCTAAACATGTTTTCTAGAAATTGCACCTGCTACTTCCTCTTACTTATTATTATTCCACACTATAAAGAATGTAGTCTTTAGGCATGTGGCACTTGTCCAGCTAGAAACAGGATTGTGTTATTAATAAAGAAGTGAAGACCAGGCATTGGGATTGACAGATAGCTGTTTTTTACCATAAGCTTACCAAGCTTTGGGGGTAAAGGAAGGCATGTTTACAGGGGCAACAGTGTCTATAGTTAGCTTCTTGAAGTTATTGCTTTCAGGTTTTTTTACTCTGGAACCCATAGAATCAAGAAATGTATGCAGAAGAACTTCAAGACATTGCTGCTAAATTGTTTTTGTGGCTTAAAATTGACTTTTTAAAATGTCATGCCTTTATTAATTTTACAATGTGAATGCAGGATTGTATAATTCACACGAATGTACTGTGGATCCCTACATATGTAAAAAACTGTCCAAAGTGATAGCTATAATTTATTATACAGTTTCATAGACAGAAATATTGTATATGGTACTTAAAATTGTATTAGACACTTCATAAACTAAAACAGTTTAGCACTGTTAGAATACTTTACCTTTTTTCAATTTTTTATTTGACTTTTAAATTTTCTAAACTTTTCATTTTGAAATAATTTCACTTATAAAAAAGCAATCCAATGGTATAAAAAATTCCCTCATATCCTTTATCTTCTTCTCCAAATGTTTACCCTTTTAAAGGGGATTATATGACCTAATGATTTTTTTTAATTAATTTATTTAAATGCATTTCAAGTCATAGTACATATATAGAACTCAATGTTTCCATTTCTCTGGTTGCAAATCAGATAGTCACACCATTTGTGTCTTCATACATGCACCTAGGGTAGTGATCAACCATCTTTACTCAACTCTCTCAATCAACCATCTTTACTACACCCCTTCCCTTTTTCCTCTCCCCTCCTCCCCCCTGTCCCATCCAGAGTTCCTCCATTTCTATGTTCCCCACTCCCACCCCTCTTATGTATCAGCATCCACTAATCAGAGAGAACATTCGGCATTTGGTTTTTGGGGATTGGCTTCCTTCACTTAGCATAATGTTCTCCAATTCCATCCATTTACCTGCAAATGCCATAATTTTATTCTCCTTTATTCTGAATAATATTCCATTGTGTATATGTACCACAGTTTCTTTATCCATTCATCTATTGAAGGGCATCTGGGTTGCTTCCACAGTTTTGCAATTGTGAATTGTGCTGCTATAAACATTGAAGTGGCTGCGTCACTGTAGTATGCTGTTTTTAAATCTTTAGGGTATAGGCCAAGGAGTGGAATAGCTGGATCAAATGGTGGTTCCATTCCAAGTTTTTTAAGGAATCTCCATACTGCTTTCCAGATTGGTTGCACCAGTTTGCAGTCCCACCAGCAATGTTTGAGTGTGCCTTTTTCACCACATCCTCGCCAGCACTTACTGTTGCTGGTATTTTGGATAGCTGCCTTTCTGACTGGGGTGAGATGAAATCTGAGAGTAGTTTTGATTTGTATTTCTGTAACGACTAGAGATGTTGAACATGTCTTCATATATTTGTTTATTGATTGTATATCTTCTTCTGAGGTTTCTATTCAGCTCCTTAGCCCATTTATTGATTAGGTTGTTTGGTTTTTTTTGTTTGTTTGTTTGTTTTATATATTTGTTAGTTGTTAATGGACCTTTATTTTATTTATATGTGGTGCTAAGAATCGAACCCAGTGCCTCACACATGCTAGGCAGGCACTCTACCACCAAGCCACAACTCCAACCCTGGGTTGTTTGTTCTTTTGGTGTTAAGTTTTTGAGTTCTTTATATACCCTGGAGATCAGTGCTTTATCTCATGTGCATGTGGAAAAAATTTGATCCCAGAATGCAGGCTCTCTGTTCACTTCATTGATAGTTTCTTTTGCTGAGAAGAAGCTTTTTAGTTTAAGTACATCTCATTTATTGATTCTTGCTTTTATTTCTTGTGCTATAGGAGTCTTGTTAAGGAATTTGGGGCCTAATCCAACGTGATGAAGATTTGGGCCTACTTTCTCCTCAATTAGATGCAGTGTCTCTGGTCTAATTCCTGTGACGTAATGATTTTGTTTCATCTGTTTTAATAAATTCAGGATCAACAGATTTGAGCAATATTTAGCTGCTCTTTAGTTTGATTTGTTATCTTTCTGCCATCTTCTTAGTTCATTAAGGTAGGATGTTGGTCTTTAAGTGACCATCAAGAGAGAGATACAGCACTCTAGCACTTTTTTCTTTTTTTTTAATAATAATAATAACTATTATTATTATTATTATCATCATCATCACCATCATTATTATTTTCTTCTTCTGATACTGAGGATTGAACCCAGGGGCACTTTACCACTGAGCTACATCCCCAGTCCTTTTTATTTTTTTATTTTGAGATAGGGTTTTGCTATATTGCTGAGCCTGGCTTTGAATTTGTGATTTTCCTGCCTCAACCTCCTGAGTAGCTTGGATTACAGGTGTGCAATACCACACCCACTCTAACACTTTCTTCTTAGGAGTTGGAGGGATTTATTGATTGATTTTACTGGAAGTTGAACCCAGAGGCACTTTACCACTGAGCCACATCTCCAGCCCTTACTTTTATATTTTATTTTGAGACAAGGTCTTGCTAAATTGCTGGGATTACAGGTGTTTGTCACTGTGCCCAGTGGATGTCCCTATTTATTTTGAAGTGTTAAGTCCATGGAAAAGTTCACAGAATAGTACAGTGAACACCTGTGTACCTTCGCCTAGATTTACCAATTGCTCACATTTTATTTTATACCGAACTCTGAAAGTAGATTGACACTTCACCCAAAAGTATTTTAGCACATCTGTTTCCAAAGAACAGGTTCTCCTAAAATTTTTCTAATCAACCATGATGTCACCATCATATTAAGAAATTAAATCTTAATATAATGCTATAATCTAATAATAGTCAAATTTCTCCACTTGTTCATTATACTAATTTTTTAATTCAATATCTCATCAAAGTCCTGCCTTACATTGGCTGTCTTTTTTTGTATGTGTATGATACCGGGGATTAAACTCAGGGGCACTCGACCACTGAGCCACATCTCCAGCCCCATTTTGTGTTTTATGTAGAGACAGGGTCTCACTGAGTTGCTTAGTGCCTTGCCGTTGCTGAGGCTGGCTTTGAACTCGTGATCTTCCTGTCTCAGCCTCCCACATTAAAGACAGGCAGGCTATCTTTAATTGTAAACTCTCAGCCTTATTTTGTCTTTAAGACATGGATGTTTTTGAAGAGTTCAGGCCAGTTGTCTTGTGTAATGTTCCACACAGTCTGGATTTTATTAATTTCTTGAAGAAAGCACTTCTGATATTCCCAATAAACTTACTCCCATTCCTCACAGCAAATTTCTTTCAAGACTAGATATTCATCACTATTAAGCCCTCTTTTAGTGCTGCATTTTGATAAGAGCATATGTAGTTATTTATCAGTAGAAACCAGTGCAATGTCAGTTCCTTGGAATGAAAGTCTCCCTGTATAGCCTACCTTCCGTAGCGTCCTTACTTCCATTGCTCCCCTAACCATGACTCTTCTGTGGTCCTGTTTTGTCTTACTCTAGCAGTTCCTGCTATCTGACTTTGTTTATATCTATATATACTTCTTGGTTGCCTTTCCTAACCTCTGTCCTGTTTGATTACTGCCTTCCTAGTGCCTAGAAGAGTGCTCTAGTCATTCCATTATTGAATGAATGGTTGAACCAGTTTGAGTCAGTCAGGAAATGCTTTGGGGATACTTAGATTGAATTGCTATTTTCAAAATGTTGATTTTTGCCTTTATTTACAGGTGTAGGCCCTGCTTCTGTGATGGTTGGGAATCTGGTTGCTGGAAAACGCATAGCACAAGCTGCAGGAAGGGATCTGGGGCAAATTGAAGAGAATGATTTAGTGAGGAAGGTAAGAGTTCCAGAAGTGTTGAAATTTTACCGACGAGCCAAGGACAGAACTTACAGTTTAGGTAGTGGATAGGGATGTATTGCTTTAAAGTTGCTGATCCTCAGTCTTTTTTCTGCTTTGTAATTTCAGCACCAGTTTCTGGCAGAGATTTTGCAGTGGCGAGCCCAGGCAACTCCTGACCACATACTCTTTATGCTGCTAAATGCCAAGGTATTAAAACTTAAATTCCATATCTAATTAGCTGAATCTCATGAGAGTACCTTAGGTCCTCAGTCTCTTTCTTTCATCAGAAAATTTCTGAGGAAGGAGTTATTGCTTTCTCCTTGTTCTGACACATGAGGATAAATTATGCAGTCACTCTAGGATTGAAATAAGACCACCCAGAGTGCTATTTAATACTGCCTTAATTCTTGTGTTATAATCAAGTCTTCTTTATTAAGAATGATGGGGCTAACAGTGCAATTGTATAAATACACAGATGTATAGAATGTTTTTTATCCAATTTGACTTTTAATTCTTTGATTTCTTCCATGAAGAAAATTATTTTACCCCAACATTTTAAAAAACCTATTTTTAGTTCATACTTAAAGGATTTATTACTGACAGATAAAAAACAAATTGAAAATTATATAGGAGTACATATAACATGTGCCTATAGTCTTAGCTGCTTGAAGGACTGAGGCAAGAGAATGATGAGTTCAAGGTCAGCCTGGGGAATATAGCAAGACCTTGTTGCAAAGAAGAGTGGAGGAGAGAGCATATTTAACTACTGGTTCTAATAGATGGTTTACCATAATGTCATGGGTTTGTTTTTTTAAAGCATCTTTTTTTCCTCCTCTTTTATTTGTAGATGACCACAATACCTTTATTTTATTTATTTATTTTTATGTGGTGCTGAGAATCAAACCCAATGCCTCACACATGCTAGATAAGCACTCTACCACTGAGCTACAACCCCACCCTCATGGGTTTGTTTTTACAGTACTAAGAATGGAACTCAGAGGCACTTTGCCACTGAGCTACATCCATAGCCCTTTTTATTTTGTATTTTGAAATAGGGTCTTGCTAAGCTGCTGAGGCTGGCCTTGAACTTGTGATCCTCCTACCTCAGCATCTCAAGTCATTAGGATTATAGACATGCAACACTGTGCCCAGTTCCATAATATTGTATGTCTTTTAGTTTTCCATTCTGTGGTAGACTGCTATATTTTCTTTAACTTAATGATTGGGTCACAGGCTGAAAGTACTGTGACCAAATTATAGCAGTATTTCTTCACCAGCAGGGGAAGATTGGAAGGACCTATTGAATCTCTTAAGGAACTTAACTGAATTGCCCTCATCTGCCCTGTATTCATATAATCTAATGATTTGGGGGTGTATGTGTGTTTGTTTGTTTTGAGAATGTATGCAATGATAGATCTTAATGAGAGAAGTATGCTGTGCATCATAGTGAAAATTATTTAAAAATATAAGAACCACTGCTTTTATGACAGAAAACTCTGGGACTTCCTTGCTCCATGTATTCAAGCAGTGGGCTTCTCTTCAAGTCTGTGGATTCATTTACTAAGGTCCTTACACTTCATTAAAAGGCCATCATTCTGGTCACTTCCCACCTCACTCCCAGGCTTGGATACAGTTAAAGTTGTGGATGTTGTGAAATCCATATCCTAGATATTTGTTTGTGAGCATAAATTTAAATTTGCTTCTTCTTTAGAGAAATAATATAAATGATTGATTGCCCAAAGGGCATATAGTTTGTTTAATTCTGTATTACTCATATTTTGCCTTGGATAAACCTTGACCACCAGGTTATTAACCACACATTGTTCCTTCATGCATGGAACATTGTTTTTACTGAACTAAAGTTTGCTCTTGTGTCATGAACCAAAATGATGATACACACACACACACACACATACACACACACACACACACCCCACCGTGGTGCTGAGGATTGAACCCAGGGGCATCCTACCACTGAGCTATATCCCCAGTCCTTCATATTTTTTATTTTGAGACAGGATCTCACTGAATTACTGAGGCTGGGCTGGAACCTGTGATCCTCTTGCCTCAGCCTGCTGAGTAGCTGGATTATATGCCACTCTGCCCAGCTCAAAAAGAAATAGCTTTATGAATTTAACCCTGATGTTAGCCAAAGGGATATTAATTTTAGTGTTATAACCTTAATGCTAAAAATAAGCAGCTAAATGAATTATGGTATATAACCATGATAAAATACTGTGTAACCATTCAAAACAATGTTATAGAGGAATATTTAATGACCCAGAAAATATTTATTATGTATAAGGGGAAATATGATATAAAATGTAATAATTGAGTATGTACTGAAGATCCTATTCTAGATACTTTTCATTTCATAGATTAAAGTCAAGGAAACCAAAGCACAGAGATTATAGAGCTAATAAGTGATAGGAGTAGGAAATTAGCTCCTTTTTTTAACATTTAATTTTTGATTAACCTGTATAAATTGTACATGTTAATGGGTTCAGTTTGATATTTCAGTACGTGCATACAGCATGCACCAACCAAGGGGAAATTAGTTCTGTACATTCATTTGAACCCTGAGTTTGGAGCATACATTCTTAAAATATTGTGCAGCCTCTGGCAGATGATATGATACCACGTTGCATGTAAATTTACATATAATATATATTCATTTTTAAAAGACCAGGTAACAGTACACTGAAATGTTGATACTGTTTACATTTACCAGAAGAATATTTACTTATCTATATTTTCCAAATGCTGTATACTCAACATGTGTACTAACATTAATAAAAACTTTTTAAAACAGAAACAGCTCTGTAAAACTTGTGTTTATATGAAATTTTTGTGCATTGTAAAATTACAGTAATCAAGCTAGATGAAGTGTTGCATGCCTGTAATCCCAGATACTTGGGAGGCTGAGGCAGGAGGATCACAAGTTCCAGGCCAGCCTGAGCAACTTAGTGAGACTCTGTCTGAAAAACAAACAAATAAACAAAAGAACTGGGGATGTAGCTCAGTAGTAGAACTCCCTTGAGTTCAACCCCAATTCTACAAAAAATATAAATAAATCATGCAAATTGAGTTAGTGTGGTATAGGGATAATAACAACTATGCAGAGTACAATTTGGCATTACCCAGTAAAGTTGAAGACTGGCAACCCAGTGATGCAGTAGTTACATTTTTAGGTCTATACTCCATTGAAACATGTATTTAAGCATCAGAATACATGTCTAAGAATGATCATGCCCATCAGCCAGAAAGTGGATGAATAACTTGTTGTATCTTCATATAATGAAATATTATATAGCAACATAGAAGAACAACTACACCTACACAAAGCAGCAAGATGACTCATAAATAATGTTGAATTAAAGAAACCAGCTAGGTGTAGTGGCGTGCCCCTGTAATCCCAGTAACTTGGTAGGCCAGGTAGGAGAATCAAAATCTGAGGCCAGCCTCAGCAATTTATTGAGACTCTGCCTTAAAATAAAAAATAAAGGGCTGGGGATGTAGCTCAGAGGTAGAGTACTTGACTAACATGCTCAAGGCCCTGTGTTTGATCCTCGGTACCACCAATAAATAAATAAAAGTAAAATAAAAAGGGCTGGGGATGTAGCTGAGTGGTAAAGCACCCCTGGGTTTTATTTCCAATACCCACCCACCACCAAAATAAATAAAGAAGCCAAGCACAAAGGAACTTATACAGTACAATTCCATTCATACACAACTGAAAATTTTCCTGAGTGGTAAAAATATAAAGAAAAAGTCAAGACAGTAGTTATCATGGGTGCTCTTGAGTAGCTGGGAGGGTTTTCTTTTCCTTCTGGTGCCTACACTGATGCTTACTAATTTTTCATTAAGTTATGTGCATATTTTACATTTTTCCCTTACATGTGTTATGTTTCATAAGGAAAGGTTTGAAAAAGCCCTGCTCAGTGAAATTTTATGAAGATCCACAGGAGAAATTATTCTCAAGGTCAAGAAAAGTTGACTTCTTATCTCTTGATGTTTGTTTATTATTAGCTGGTAGATTCTGCATACTATTTTTGTTTATATTTACATCTTTATTGTTAGCACACTCAGAGCCAGGTTTGTGTTGTATGCACAGCAGATGCGTGTGACCACTTGACCAGCACTTATTGTCTTTACCTCACACCTGCCCTCATCCTATTTTGATTTTCATTAATTTACTTTCATTTCCTCACTTAAAAAAAATTAAAAGTTCATATATATTTTTAAAACTACTTTAAGCAAAAATACTATAAATAAATGTTTAGGTTGACTTTAATATGCCCTACATATCTACAGCATTAAAAAGAAAGGAATCCCATACCTGCCTTTTGATACTAAGTAATAACTTGCAAAGGATAATCTACCAAAGCACAAGCCTTTTAGTTATAATGTCACATTGGTTGTGTTTAATTTTCTTGCTGAACTTTGACCTCCTTATCCTTTCTAATGTTTAAAGGGAACTACTGTATGCACAGCCAGCTGCCTTCAGCTTCATAAGCGAGCAGAGAGGATTGCATCAGTTCTTAGTGACAAAGGACATCTAAATGCAGGCGATAATGTGGTGTTGCTCTACCCACCTGGTAAGTGTTGGATTGGTAGACTACTAAGCTGTATTACTAGACTGCACGCTAGGAGAGGTGAGGAACTTGAGGCTACCATTTATGACTGTGGCAGCTGTATATTTCCCAGCACCAAGCAACCATGTACCATAAGCTGAGGTGCAAGCCAAGTGACATACCCGAGTTGTGCAGTGCGATAGCTCTTCTTGGACTGTGTCTGTTTGACTTACCCTTTTACTTTCATTATCAGTGACTGGCATATAAAAGGCACCTAGTAAATATTGAACAAATGAATGAGTGAATGAAGATTTCAGCTACCTAGCTTTTGAAAACCTTTGAAACAGATGATTTGAGACTGAGCACAGTGGTACACTCCCATAATCCCAGCTACTGGGGAGGCTGAAGCAGGAGAGTTTATTGATCCCAGGAGTTCAAGGCCAGCCTGGGCAATGTAATGAGACCTTGTCCCTTTAAAAAAAGGGTAAAGCCGGACGTGGTGGCGCATGCCTATAATCCCAGCACTTTGGGAGGCTGAGATAGGAAAATCGCGAGTTCAAAGCCAATCTCAGCAATGGTGAGGCGCTGAGTGACTCAGACTCTGTCTCTAAATAAAACACAAAATAGGGCTGGGGATGTGGCTCAGTGGTCGAGTAACCCCTGAGTTCAATCCCCGGTACCAAAAAAAAGGGGGGTAGGGAGGGCTGGGGTTGTGGTTCAGTGATAGAGCACTTGCCTAGCATGTGTGAGGCCCTGGGTTTGATTCTCAGCACTGCATATAAATAAATAAAATAAAAGTCCATCTACAACTAAAAAAATATTTAAAAAAAAAAAGGATGAGGACAGCAAGTGGTATGGCTCAGTGGTAGAGCACAAGACCCAAGGTTTAATCCTCAGCACCTGAAAACAAAGCAAACAAACAAAAATGGTTGCTTGTTTCTAGGGTGTTTAGGAGTGGGTTCGCCTGGTTTCCAATTCATTGTTGTCTTTGAACTCTGTTGACCTAATAGATTTTGTATTATGATTGATGTTTCCTCTGTTGTTGCTTTTATCTTTGATGTTCTAATTTAATTCAGTCACAACCTTTCCTTCATAGAAAGAGGGACTCAGAATTATTTGGTAACAGTTTGATGTCACCAAATCTTAAGTGAAATATTTTGAGTAATCCCTTTATTCCTTCTGCCACCTAACCCACTCAAACATCCAGCCTTCTTTGGTCACTTATCTCCCTTATTTCCCTTAACTCTGTTGTACTATACTGTGGCATTTTATTTTCATAGATACTGAAATTTCTTAGACGATCATCTGGTATAGGAATCTCTCCTGCTATTTTCCCATGTGGTTGTCTTCCATCTGTCAGTTAAAGATATGGCAACAGACTAGAGCACATCCTGAGGAGGCCTCTCACCTAGAGTCTTCAAATTGAGCCATGTTTTGCCTCCCTAAAACTCACACCCATTGTTAAAACAACAGTGAAGAAGTCCAACTGCTCTTCCTCTGTCAGCCTTCTAAATATTTTTTTAAAAATTTAGGTATTCTGTTCATTTCCTATTTTATCTTCCTAGTTAAAATTCCTCAATTTCTGTAATAAGTAATGTCAAGTAATAATATGAACATACTTCAAGTGTCTTTCACAGGTTTACTTCTGATTTCTTCCTTGTTTTTTGGCTTCTCTTTTTAAGTTGTTTTATATGCTTTCTGCTTTGCCTTCAGTTTGTTCTTAACTTTTAAAATTTCTTCAGCCAGTGTCTTATTAAGTTATGATCTGAATAATCCAGCTGGCACATGATTTTGGAAGATCCACATTTAGTTTCCTTAGTGATACTAGATGATTAAATGGCTCTCCTGACAGGAACCTCTGTCTTGCAGGCATCGAGTTAATTGCTGCATTCTATGGCTGCCTGTATGCAGGGTGTATACCTGTGACCGTCCGACCCCCTCATGCTCAGAATCTTACTGCCACGTTGCCCACTGTCCGCATGATTGTTGATGTAAGTACCTACTGTGACTTGCGTTGTCCTCATATCATAAGATCTAGATTCAAACAGTGAAAGATCCTTATTAATTTTGCAGTTTTGTTGATCCAGGAAGTGAAAATTTTCTCCTAAAAACAATCTCGTTTTTTTAATCTCCAAAGTGATCATCATCATTCAGTGAAGGAATTGTGGGAAAGTTGTTATTGGTGAATTGTAGGCATTAATCATGAACATTAAGGAGGTGAAGTTGTCATTAGTAATTCTCCGTAAAATTTGTGTCTTCTGCTTAAAACATGTTGTCTGTTTGACATTTTTGCACACTAACTGTTATTTGCCTAACTCAAAATCCTCCCAATTGCAGGTCACTTTCATTTGGTTAGTTTTATAAATTCATTTGGTATAGCATTAAAAAATGTCCTGGTTTGGAGGTGTTGCTCAGTGGTAGAGCATTTACCTGGCATGTATGACACCCTGGGCTGGATTCCCAGCACTGCAAGAAAAAAAATGACATCCAAATCCTGTTCTGAAGTTGATAGAAATTTTTACATAATGAAAATTGAAGTTAAATCTGTATTTTGTCATTTCCTAATGTACTTTAAAACAGAAGGCAGTTTTAGCCAAGGTACTAAAAGGTTGTAGAATTCTAATTTATTTAATATTCGTTTCTCTGAGAACTGACACTGTAAGCAACTCGAGTCTGTAGCATAAAAGCCATATTCACCACAAATGATTTTATTTTGAAGTTTATTTCCACAGAATGCCCTTGTTATAGCCTACAAAGTGGGTCAGAAAAGTAGGGAGGGCAGTTTCTTTCTATTGAGGCAGCTTTTGAGTAAAGTAGGTCACTTGCATTTTTGTGCATAGCTGGGCAGTGTCTGTGGGAGCTTCTATCTGCTTCTGTGTCCTCAGACCAACACACATTCTAGCTTCGTCAATCTCCCCCTTCACTAGACTGTGGCACACACTGACTCCAGACATGCTTATGTGATTCCTCTCATTCCCTGAGCACTACAAAGTCCATGTCTTATTTTATTTGGGTCTTAATGAAATCACAGGATTCTGGGATCCATACTGAGAGTATAATTATGAAATGTTTGAAAATCACTGTTGTAAGCAATAGCTTGTGTTGTGAAGAAGTCTGCTGTTCTGAGAGAATTAAGTGTTACACACTTCCAGAAGGTAAAATGTAAAAGGAGGATATTTACTTCATCCTTTGAAAAGCTGATACTACCCTGTCTAGTATGGTGCATGAGTGCTTTTAGCAGAAGCCAGAGCTAGAGCTAAGCCTCCTGGTGCTCATTGCTATCTGTTTGTTTTCTAGGTCAGCAAAGCAGCATGTATTCTCACCACTCAAACCCTAATGAGGTTACTAAGGTCCCGGGAGGCAGCAGCAGCTGTGGATGTGAAAACCTGGCCATCCATCATTGACACAGGTAAAAGGGAGATTTCTCTAGAGCTATTGTGAGAGCAAGAACATTTACTTACCTGAGATTTCCTAGATCCTGTGCCAAACATATTGACATAGCTTTTATGGTACACAATATTCCATCTGCGAAGACAGAGGCAAAACCTAAGATCCAGTTAGCCTTGTGCTACTGAAGGACTGGACAGTGTTAACAACCAGACAGCTCACCATACACTAAGAGCTCTTTAAATTACTCTTGGCATCATTGAAAGTTCATTAAGTTTTTATGCCAGATGTGATTCATTACTTTTCCATGTATGACCATGTAAAATAAATAGTGAGATGATCGGATCCTTGACTTTCAGGTGTGATATAGTTGAAACAATATTGTACTAGGAATCAGAAAACCTGGTTTCTAGTTAGAGCTTTATTACTTCCTGTCTAAACTTGACTTGAGATTACTCTTTCCTAAAATACTGCCTACTCCTACCTGACTCACATTTATTGAGAAGATCAAAAACAATATAATATGAAAATACATTGAAAGCCACAATGTGCATGAATTTAAGTGATATTTATATTAAAGGAGCTAAGACCCAGGAATATCTGGAAAATCAGTGGAATAGGAAAAAGTGTGGGTTTTGAACTCAGCCATTTTTAAAATTCTCATGTCTTTGCTCCTCTCTGAGTATTCTTACTAATCTAGACAGAATGTCCTGTAAAATGGGGGTTGTAAAGATTGAGTGATGTAAAACACCTAGCATAGGATCATAATGATAACATCTGTTACTGAGCCTCTTTGATGTGTCATTCACTTAACATGTTACCTAACTTTATCCTACTATAATCCTGTTAGATGGCTGCTATATTTATTTATGTAGGTACCAGGGAGTGAACCCAGGGGCACTAAACCACTAAGCTACATCCCCAGACCTTTTTATTTTTTCCTTTGAGACAGGTTCTTGCTAAGTTGCTGAGGCTAACTTTGAACTTATGATCCTCCTGCCTCAGCCTCCTGAGTACCTGGGCTTATAGGTGTGTGCCACTGTGCCTGGCTTCTAGATGGCTGCTGTTTTTAACCTTAATTTTAAAGATAAGATGACCAAAGCACAAGGAAATTAAGAAAGCTGCAGAAGTGAAATCCAGACCTGGCCAGTTTATCTTGTTGCCCACCTCTTAACCATTAATTTCCTCCTACCCTTTTTTCACTAAGTACCATATAGTATCTACTTCAGCAACATTTATATGGATTTAAATGCAGAGATGATATGTATTTGTGGTTATTGTATGTCAGATGCTGAACTACATTTTTTAAAAATTTTTTTTAGTTGTTGATGGATCTTTATTTTATTCATTATATGTGGTGCTGAGGATCGAACCCAGTGCCTCACGCATGCTAGGCAAGCGCTCTACCACTGAGCCACAGCCCCAGCCCCTGAACTACATTTTTATATTTATTTAAAGGCAGAATTACAGTCATATATAGTATATATAATATATAACACAAATAGTATATATTATTTGTGTTTGATATTAATGATACAAATAGATGTGCTGTGGTAATGGACTCAGTGACATTGCAGGAAGACCTAAAATGTGGGCTGTGGGTACAGACAACAGGAAGGTTTCTTTTAGGTACATGAGTGGTCATGACTGACTCAACCTTTCACAATGGTAGGTCAAAGGTGAAAAGGAGAAAGTTTTGGGTCTGATCAGAAATGGGCACCCATGACATAGAGATTTAAAACTCAGAATTGTTTCTCTTTTTTTTAATACTTTTTTTAAATATAACTTTATTTTTATTTATTAATTTGTATGTGATGCTGAGGATCAAACCCAGTGCTTCACCCGCGCTAGGTGAGCACTCTACCACTGAGCCATAACCTCAGCCCCTCAGCCCGTCAGAATTGTTTCTTGACATTGAAAGGACATGGTTGGGCCAGAGAAATCCTTGGTGTTGACATACTTATAGAATGCAGGAATTATCATAATTTTTTTAAAAAATCCCCAATTCTAGAGTACCATTCTTAAAGTCTTCCAGGTGAACTTGGAGGAAAACTCTCCAACTTTTAAAGCTTCCCATGATTACTAGAACATGCACTAAATTATAAATAATGAACTTTAATTAGAAACCAGAATATCAACAACTAATGCTTTTTGAGCATATACTCAGTCCATTGTTGTCTTTAATGTGTTTTGTGTAAATTAACTTCCCAATAGTTATATCTAGGTGGGTATTATTTTAGAAATTAATTTAAAGAAGAGGAAAATAGACACAAAGGTCACATAGCTGAGAAAAATAGAACTAGGATTTGAACACCAGCAGTGGTGCTTCTTAATATGGTATATTACCTCTTACTAAACTTCTGTTAAATACATTGACCTAATGTAGATTTACTTGTTAATATTGTCTAATGTTGGGGCTGGGGCTGGGGCTGGAGCCCAGTGGTAGAGCGCTTGCCTCGCATGCATGAGTCACTGGGTTCTATCCTCAGCACCACATAAAAATGAATAAATAAAATAAAGATGTTGTGTCCATTTACAACTAAAAAAAAAAATATTGTCTAATGTTGTCCTCAACACCAACCTGCCTCAGAGAGTGATATTAATGAGCTGCTTGGTTAAACATGAGAAGCCAAAGCTTTTACAAATCCCAGAAGCTAAATTCGGCCATTGCAAAGCCACAGAAAACCAGTTGAAGAGCAGTAGTTTTCATGTTCCAGCATGTCTGATTGATGTTTTTTTCTTTTCATTGCAGATGATTTACCCAGGAAAAGGTTACCTCAGCTGTATAAACCACCCACACCTGAGATGTTGGCATATCTTGATTTTAGTGTCTCCACAACTGGCATGCTTACAGGGGTGAAGGTAAAGTTGTTTGGATGTATTCACTCATTTACCAAAGGTTGCTGATATGCCGGACAGCAGTAAACAGATGACCACTGTCCTGGAGACTTCAGATGTAGAAGCCAACTTGTTGAACCAGAGGCCAGTAGGCGGAGGATCAAGGGTCCCTGCTATATTTAAATAAGAGCATTGGTTCTTCCGGAATATGTTATCCCAAGGAATTTGGATTATGAAGTGTCTGAACCTAGCATAGATCCTGACAAATAATAAGACTTCTCATTAAAGTCAGTAGGCAGTCGTAAGTTCACATGTAAAATGCAGTATTAACTAATGAACAGAAATATGATGTTTAATTTAGTTTTAGATTAAGCTTTGAGGAAATAAAAAATATATCATTTGATGAGTTTGGGGAATTGAAACTTTTCAAAGCTGTGTCTCTGCCTATGGGATGCCAGTTCCATCCTGTTCCATGTTCCTTACTTTGCAGATGTCCCACTCTGCAGTTAATGCTCTTTGTAGAGCCATCAAGCTCCAGTGTGAGTTGTATTCTTCTCGGCAGATCGCCATCTGCCTTGACCCTTACTGTGGACTTGGCTTTGCACTCTGGTGTCTCTGCAGGTAGGAATGGAAAAGCCAAAGAAACAGAATGTGGGTGTATACTTGGATTATAACAATCTTCTTCCTTTTGCTCCCTTAATTTGATAATGTTTCAATAAAATGCTGATGTTTCTAGAATTTAAGCACCTTAACTGTATCTGATGTTTGTTTAGTTTTGTCCATATTTCCCTGTTTCCCTTTTGTTAGTTTGTTTTGTACTGGAGATTGAATTCAGGGTCTCACACATGCTAGACAAGTGCTGTACCACTGAGCTACATCCCTAGGCCTTTTTGTTTTTTATTTGAGACAGGGTCTTACTAAGTTACCCAGGCTGGCTTTGACTTGTAATCCTCCTGCCTCGGCCTTCCGAGTTGCTGGGATTACAGTTGTGCACCACTGAGTCCAACCTCTTCTGTTTTTGCCTCATACAAAATGACAGTGATCTTGTTACCTGCTCTCTGCTCCATCTTGTAATTCTTGTTTTAGAAGCAGAGCCAAATAAAAAGATGATTCTTGGATGAAATATGACATGTTTTGACAGCCAGAATATACCCCTAAGCTTGGCAGGAAGGAATATGATAGGATAGGATGACAGGATGTGGCTGGAAAGTGGCATGTTTGCCCTGGGCAGATTGCTGCTTGAGAAATAGCAGGTCCCAACTCCTTCCACCATCTGCCCAGGAAACCTTATCTGAAGACCTGCATCTTCACCTTCTGGGTTGACATTATGAATGCTTCAAAAATGCCTGTAACTTGACATCCTCCTTCTATGTGTCCATCTTTGTTAGGGTAGGGTTTGTCCACCATGGGGCCCAAAATAGGAACTTGAGCATTATTTTCAACTTCCATATCTTTATGTCTCACATCTAATGGAATGTTCTGCCCTTTGGCTCAATTGTTCCTGTGCCTTTATATATAGCATCTCAGGAAGCTGAGGCAGGAGAATCACGGATTTGAAGCCTCCCTCAGCCACTTATTGAAACCCTGTCTCAAAATAGAAAATATAAAAAGGCTGAGAATATGGCTCAGTGGTAAAGCACAACTGGATTCAATCCCCAGTACCACAAAATAATAATAATAATAATTAAATAATAATATTTATTTTTATTATTATTATTATTTCTGGGTCTTTCAGAATAAAAAACAGCTCCTTTTGTGGCTCATAATTGTGATGACTGGGTTTTCACACCCTTGTGTGAGATGTGCCTACCTCAAACCTAGTTATGACATTGGCACATTACCCATTTGTTGTGGAAAAAATACTGATTAACCAGACCTAATGACTTCATCTCCAGAGGTAGCAACCACCAAAATATAGGATTCCCGAGCTCCTATTGATTCTGATCTAGATTATACATACGATATGTGAACTTTGCCATTCCTTTCTTTTTATTCTGGTTTCAGTGTCAGGGTTCAAGCCCATATTATCCCTTACCTGAGCTGTTGCTGTAACCTCTTCTGTCTCTCAGCCTTCAGTGGTTCAAGTCTCTAATCCCTACTCCCAAGTTGCTGGTTTTGCCCCAATTTAAAGCCACACTTTAAGAGTAAAGTCTGGGGGCTGGGGTTGTGGCTCAGTGGTAGAGCACTTGCCTACCATGTTGAGGCTCTGGGTTTGATCCTCAGCACCACATTAAAAAAAAATTAAAAAATAAAAGTAAAAGTTAAATTAAGAAAAAAAAAAGAGTAAAGTCTGACCTTTTTCCTGACAGTTAAGCACTTTCACAGCTTGGCCCCAGCTCTTTTGGCCTCACTTCCCCCTTGTACCCTGTGCTCTAGGATTTCACTAGAATGCTATTTCTTTTTTCTTGTTTTTGGTATGGAGATTAAACCCAGGAGCACTTAACCACTGAGCCACATTCCCAGCCCTTTTAATCTTTTATTTTGAGACAGGGCCTCACTAAGTTGCTAAGGCTAGCTTTGAACTTGGAATCCTCCTGCCTCAGCCTCCTGAGTCATTGGGATTATAGGTGTGCATCGCTGTGCCTAACTAGAGTGCTATTTCGCACAACTTTACATACTCCATATTCCTCTGCCTTGGCATATGCTTCTCTTCTGCCTGAAATATCCTTTCCCTACCCCCACTCCCAGCCACTCAAATTCCTAGTCATTCAAGCCCCAGCTCAAGTGCTACCTACTCGGTGAAACCCTACCACCCTGCCCCAACTTTCTCATCTTGAATGAATTGCTCTTTTTTCTGTGAACTGAGCTTTATTTACATCTGTTACCACACCTACTGCAGTTTGCTTCATTTTATGGTTACTATGTCTTGTGAGTTGCAAGGGAATAAGGCTGATTTCTTAGATCTTAGTATCTAATGTGACCCCCTCTGCATCCTTCCCACTCAGTAAATATTTGCCAAGTGGATGACATTCTAAAACATCAAGGTATTTAGGATGAATTGATACTATCCGCTTCATTATCATGCCTTTCTTCATTACAGTGTCTATTCAGGTCACCAGTCCATCTTAATTCCTCCTATGGAGTTAGAAAATAATCTTTTCCTCTGGCTCACCACCGTCAACCAGTACAAAATAAGGGACACTTTCTGTTCCTACTCAGTAATGGAGCTTTGCACTAAAGGACTGGGAAACCAAGTGGAGGTGCTAAAGGTAAGAAGCAACTACCACAAGTAACCAGTTCTAAGAGGTTTTAAAATAAGGGGCCAAGGCATGCTAATTCCAGAGTAGGGGTTAGCAGACATTTTTACCTGTTTCTGACCAGACAATTAATGGATATTTTGTAAACTTTAAGAAGTTTGAAGGGCTGGGATTGTAGCTCAGCGGTAGAGCGCTTGCCTTGCATGCGTGAGGCCCTGGGTTCGATCCTCAGCACCACATACAAGGCAATAAAATAAAGACATTGTGTCCGTCTACAATTAAAAAATATTAAAAAAAAAAAAAAAGAAGTTTGACACTTCTCACTTCTAATTTAGTGTATACTTTCAGAATCCAACTTGATTCTCTTTGTGGAGAAGGCAAAACTGGTTGAGAGACTAAGTGAAGATGGCTTTATGTAAAGATAAAAGGAAACTGTGACCTCCCAGAGAATTTTCCCAGTAGAATTTGAAATCTCAGAATGTGAGTGATTAGGGACTGCCCCAAAGCTAAAGGTAGCTCATTCATGTGTGTATCCAGTGATCATCTTTCTGTCATATGAGAAAGCTGAAAAATACTGCATTTTCTTTAAGAAAGTGAAGTAGGACTTCAAGAATGAAGAAGAGATAAAATGTTAGATATCCAAGGTTCTAGATTTTTTTCTCTTCCAGAAAATAGGAAGAAATCTAATGTTCAGAAATGAGGAAGGATAAAATGTATTATTGAAAAGTCCAAGATTTTTAGATAGAAGAGGAAAGAGAGGGGTTGGGATTGTAGCTCAGTGGTAGAGCGCTTGTCTCGCATGCGTGAGGCACTGGGTTCGATCCTCAGCACCATATAAAAATAAAGATATTGTGTCCATCTACAACTAAAAAAAAAAAAAAGAGGAAAGAGAGAATAAGCAGATTTACATGTGGTAATAATTTTAATTGGATGTTTATATTTTCTTCGTTTCTAAAAGCTGTTTTTCTCTGTGTCTGGGTCAAGAAAATAGTTCCTCAGCTTTTCCTGATCAGAGAGCGAGCAGTGGACCTGCCTATTCGGTTCTCTTCTGATCCTACTAACTTAGCTCATGGCATGGATATCTTACAGACAAGGGGGATTAACCTCTCCTGCATCCGGACCTGTGTGGTAGTGGCAGAGGAGCGGCCCCGCATTGCCCTCCAGCAGTCTTTCTCCAAGCTCTTTAAAGACATTGGTCTGTCCCCTCGGGCTGTCAGCACCACTTTTGGATCAAGAGTCAATGTAGCAATATGTTTACAGGTAATGTCAAAATCTTGTCTGCTAGCAAACAAAGAAGGAATATGTTACCCTAAGCATAGGCCCAACTGCTGGACTTGAGCCCCAGTTCTGCTCACTTGCTGTGGGACTTTAGGCTTTTTATTTTGCTCTCTTTGTCTCATTTTTCTCTTTGTAAAATAAAAACAACAGTCTCATATTTCACGGAGTTGTGTGCAGAATCACTGTGTTAGTAGGTCAGAGCATTTAGAGTAGGGCTGGCAGACAGGCATGAGTATAAATGCTCACTCTTGGTAGTAGTGACATGGTCTGTGATGATGAACCAAGAAACCTTCTGAGTCCTAATTGGATTTTATTTTTATCTGTCTCCTCCATATTTTGTACTTTTTTCCCCCTGAAAACAAAGCACAAATAAGCCAGTATTCTCTTTTTCAATCAGATGGCAGCTTTGCCATGTTGTTCTTGGGGGTAAATCACAGAAAAGGGACCAGAACTAATTGTATGCACTTTGGAAGCAAATATAGGCATGGATAAGAGTGAGAGTGAAAGGCACATGCAGATGGATACTTTCATGTTTTCTCTGACTGTGGTCAAGTGTGACTTTCAAAGGAAATATTATGGTGTTTTCACCTTGGAGCCCCACTGAGGCTCTTTAGTGTCAGCTGTGGCAGTGATGGTTTTTGAAAATCAGTGAGATGGTGGCTTGTCTCATCCCTTCTTGTAGCCCAGGGATGGAAATCCTCCTTAGCTTGGTAATGTTTCAGTACTGCTGTAGTCCACGATGAAGGGAGGGCAGGAGGTATCCTTTACTAGGGAAGAAAAGGGGGAAAACTCCAGATCACCAGGCCAATAGTCTTTTCCACCCTGCCTTACTTGGTTGAAGAGAAAGTGAGCTTTTAAAATAGAGTGGATGACCAGAAGTGGTGTCACAGACCTGTAATCCCAGTGACTTGGGAGGCTGAGGCAGGAGGATCACAAGTTCAAGGCCAGCTTCTGCAGCTAGTGAGACCTCCTCTCAAATTTTTTTAAAAAGTGGGGGAGCTGAGTAGGGAGGGAGGAGGAGATGAGAGAAAGGGGAAACACCAGGGAATAAATGGTATTGACCAAATCATATGGTTATATCATGTGCATGTACAAATATACAATGAATCCCATTATTTATTATTATAATGAACCAATAAAGAAATGGGAAAAAGGGAGAAGCTAAGGATTTCACTCAATGATTGAGCAACCCTGGGTTTAATACCCAGTACTGTGAAAAATAAAGAGTGTTTGCCTAACATGTACAAAACTTTGGGTTCAGTTTCCAGCATCTCAAAAATAAAATTTAAAAAAAACAACAACAAATTTTATATATATATATAACATATATAATTTGCTTATTTTATATGTATGTAAAATATGATTTTTTAATTTTACACATGTAATAATAAAAAGAGGGGGTGTTTTGTGCATATGGCTAAATTATCTATTTCTTTTTTTAATTACCTATCTTGATTTGGAAATGTGAAGTATGGAAAGACAGTTCATTTAAATTTTAAATAAACTGCATTGATTTTTTTTTCTTTAGGGAACCTCAGGGCCTGATCCAACTACTGTATATGTAGATCTGAAGTCATTAAGACATGACAGGTATGGAGGATTGATTGTGCTCATTCCCTATTAGATTTCCTAAGCATAAAAAATTCTGACTCTCAATGTCAGCATTTTCCTTTTCCTTTTATATTTGTATCTTCCAGTAGCAGTATGGGAAGAAACTCATTTTTATCATTAATGCATGACAAAATTTTCATTTATAAAAGGAAAGTTTTAGTTCTCACAATTGTTGCACTATTCTTTTTTTGAGGGGGGTATCGAGAATGGAACTCAGGGGTCCTCGACCACTGAGCCACATCCCCAGTCCTATTTTGTGTTTTTTGTAGAGACAGGGTCTCATTGAGTTGCTTAGTGCCTCACCATTATTCTTTAATATTAAAATGTAATGCTTACTTTTTGCCTGTGTAAAAATACTTTGTGATTTTGATATAATTAAACTAAAATGGATAGTCTCTTTCCTCTGAAAGTCTAAAAATAAAAGACAGGATAGACATGATAAATGAGGAACAGTTGGGTTTTTGAAACAAGACTTGATCTGAACCCCATGGGTAAAAGCCTGCCATCTTCTCAGCGTATAAGGAAATTTTAGTTTTGTCTCAAGGTGAGCACTGGCCAGGACTCTGAGACCTATCCTCAGGCCCCACTAGTGGATATTCCCTATTGTGTCTCAGGCAATGACCCAGCCTGCACAGGTGGCAGGTCTCTCTTAGGCAGCATTCTTAACCTGGGGAGATTTGTCCTCTACCCCAAGGACATTGGACAATGTCTGGAGATGTTTTGGGTTGTCAAGACAAGGGTTGCTACTGACATCTAGTGGGTAGAGGCCAGGGATTGTTGCTAAATACCCTACAACAAAAAATTATGTGACCCAGAATGTCAGTAGTACTAACTAGGAGAAACCCTGCTCTCTCAAGAGGAGAGATCAATTAGAGGTCATGGGAAGATAGTAGATATGGTGGAATCATTTTTTAGAAATGCTTGAATACATTAACCACTGTTCCTTTGCAGGGTTCGTCTTGTGGAACGGGGTGCCCCCCAGAGCCTGCTTCTCTCAGAGTCTGGAAAGGTACTTTCTCCTGCTAAGTTGTTGGGAGGGTGGGCTGTGTGGCAAGGTGGGTCGCTCTAAAGAGACGTGAAGCCAAGTGAAATACTTGTATCTAAGGCAAGACTTATTTGAAATCTGCAGATAATTCAACAGTTTCATCTTAGCTAATACTTTGAAACTCACATGGGTACATAAACAAGAATGCTGGGCTTTGACTTTCCATAGAGTTTTTAAAAAAATCCAGTGGACATGTTATTTCTATTGGCAAACCAGGAAAATGGAATGTTCATTATATACAAGGTGGCTAGAAGAGCAAAGCTTAAAAACAGCCGGGTCGGGGCTGGGACTGTGAGGCACTGGGTTCGATCCTCAGCACCACATAAAAATAAATAAAGATATTGTGTCCATCTACAACTAAAAAAAAAAAAACAAAACAAAAAACATCCAGGTCTATCTTTATAAATATTAAAGTTGAAAGAAAAGTCAGAGTGGAGAAGAGATTTGAGAGCACCCCATAAAGTAAGGTTTCCTGGTTAGAGTGAGAATTTACATGTGAAAGGAGAGGTTTGTTCATTAGGAGTTCACTATGTTTGATGGCCACCTGTGTGTCAACCCCACAGGAGCTGACTCTGGTTTCTCTCTGCCCTTGTGAACTCCTCACAATGGCATGGGGTCAATATTGCCTCATCAAATCTATGTTTGCCACAGTCCAGAGTCAGGCATGCCACTGGCACAAGAATGAGTGCAGGTCCTGGCCCAGGTTAAAGGGAGTGGTTTTCTTCTCTTCCTTCCTTGAGGTTTTAGATATTTGAGCCCAAATAATCATAGTAGGGTTTCTGGAGTAACTTCAGACTTTAGAAAGCCAACATAAAAAAAGAGATTTAAGGGCTGGGGTTGTAGCTGGGTGGTAGAGTGCTTGCTTAGCATGTGTGAGGCACTGGGTTCAATTCTCAGCACCACATATAAATAAATAAAATAAAGGTCCATTGACAACTAAAAAATATTTTAAAAAAGAAAAGATTCAAGAGGTCAGGGTATGGGTGACCAGAGAGGCCTTTCTTTTGGTAAGCTCTGAGCCATTCTCTCAGCCAGCACCTGTTCCTTTCTTTTTTTTGTCCTATGGAAGATCCCAGGCATATGAGGATGTCTTTCATAATATCAGGAACATGGATGCCTTTTTTTTTCTTAATATTTTTTTAGTTGTTGATGGATTTTTTTATTTTATTCATTTATTATTTATATGTGGTGCTGAGGCTCAAACCCAGTGCCTCACGCATGCTAGGCAAGTGCTCTACCACTGAGCCCCAGCCCCAGCCCATGGATGACTTTTTTTTTTTTAATTTTTTTTTTTTTAGTTGTTGATGGACCTTTTTTTTTTTTTTATTTGTTTATATGTGGTGCTGAGGATCAAACCCAGTGCCTCACGCATGCTAGGCAAGCGCTCTACCACTGAGCCACAACCCCAGCCCATGGATGACTTTTTGTTCCTCTGTAAAACTGCCCTCATGCTGTCTGGTCTTATTCATGCAGTTCCCCTCACTCTATCCCTAGTTGATGGCTGGAGTGGAGTCTCTCAGGCTATCTTCCCTGCTCTTGTTTCTGTTTTAAGGGGTTTATGTTGTCCTTCTGTGAACAAGATAGATCATGAAAAAGGGAGGTTATGTGCTTAAGTCATTCTATAGAATCTTGCTATTATGGTCCTGGTCAGCAGTTTCACATTCCTCTGAAGAGATGGTAGACTAGTTCCCTGTTTTATTTTTGAAGGTGAATCTTACTAGATTACTAGTTTCCACTGAGCTGAGGAAGATTCAGCAGGAGCAAAACAGAGGATGTTCCTAGTTATCCCCTCAGGTCAGCCACTTCAGTGATGGTTGCTTCCATCAGCTCCTCCCCTTTCTGGTACTCCCACATTACCAGCAGGTCATGGCACATTTCCTAGAGGTCATTAGATTTACTCAAACCCAATGTTTGTATTTTCCCTTTGATTCTTAGATTTTACCTGGAGTAAAAGTGGTTATTGTTAATCCTGAGACTAAAGGGCCTGTTGGAGACTCTCACCTGGGTGAGGTAGGTATTCCTGTATTCCTTTCGTTTTTACTCTGGAAAGTCAGTAGCAAAAGACTTTATGGTTCACATCCTAGAAGCTAGTAAAAATATGAATTTAACTTCCTTCATTGTGAATAGTTCATTTCCTGTAAGGCAGGAGTCTGAAGTAGACAGAAAGGGAAGATTGAGACGAGATCAAGAGATTTAGGGCTATGGATGTAGCTCAGTGTAGAACACTTTGCCTAGTATGTGCAAACCCCTGGGTTCAATTCCCAATGCAGAGAGAGAAAGAAGAGAAAATTTAGGTTCCCAAACTAGAAATAATCCCAGATATGTCCACTGTCATTCCCTTAGCGTGAAAGGAAACTGCAAATCCTATTTATTTCCACCATTAAGGGCTGGAAATGATATATAAAGTTTTAAAAATATATGCAAATGTTATATTCTAAAATATATCCATTTTAGCGTTAGTATAAAAACACTCAAAAACACTTTTCTTCCCCCGAATCTTTGAGGAATACTAATGTTTGATCCTGTAGTTTAATGGAAATAGTTCTCTCTGGGTGTCTTCCCCCATCCATAAATAACCTACCTTAATGATGAAGGAGAATCATGACAGTTTATGCAAACAGTGTCTCATAATTCTCAATAAATAGTAGCTGCTCTTATTATCATGGTTGTCAGCTATTGCTATTTATAGTGTCCTGTGGTGTTTCCCTGAGGGCTTTGTACCATAGTTATACCAGAAGCACAGAAATGGTTGCTTCATTCAATTGTGGTACCCTGGAAGCATGAGAGAAATGAGCCAGGGAGGCAGTGCAGCCTCTAGAGCCAGCTAACTCGTAGTTGCTGCATGTTAGGTTTTTTCATCTGTAACATGGGGATAACAATAGTGTGAGCTATATTGTCACATCCTATATGTCAGGATCATCAGAAATCAGGCATATAAAGTGCTTCCCTCACTGTTCAGCACATAGTAAACAGTTAATGTCAACTGCCCTTATCGCTGCAGTTGTGCTAATATGAGATTTTACAAAATTACAATAATCTGTTCTAGAAAAACTGAATTAATATGGTTGTCTATTCCTGTTGCAATGTGACCACTGCCCTTTTCTTGTAGATCTGGGTGAATAGTCCCCATACAGCCAGTGGCTACTATACCATCTATGATAGTGAGACTCTTCAAGCTGATCATTTCAACACTCGCCTCAGCTTTGGGGATGCTGCTCAGACACTCTGGGCTCGGACAGGATACCTTGGGTTTGTCCGCAGGACTGAGCTCACAGCAGCCACTGGAGGTATCTTCCACTACTCACTTCTCCCCATTTGAGCTGTTTCATTTCTGTTTCACTGGCTGGCTTCCTTCCACCTGTCTGAGTGGTATGAAGTGCATTTTAATTGTCCCCTTCAATGTGTCTTGAACATATAAGTGAATTTAAATTCATTTGAGGTAACACCGCTCTCTGAAGTGTCTGGGAGCAGAGCACTCAAGGGAATTGCACAAGCATCCTGGAACTGAGTGTTAGTACTGCTGGACAGCCATAGATATGGACCTGAACATGAGTAAATACCCCCTGTGGGGCTGATTCCAAACCCTTAACAAGCTCCTGGGACAGGTTTTACCTGTCTACCCCTGCCTGTTTTGGCAAAGCTCTTGTGTAGCATTTCCTCCAGTCCCCTTCTGCCCTGTTGATCAACATGCTTTCTCTGCTGTCCAGTTTCAGTCTTTCTGTTAACTGGCATTAATAGCCACTTGAAGTACCCAACACTAACTGCACCACACACTGAAGAATTGACATAGATTACTTGCTGCACTTTAGAGGTCTAAATTGGACCTTACCATTCCTCCTCAGCTCCTTGCAATTGTTCCACACTGAGCAGGTGCCATCATTTTTCATAAGAGCACATAATGAACCCTGTGCTTTTAATTCCAACATTATATTGCATTCAGTATGTGTATGAACCATATGTATGTTCTTTCTGTCAGAGCGTCATGATGCATTGTATGTGGTGGGAGCTTTGGATGAAACACTGGAGCTGCGAGGATTACGATACCACCCAATTGATATTGAGACCTCAGTGTCTCGGGTCCACAGGAGCATTGCTGAATGGTAACTTCCCTGACACATTATTCTCTACCTCAGCTGTAGTAGTGATTAAAAACTGATCAGGTTAGTCAGCCATTCATACCAAATACCTACCTGCAGGCAGAACTCCATGGCAAGTTAAGAAAAATAAATTGAGTTTTGTCTTGGATGAATGATCTGCTACGGCAAAACCCTATTCACAGAAGGCCACTGAGATCCCAGGGAACACAAGTTCATTCTATGAACACTGTGGAACTGAGTCTTTTTTTGACATTTTTTTTGTGGTGCTGGGGATTGAACCCAGGTCCTTGTGCATGTGAGGCAAGCACTTTATCAACTGAGCCATATCCCCAGCCTGAACTGTCTTTTTTAAAGAATAGACTTTTAATTAGAAGAGATCATCTGCCTCTAGGAAGTTGGTGTAGTATGGTAGGAAGAATCATGACTTTAAGGTCAAAAGACTATGTGTGTTGGGTGGGGATTGAATCCAGGGGTACTTTACTACTGAGCTACATCCCTAGTCCTTTTTATTTTTTGAGACAGAGTCTCACTGAGTTGTTGAGGCTGGCCTTGAACTTGGAATCCTACTATTTCAGCTTCCTGAGTAGCTGGGATTACAGGCCTGCAGGCTTAACTGTCCACACTACTTTTCCTCATCAGTAAAATACTCTGTTCTGCTTCCTGATTGTCAGCAGGATCAAATCAGCATTTGTTCTTAAATTGTCAGTGGGAAGCAAATTTAAAAGGATCAGAGTTATTTTCTCATCCAATTCCCCTCTCACAGCAGGAATTACCCCTATGTTTTCCCTGCTAAAGATTATCCTACCTTCTGATTTAAAATTTCTTAAAATGAAAGCCCTGTGGTTTTTACCTGCTTGTTTTCATTCTAGGTTCTTGACTCTACAGAACCCACTGTCTTTTCTATCCATTTAATAAGTCTGAATCTTTCACCAGTTTTTCCCCTACTAAATAGTCACAGTTTTTCTGATGGTTGCTCATGGTTTCCATATACTACTTTTTCTAAAGATTTTCTTGCCTTTGTCAGAATTTCTCCCCAGAGTAAGTAAGACCTGAATGACACTCTGACCAAGGCAAGAATGTCTTTAGACAAAAAAGTGACTGGAAAGCATGCAGAGAAACTATGCCATGGCTACCTTCAGATTTTAGATGTTTGACTTTTATTGCAACCAGAAATTGTATTTGGTTTTCCTTAATGATCTGAACCACTTTTTAAAGTTTAACTCTGTATATCACAAGTCAGACCATATGTTCTAACCCAGTAACTCCACTCAATGGAAAGTGACTTTCTATCTCACAGCACTTTTACACGTAGGGAACACTTGTGTGGGACACTAAATAGCTCATGTGGAGTCAGACAGACTCTCCTCATGTTGAGTAAGAATATTACCTTAGAGCCAGGCACAATGGCACATGCTGCAATCCCATCTACTTGAGAGGCTGAGGCAAGAGCATTACAAGTTCAAGGCTGTCCTGAACAACTTAGTAAAATTTAAAGGGCTGGTGATGTTGAGCTTAGCAGCAGAGTACTTGCCTCACATATGGGAGGCTCTGGGGTCAATTCCTAGTACCACAAAAAATAAAACAGATAAAAATAAATTTTAAAAGAATTTTATCTTAGAACTCTTTTTTGTTGCAAATAACAGAAACTCTCTTCAAAAAAGTTTTAAGTGAAAGAAAAAGCCATACGTACATTGCCTTCATTTTCTCTGTGCTTCTTTGCATCTCTGGCCATCTCAGAACGTTCAGATACACGTGTCCTCATACAGTTCTGATGACCAGCTACTGTCAGTCCTCTCTCAGACACCAGGAGATTTTGGATGGCTCATTTATTAGATGTGGTCACTGGGTCAAGGTCACATATTAGAAAATGACTTTTGGCCTCCTGGTTGGGATCCAGGAGAGAAAGTAGTTCTGAGAAATGGGCATAGGTCTTGGCAGATACTGTAAAAGATGATTGGAAATGTAATGACACATTAACTGAATGCTATTGAAATTTCAGTGCTGTGTTCACGTGGACCAACTTGCTTGTGGTGGTTGTGGAACTGTGCGGCTCTGAACAGGAAGCTCTAGATCTGGTTCCTTTGGTGACCAATGTGGTCCTAGAAGAGCATTACCTCATCGTTGGTGTCGTGGTTGTGGTGGACCCAGGTGTCATCCCAATCAACTCCAGAGGAGAGAAGCAGAGGATGCACCTCCGTGACAGCTTCCTAGCTGACCAGTTAGATCCCATCTATGTGGCTTACAACATGTAGCTGTCTTTGTTGGGGCTGCCAAGGCCATCCCAAGAATCAGAAAGACTGAAGACCCATGGCTAGGAGCTAGTTTCCAAATGATGTGAAATAAGCTGAGATGCCTGCATTATATCCTTCATCTCATCCTGTGGAATTCTGCAATCATACAACACGCAGGAAAGGGGAATTCTGTGGTGGCAAATGAAAAAAATGTTAACAGTCTGTTAGACCTTAGCTTTGACATAGCGTGAGCAACACGTTACTAAAGCAATTATTTGCATGTTGCAGTTTTTTCATCTATTGTACATATTTGTATTTTTATCTAATGCCATTTTAGAATTTTTTAAGGGCGTTTAATGAATTCACATGAAGGGGTAGTCTGAATTACACAGTTACCCGCTCTGTACTGTATTTTGCTATTTTCCCTTAGCTAGATGTTCTGTGGGTTGTTAACATGAAATAAATTACTCAGCTTACTTTCGGTCAGCTCATAAGCAAACCACTTAACCCACTGAATATGAGAATTACTTTATATATATATACATATATATGTAATTCTTGACTGTAAAACATTTTGATCAGTGTTTTAAACATGTAAATAAGAATACACATAATTCAGCTGAACAGTTGAAAACTTGGCACATATAATTACAGCAACCTAAGTAGAAACATTTCTACTTTATGAGAATTTCAGTATTCTCTTAATGTAGTGATATTGATTAGGTAACTAAAAAGTGCAAGTTGCAGGTTTTGCTGCACATTGTTCTGTCTTTGTTGGCTGGTGTATTTTATAAACTAAATCTGCCTATATTTGTTTTTAAAGCTTGCATTCCTGATATCAGCTTAAGCTTCTAAGGATTCTGTCTGTATGAGCTGAAAATATCCATTTAAAAATCAAAATTTAAGAAAAATCAAAAATTTATCAGATCCTCCCTATTCTAAGGAACTACAAGAGTTCATTCTGGCCCTGGTGTTGGAACTGTCTTTCACATTGAGTGACTACAGAATTTAGAATGCCCTCTTTTTCCAGGCCCTTTAATCTGCCTACAGTTAATACATAGAGCTTTTGTTTTCTGAAAATTGAAGAGTGCCCTCTGTCCTTTTCAGTTCATAAGGGAAGAGCATTTAAAACTAAGAATAATAGACTGGGAGGGCAGTGGGATCATTGATCACATGGAACTTTAAGGCCACATAACTACACATCTCAAAACTAACCAGATTGCTATGCCAGAATAGCCAGGCTTATGCTGAAATAGGGGAAGTCTGATGTATGCAAGAAACTCTTATGAAATAACTGTTGTCCAGGCCAAGCAGACTGAGTGTGGAACTGAGTTTGGTCTCTGGCTCAGTTTCTTTACTTTGGTCTGACACTTCATGTATTTGAATATAGTTAAATTTTATTATTTTTTTCTTACAGAAATATTTTTTAAAATTAACCTCAAAAGTTAAAAGAATTAACTTGGTAAATCAGAATGGTTCAAAGAGAACCATTCTGGTCTATTGTGTAAATATTTATTTAGACTATTTTAATAACACATATTATTTACCCCACTGTAACATCATGTAAACTAAATGTGTTTTTAAACAATTTGTAAGACTTGTAATTACCTTGCAAATAAGGTTTATAAAGCAAAGACCAGGCCCTTCACTAGAGCAGCACTCCCAGGCCGCCTTTACAGTCTCATGACTCAGAGCCACTTTATGACTGACTTCCTTTTACATAGTTCTTTTTCTCCCAGCTCATTCTCCAGAGAAAATACCTCGAGATACTTTCTAGTTCAGATCTCTTTTTCAGTGTTTTAGAGGGAATTAATTCACATGTGAGAGGTTCTAGCATGTACAGAAAAGAAGCACTTGCGCTGGGGCAAATGCAAAATCCCAGTGTCTAGCAATGGTTTGGTTTGCAGAGAAAATCACCTGCTTGTTTGAAAAGTAACATTCTTAAAAAATTTTTAATGACTAACAAAAGCAGGGGAGGCTGAGTATTAAGTAGTTCTATTCTCCATAATCTCTCAATTCTAAGAAATTACAAGCATACTCTATCCTATGGGTTGGTTGATTATTCTTACAAACACAAGTAGGGTATCAGCATCTAGGGACACAGTGTCAACTATAAATGTATTGTGAGCCACATCTGTAATTTACAATTTTTTCGTAACCATATTTAAAAAAAAATAGGTGGTATTGATTTTAATATATTTAACCCAATGTATTAAAAATACTTTTTCCATGTGAAATCAGTATGAAAATTATTAGTGAGATGTTTTCCTTTTTTCATACTAAGTATTTGAAATCCAGTGTGTAATAAACATATCTCAATGTGGACTAGTCATATTTCAATGCTTCCGTAGCCAAATGTTAGGCCTAGTGGCTACCATATTGGGCAACACAGACCTATATTCATTCCTTCAAGTTCAATATTCCATTCATCTCAGAGTATGGCCAACTCCCATTCATTTCAGGCTGATGATCTAGTTTTGTCAGTCCTCAAGCCTCTATCTTTGTTTTTCCCTTTCTGACATGTGGCTGCTTTGCTAATTTCTTGCATATACCCCAGAGTGGACTGTGCTAGTGGAAGAAAAAAATTGAGAGCTGTCCTTGGGGAACCTCATCAGTAACTCTGGGAAAGTGTTCCTAGAATGAAAAAAGAGTCCCATCTTAGCCTCAGTGGTGTTTGTGGGATCATCAGCAGATTTAAGGTCTATCTTAAGGTTTATTGCAGACTTGAGTTAAAGAATTTTTTTTCTCGATGATACCGTGCTTTTGCTCTTTCCACATTAAATGGAGCTTTTGTGGTAGGACTGATTCTTAAAGCAGGCCTAAAAGGCCATTACTAAAAATATAAACCCATGGGCTAGAGATGTGGCTCAGTGGTATAGTGCTCGCCTCCCATGTATGAGGCACTGGATTCAATCCTCAGCACCACATAAAAATTAAAATAAAGATATTGTGTCCATCTACA
This sequence comes from Xerus rutilus, assembly GCA_028644305.1. Classification (NCBI taxonomy): domain Eukaryota; kingdom Metazoa; phylum Chordata; class Mammalia; order Rodentia; family Sciuridae; genus Xerus; species Xerus rutilus. The sequence continues at coordinate 59,553,065 of CM053403.1, read as the reverse complement.
ACTAAAAAAAATATTTTAAAAAAAATTTAAACCCATGACCACCTCACAGCCTTTCCAGTCCTCAGAAACACATTCTGTCGGGTTTTTATGCTGTGGGAGTATGCCCCCATCTTAAGAGAAACCTTTTGGTCTTAAAGTTTCAGAACCTCTTTCTGGTCCTCACCAGAAGTAACTGAAAAGTTCTTAGGTCCTTAGAGCTAGCTACACAAGCTGGCTTGTGCATCAGTGAGACCCTGGAATGTCCATCTTGCTAATTGGCATCAGTGAACCCATATAGTCTTTAATTCTTGCTGCACAGAGGGCCCAGTTCTCCCCAGTACACAGCTCTTTTCTGCAGTTGTGTTGCCTCGGGCTGTTTAAGGACCATTTGCTCTATGGGTCTGCTGTGTCTCATTTAGTCCCAGGGACAGTGTTGGCTTAAAGCTTTCCTTGAATCAACAAAGGGCCTGAGGCCTTAGATTTGTGTTAAGGTCTCTGCTCCAGGAACGGTGCTCAATATCTTGTCCAAATAAATTACTTTTCTTGAATATCCAGGAATCTTTCAGACTAAAGCAAGAGGAGTTATCACCTCACCCTCAAACTCCAACATGATCTATGCCTTAGTGTTATTTCTGTTGTCTGCTTTGATGTAAAATCAAGAGTGTTTGGAGCAAGAAGCTGCAGTACTCCAAATACACAGTAGGCCTTTTCTTTACCATTCATACCTTTCTGGTTTAGGTATATGTAGATGGGCCATGTTATTTGTCCAGAGAAAGAGATTGTAAAAATATAAGAATAATTTTTTAGTCCTAAATGCTGTTCTGTTTACTTTCTGTCAATATATTTACCTGTGTCAAATTCAAACTACAGTACTGTGTAATTATGTATAAAGTTTTTTTTTTATTTATTTGAAATTAGATTAGATATACGTTTTTAAATTTAACATCTGGCTGGACAATGTTCTATTAACTCATTGAATGTGTTTTCCTTTGTCTTGTTTTAATAAATATTGATGCCTGATTGTGTTGAATACTCCATGCATCAGGTGAGGATTAGGGAATTAAGAGATTTTTGTGGGGGAGTAGGTGCAGCTATATGCCTAGCTATATCCCCAGCCCAGGAATGGGTAGATTTTACATTGAACTTCAGACAGTAAGACCCAGCAGTAGCTGGAGTGATATAAGGAAAGTGAACACAGATATTCAAAGTCAGTGATTAAAGAAGTGTGGTCAAGGAACAAGTGTCATCTGAGAATCAAGGAGGCTCAGGACTTTTTATTTTTTTAGTTGATGGACTTTTTATTTTATTTATTTGTATGCAGTGCTGAGAATTGAACCCAGTGCCTCACGCATGCTAGGCAAGCGCTCTACCACTGAGCCACAACCCCAGCCCCAGGATTTTTTTTTAAGTACTGAAAACAGGCACTTTGCCACCATGCTACATCCCCAGCCCTTTATTATTTTTATTTATTTATTTGAGAAACGGTCTTGATAAGTTGCTGAGGGTCTCACTGAATTAACTAAGACTGATCTCAAACTTGAGATCCTCCTGCCTCAGTCGTCCCAGTCACCAAGATTACACACGTTCACCCCTGTGCACATTTTGTTTAAAGGTAATAATTATACTTGTTTCCTCTTAGCTAAATGGCATTTGGTAATTTTAAACTATGGATCATAAGGTTGAATTCTTTTTTTAAAATATTTTTTTAGTTGTTGGTGGACACACCTTTATGTTTTAAAATTTATTTTTATGTAGTGCTGAGGATCGAACCCAGTGCCTCACACATGCCAAGCATTCTACCACTGAGCCACAACCCCAACCCAGTAAGCTTGAATTTTTTCTAACCTGTAATTGGGCTGGATTTCAGCTTTTCCTAAATATTTGTTCCTTCATTTCCTGGTCTCAGAAAACTTAATGGGAGTCCATCAAATTTAGCATGTTCTCGGATACTGAAGCTGGTCCTTGAGTTATGGTCTAAGTAACCAGGTACAATAGCACATGCCTGTAATTCCAGCAAGTCAGGTCACCAAAGCAGAAGGATTACAAGTGCAAAGCCAGCCTGGACAATTTACTAAGATCCTGACTCAATAAAAAGGACTGGGAATGTAGCTCAGTGGTACAGTTCCCCTGGGTTCACGTCCCAGTACTGAAAGAAAAAAAGAAAACATGGTCTAAGCCACCTTAGCAGGTAGGACACTTTTCATTTAACAGGCATTTATTAAGTGTCCATTCACTAAGCACAAGGCACTGTGTCAACAGCTAAAGCAAGAGAAAAATATCAACTCACTGTCCTCAAGGAGATACAGGAAAACAGTCACAACGTGATGTATTTAATATGATAAAGGTAAGAGCAGAGGTAGCTGTGAGAGCAGGTAGAAGACACCCAATCCAGTGATGAAAGAGAATATGAATAGCATGCTGGAGGAGGTTAACATTTGAACTGAATTTTGAAGGATGAAATTGCCAGATGCAGTGGTTTTGTTGTTATTCTGTACTAGGATTGAACCCAAGGACACTTAATCACTAAGCCACATCCCCAGCCTTTTGTATTGTATTTAGAGACAGGGTCTCACTGAGTTGCTTAGGGCCTTGCTAAGTTGCTGAGGCTGACTTTGAACTAGTGTTCCTCCTGCCTCAGCCTCCCAAGTTGCTAGGATTATAGACGTGCACCACCACACCTGGCCTCAGATACCATTTTTCACTGCATAATCGTCACAGACTTCATGCCAAATTTTTTTTTAAATGTGAAGCTGCTTTTTTTTATTGTTCTCCCTGTACCAGGGATCAAACGCAGTAGCGCTTTTCTTCTGAGCTATATACACCCCAATCATTTTTTATTTTGAGACAAGGTCTTGCTAGGTTGCCAAAGCTGGATCCTCCTGCCTCAGCCTTTTGAGTCACTGGGATTATAGGTGTGCACTACCATACCTGGCTATGTGAAGAGTTTTTTCCCCCCAAATTTGTGTGGTATTACTTAAATCATTTATTAAACTTTCTGGTGTAAGATTAAATTAGGATGCACAGAATACTCATGAATATGTTAAAATTGAGTAGTTCAAATAGATGCATCTCATTTCTTCCTTAGAGTTTAGCAAACATTTTTCTGGTCTGAAAAAAAGTTAATACAGCCAGTTGCAGTGGCGCAAGCCTGTAATCCCAGCACTTAGGGAGGCTGAGACAGGAGAATCGCGAGTTCAAAGCCAGCCTCAGCAATGGCGAGGCGCTAAGCAACTCACTGAGACCTTGTCGATACATAATACACAAAATAGGGCTGGGTATGTGGTTCAGTGGTTGAGTGCCCCTGAGTTCAATCCCTGGTACCAAAAAAAAAAAAAAATTAATACATTAGTTGTCGTTGATTTGTACATTAAAGTTGACATATTATACTTGAGAAATTTTACTACTGTTGAGGAATATGGACTTAACAGGATTTAATCTTTTGTGTCCAGAGATACTACACTGCAGTCATTGACTTCATTATCTGACATGCCATCCTTCGTGCCATTCCTTTAAGATGTGTTTACCATTAGTAATGTAGCACTCTAAACAAATCATGCAAGCTGGCTTTCAGAAATATACTGATAATGGGTAAGCACTGAGAATTCCAGGCTTGCAGTTCACAGTGCAGAAGACATGCACATTCATACATTACTGGTGAATATATCACTGTTCTGTTTACCTTTTAAGCTGCCTGACAGAATTATACCATGTGACAATTACAGGATGAAAGGTAATAAACTAATTTCTGTACTGAATGTAACAATTTTGCAGTGGTGGTGATTTTGCAGTGAAATACGGTGAGATAAAGACAAGGAGGAAGGCAGAGTTGCATATTCTGGGAACTGCAATTCATTGTTACAGTTACTATGATTTGAATGTACTTGTCCCTCCAGAATCCATATGTTGAAATGTAATACCTCAATGTGATAAGTATTAAGACAAGGAGCCTTTGGGAAGTGATTTAAGTCATGAGTGCCCTGTCGTCGTTAAGAGGATTAGTGCCATTATAGAGGGCTGGAGAGGACCAAGTAGGCCCTTGTGCCCTTCTGTCCCTCCTGTCATATGGGGACACAGTGTTCATCTTGTCCAGAGGAAGCAGCTTTCAAGGTGCCATCTTGGAAGCAGACCAGGCCTTACCAGACACTGAAACTATTGGTACTACAATCTAGGGTTTCTCAGCCTCCATACGGTAAGCAATAAATTTATGCTGTTCACAAATGACCCAGGCTCAGGTATTTTATTATAGCAGTACAACAAAATGACAGGTAAGGAAGTAAGGCGTGGGGCTGGGGTTGCATGCGCTAGAGCGCTTGCCTAGCATGCGTGAGGCACTTGGTTCAAGCCTCAGCACCACATGAAAAATAAGGGTATTGTGTCCATCTACAACTAAAATACTTTTTTAAAAAAGAATATAAGGCGTGAAGGGAGAAAAATCAAAGGTAAGGGAAGCCTGAGTCAAGGACATCACAAAGGGTGTTGTGTATAATGTTAAGAATTTTGGACTTGTATCCAGGAGACAAAGCAGTCAATGAGAGATGCTTTACAAGGGAATAAAGTGCTTAGATTTGCAACAAAAGATTGTTTGGTAGTCATATAGAAAATGAACTTGAGTAGGAAAGGGAAAAAGAAAATCAGGGAAAGACCAACTGGGAGAACTTCTCAGTATCTGCAGTGATAAAATGCTATGGTTTGTGTGGTTATTCTAAAAAGTAAGACCTTTAAGAGGTATTGGTTATGAGGATTCCTCCCTCATGAATGGAACTAAGGCCCTTCTAAAAGAGGTTTCAGGAAGCAGCATTTGGCTCATTTGCCCTTACACCAACTGATGACAAAGCATCTCTTCCCTCTAGAGGATGCAGTAGCAAAGCACCATTTGAAAGAGGAGAGCAGCACTCATCAGCCAACCAAACCAGCCACTGCTTTGGTTTTGTACCCTCCAGTCTATAGAACTGTGAGCAAATTTCTGTTCTTTATAAAACTAAACATGTTCTAGTATTTTGCTATAGAAGCACAGAATGGACTAAGACAGAGCAAGGACACTTAAATCAAGGCAGTAAGAATGGAGAAGACTCAGTGCCTTGGAAGGCTGAGACATGAGGATTTCAAGTTCAAGGCCAGCCTCAGCAACTTAGGGAGACCCTGTCTTGAATTTACAAAAAAAAAAAAAAAAAAAAAAAAGACTGGGGATATAGCTATAGCTCAGTGTTAAAGTGCCCCAGGTTCAATCTCCAGTACCAAAAAGTGGGGACGGGGCGGGGAATGAATGAAGAAGAGAGGCCATGTGTGACAAATCTGGATGTAGTAAGATTTCAATCACTGAATATTCCAGGTAAGGAAGAAAGAGGAATCTAAAGTAGCTCCTAGATTTTTTTTTTCTTGGAGGAACTAGGTATATGTGGAGCCATTTACCTCAAGATAGGGAACAAAAGAGGAGAAATGGATTTGGGAAGAAGATGCTATATTCCATTCTGGTCATGTTAATTTGAGGTGCTGTGGAATATTCAAGGGGACAGGGCCCAGTGACTGACAGCTAAATAGTTAGGTTTTTGTTTTAGGAGAGCTCTGGCCCAGAACTATATACTTCGGAGACTTCCTGTTAAAAGTGGTGGTGACACCGTGGAAGTGGGTGATACTGCCAAGGAAAAACACTAGCACAGAAATCACAGGAAGAGCTTCAAAGAGGAGGGGATGATCAACAATGCCAAAGGCTGCAATGAAGCCAGGGAAGATGGGAATTGGATGATATTGGTTGTTTCTGGCAACCAGGCAGCCACTGGTGGCCTTGATGATAGTTTTGGTGCAACTGTGGTGAAAGACACCAGAAAACTGCTTCAGGAAAGGAAAGGAAGTGAGACTGGATAGAAACTACACTTTCCACAGACTTTATCTGCTAAGAGGAAGGAGATAAATAGAATAGTAGCTAAAAGAGGGATGTGGAGGGGCTGGGGCTGTAGCTCAGTGGTAGAGCACTTGCCTGGCATGCATGGGGCACTGGGTTTGATCCTCAGCACCACATATGAATAAAATAAAGATCCATCAAGAAATAAATATTTAAAAAAAAGAGGGATGTGAAGGGTTGGGGTTGTGGCTCAGTGGTACAGTGCTTGCCTTGCATGTGTGAGGCACTGGGTTCAATCCTCTCAGCACCACATAAAGCTGTTGTGTCCATTTTCAACTAAAAAAAATAATAATAAAAGAGGAATGTGGAAGCCAAGGAGGCAGTTTTAAAGTCAAGTATTTATTAGGAGAAAGAGGCAGAAGGAAGGGAAGTTTCCAAGTAACAGCAATGATAAATTTGTGTGTGTGTTTTGTTGTTTGAGATGAAGTTGCACTGAGGTGATTTCTCAGCTCAGATCTTAAAATCAAGGCAGGCCTGGAATGAGATATTCCACTCCCTAAAAGAAAACAACTTGCTATCCAAGTTTACTATACCCAGCAAAGCTCAGTTTCAAATACGACAGGAAATGAAAACTTTCCATGGTAAGAATAAACTAAGAATTCATAAGAACTAAGCCAGCTACAAAGAATACTCAAAGATAAGCTGCACACAGAGGAACTAAAAATCTTCCCAAAGTTCACAAATAGAGCAAGTTCAATAGAAGAATAATCCACTAAAATGAGAATCAAGATGGGATAAAATATAGCAAAAAGAACAAAATCGCAGGAAATCACAAACATCCATATTAATGCTGAATGTTAACAGTCTCAACTCCCCCAATTAAAAGACACAGATTAACAGAATGGATCAAAAAACAAGATCCACATTATACTATTTACAAGAGACTCATAGGCAAAGACATCCACAGGCTGAGGGTAAAAGGACGGTAAAAAAATATTCCATGCAATGGTCTAACAAAACAAGCAAGAGTAGCTATTCTCACATCTGACAAAGCAGATTTCAAGCAAAAATTAATCAGAAGAGACAAAGAAGATCATTACATACTGGTAAAGGGAACAATCCAACAGTAAGATATAAATGATAGCAAATATTTATGCCCCAAATGTCAATGCACCAAATTACATGGAAAAAGTACTTAATGACATTAAATTCCACATAGACCCCAACACAATAACTGGGAGATTTCAGTACACCCTTATCACCAATAGGTCATCAATAAAATCAATAAAGACATCTCCAACCTAAACAACACTATAAATCAGATAAACCTAATGGACACATACAGAATATTCCATCTCAAAATAGCTGAATTCTCTTCTCAGTTGAATATGGAACTTTTTCCAAAACAGATCATGTTCTAGGCCACAAAGCGATTCTTAGCAAGTTAAAAATATATATAACCTCATGTATCCCATCAGATCCTAATAGAATTATGATAGAAATCAACAGCAAGAAAAATAAAAACCATATAAACACAGAGATTGAACAATACTCTCAAAAATAGATCAAAGAAGAAATGAGAATGGAAATCAAGAAATCCTTAGAAATGAATGAGAACAAAGATACAGCATATTGAAATCACTGGCACAGTATTAAAGCAGTTTGAAGAGGAAAATTTATAGCACTGGGTGCCTGCATTAAAAAGTTAGTGAGATCCCAAATAAATAAGCTTATGCTCCACCCTCAAGGCCTTAGAAAAAGAACAAACTAGCCAGGAGTGGTGGCGTAAGCCTGTAATCCCAGCACTTAGGGAGGCTGAGACAGGAGAATCACGAGTTCAAAGCCAGCCTCAGTAATGGCGAGGCACTAAGCAACTCAGTGAGACCCTGTCTCTACATAAAACATAAAATAGGGCTGGGGATGTGGCTCAGTGGTCGAGTACCCCTAAGTTCAATCTCCAGTACCAAAACAACAACAATAACAACAAACTAACCCCAAAACCAGGAGAAGATAGGGAAATAATTAAGATCAGAGCTGAAAACAATGAAATTGAGAACAAAAATACTATACTTAGTATCAATGCAATGGAGAGTTGGTACTCTGAAAAGATAAAAAGATTGACAAACCCTTAGCCGAGCCCAGTGGCGCTCACCTGTAATCCCAGCATTTTGGGAGGCTGAGACAGGAGAATGGCGAGTTCAAAGCCAGCCTCAGCAACAGCAAGACGCTAAGCAACTCAGTGAGACCCTGTCTCTACATAAAACACAAAATAGGGCTGGGGATGTGATTCAGTGGTTGAGTACCCCTGAGTTCAATCTCTGGTACCAAAAAAAAAAAAAAATTGACAAACCCTTAGTCAAAGTTATCAAAAGAAAAAGAAACAAAATCAACAAGATCAGAGATGAAAGAGGAGCTATCACCACAGACCTTTCTGAAATCCAGAGGATTATCAGAACCTATTTTGAAAATTTATACTCCAATAAATATGAAAACCTGGAAGACAATGACAAATTTCTAGATACATATGACCTGCCCAGATTGAATCAGGAAGATATAGAAAACCTAAACAGACCAATATTAAGTAATGAAATTTAAACAGCAATTAAAAACCTCCCAAAAAAGAAAAGCCTAGGACCTGATAGATTCTCAGCTGAATTCTACCAGACTTTACAGAACTAACACTAGTCTTTCTTGAATTGTTCCATGAAACTGAAAGAGAAGGAATGCTCCCAAATACATTTTATAAAGCCTGTATAACTCTGATAACAAAACCAGACAAAGATGCATCCAGGAAGGAAAACTACAGACCAATATCCCTGATGAATATAGATGCTAAAACCCTTAATAAAATATTAAGGTTCAAAAACACATTTAAAAGAGTATATATCATGATCAAATAGGTTTCATTCCAGGGATTCGAGGTTGGTTCAACATATGCAAATCAATAAATGTAATCTGTCACTTAAAACGGAATTAAGGACAAAAATCACACGATCACCTCAATAGATGGAGAAAAGATCTTTGATAAAATTCAACAGCTATTCAAGTTAAAAATGCTGGAGAAGCTAGAGATCGAAGGAACTTACAACATTATAAAAACCATTTATGACAAACCCAAAGCCAACATCATACTAAAAACTAAATGGAGGAAAACAAAAAGCATTTCCTTTAAAATCAGGAAGAGACAAGGCTGTCCACTTGCACCATTCCTATTCAATATAGTCCTCAAAACATTAGCCAGAGTGATCAGGCAAGAAAAGGAAATCAAAGAGATATAAACAGAAAAAAAAGTCTTCAAACTACTTCTTTTCTTTTTTCTTGTGTGGGGGGTGCAGATTCCAGGAATTGAACTCAGGGGCACTCAACCACTGAGCCACATCCCCAGCCCTATTTTATTTAGACATAAGGTCTCACTGAGTTGCTTAGCACCTCTCTTTGCTGAGGCTGGCTTTGAACCCATGATCCTCCTGCCTCAACCTCCCAAGTCACTGACATTACAGGTATGCACCACTGTGCCCAGCATCAAACTATTTCTGTTTGCCAACAATATAATCCTGTATCTAGAATACCTAAAAAACTTCACCAGAAGATTTCTAGAACTTATAAATGAATTTAGCAAAGTAGCAAGATACAAGAATAACACCCATAAATCAATAGCTTTCCTATACTCCAATAGTGATTTAACCGAGGAAGAAACCAGGAAAACCATTCCATTCATAATAACCTCAAAAAATTAAATACTTGGAAATTAACTAAGGAGGCAAAAGGGCTCTATCATGAAAATTATAGAACACTAAAGAAAGAAACTGAAGAAGACCTTAGAAGATGGAAAGACATCCCGTGTCCTTAGACAGGCAGAATCAATACTGTCCAAATGAACATACTCCAAAATAATATACAGATTCAATGCAATCCCAATCAAAATACCAATGACATTCTTCACAGAATTAGAAAAAAAATTATTGAATTCATTTAGAAGAATAAGGGACCAGAATAGCCAAAGCAATACTAAGCAAGCAAAGCAAAGCAGGAGGCATCTGCACCTAATCTAAAATTATACTACAGAACTGTAATAACAAAAACATCATGGCATTGGCATCAAAAGAGACATGAAGACCAGTGGAGCAGAGTAGAAGACACAGAGACAAATCCACATACCTATAGCTCTCTGATATTTGATGAAGGTGCCAAAAAGTATATCTTGGAGAAAAAGTCTTTTAACAAATCATGCTGGGAAAACTGGATAGCTATATGTAGAAAAATGAAATTAAATCCCCCTCTCTCACTCCGTACAAAACTCAAATTGAAATGGATCAAAGACTTAGGAATTGGACCAGAAACTTTACAACTGCTAGAAGAAAATAGGGTCAACACTCTATCATCTTATTTACAACACTGGCATCAACTTATTTAACAAGACCCCCGAAGTGCAAGAAACAAAACCAAGAATCAACAAAACTCATCAAATTAAAAAGCTTCTGCATAGCAAAGGAAACAATTAAGAGCATGAAGAGCCTGGCCCAGTGGTGCATGCCTATAATCCCAGGGACTCAGGAGGCTGAGTAGGAGGATTGTGAGTTCAAAGCCATTTAGCAAGGCCATAAGCAACTCAGTGAAACCCTGTCTCTAAATAAAATACAAAAAAGGGCTAAGGATGTGGCTCACTGGTAATGTGGGTTTAATCCCCAGTACCAAAAAAAAAAAAAAGAAAGAAAGAAAGAAGGGAGAGCCTGCCGAATGGAAGAAAAATTTTGCCAGCTACTCCTCCAGTAGGGAATTAATATCCAGAAGATACAAAGAACTCAATACACTTAACACCCCCCAAAAAACCCAAATAATTCAATCAATAAATGGGCAAAAAAGCTAAATAGAAACTTCTCAAAAGAAGAAACACAAATGGCCAAAATATAAACGATAAAATGTTCAACATCTCTAGCAATCAGGGAAATGCAAATCAAAACTACATTAAGTAGTGTGCACTACTACGCGGTGGTGCACACCTGTAATCCCAGCACTTTGGGAGGCTGAGACAGGAGAATCACGAGTTCAAAGCCAGCCTTAGCAACAGTGAGACGCTAAGCAAGTCAGTGAGACCTAAATAAATAAAATAACAAAATAAAATAAATAAAACACAAAATAGGGCTGAGGATGTGGCTCAGTAGTCAAGTACCCTGGAGTTCAATCCCTGGTATCCCCCCCCAAAAATCAGTAAACACTGAGGAAGTTGTGGGGAGAAAGATACATTGTTGGTATGCCTGCAGACTAGTACAACCATCCTGCAAAGCAATGTGGATATTCCTCAAAAAACTAGGGATGGAACCACCATATGATCCAGCTATCCCACTCCTTGGTATTTTCCCAAAAGACCTAAAATTGGCACACTACAGCAATACCGCCATCTCAAAGTTTATAGCACAATTCACAATAGTTAAAAGTATGGAATCAACCCAGATGCCAGCCATTAGCTGAATGGATTAAGAAATTATATATATATATATATATATATATATATATAAACAATTTTAGACACACACACACACAATGGAGTTCTACTCAGCCATTAAAAAGGATGAAATTATGGCATCTGATGGTAAATGGATGGAAATGGAGAATACCATGCTAAATGAAATAAGCTAGATTCAGAACCAAAAAGGTCTAATGTTTTCTCTCATATGTGGAAGCTAGAATGAAATAAAGGAAAGGGGGAGGGAGAGATAGGATAATATAAAGAACCAATCAAATAAATAGACAAGTGAAAGGAAGTCAAGTACAATAGAGGAAGGAGAATGGGAGAGGGGAGGGAGAGTGAGAGGGAGGGAAAAGGAGGATCATGAACTGAAATCAATTTCCATACATGTATGAGTTTGTCTGGATGAACTCAATACTATGTATAACTATAAAGCTCTAATAAAAAATAAAATAAAAATGGAAATGCAAAGGACACAGAAAAATCAAACAGTATTGAAAGAGAACAACAAAGATGGAGTAGTCACACTTCCATTTTTCAAACTTAACTACAATGCTTAATGATAAAAACTGGTACTGGCATAAGGCATTGGCTTACTGATCAACAGAATAAAGAATTCAGAAATAAAGTGCTACATCTATGATCAACCGATTTTGAAAAGGGTCTGTGTTAGTCAGCTTTTTGTTTCTTTGACCAAAATACCTAACAATTTAGAGAAGGTAAAGTCTATTTGGGGCTCATGGTTTTCAGAGATTCAGTCCATGGTTGGCCAACTTCATTGATCTTGGCCTGAGGTAAGGCAAAACATTATAATGGAAGAGTGTGGCAGAGGAAAGCTGCTCAGCTCATGGCAGGAGGGAAGCAGAGAGAGAGGAAGAGGGCATGAACAGATTTTAGTCCAGGCCATGCCCCAGTGCCCTACTTCCTCAAGCCACACCCTACCTGCCTACACTTACCATCTAGTAATCCATTTGAATTATTAATTCATGGATGAAGTGTCAGCTCATAATCAAATCATTTTATTTCTAAATATTCCTGCATTATCTAACACATGAGGTTTTCAGGGCATACCTTATATCCAAACCAAAACAGGCTCTAAGATCATTCAAAGGGGAAAGAATAATCTTTTTAGTAGCCGTGATGGGATGCCTAGATATTCAAAGGCAAAAAAATGATTCTGGATCACAAGTTCAAGGCTGGCCTCAGCAACTTAGTGAGAACCTAACTCAAAATAAAAAATAACGAAAAGGGCTTGGGATGTAACTCAGTAATAGAAAGCCCCTGAGTTCAATTCCCAATCCTGCAACACAGCAGAAAACTTGAATAACTTTCTGACCTTGGATTAGGCAACGTTTCGTAACACCTAATGTGCAAACAAAAAACAAAGAAAAAATAGATAAAACTGGTCTTCATCAAAACTAAAAATAATGTATCAAGTGATGTATCAAGAAAGCTAACACTGTGTTAGATCTCCTTTTTGTCCTTGATAGCAATTTGGATGATGAGACCCTAAACAAGAGGTTTGGTGAGACTGCTGAGGGGAGGAGGAAGGGTCACAATAATTGTAATGATTAACAGGACTGGAGGAACTTGACATGCAGAATAGTGAAGATGGTTAATAGAGTATGGCATTTCTACCAGGTGTGGTGGTACATGTCTACAATTCCAGCTACTTGGGAGGCTGAGGCAGGAGGATCCAAGTTCAAGGCTAGCCTCAGTAGCTTAGATTATTTCAACATAATTTTTTTTTTTTTTTGGTACTGGGGATTGAACTCAGGGGCTCTTGACCACTGAGCCACATCCCCAGCGCTATTTTGTGTTTTATGTAGAGATAGGGTCTCATTGAATTGCTTAGCGCCTCGCCGTTGCTGAGGCTGGCTTTGAACTTGCGATTCTCCTGTCTCAGCCTCCCTAAGTGCTGGGATTACAGGCTTGCGCCACCATGCCTGGCTTCAACATAATTTTTTTTTAAAGGGATGAGGACGTAGCCCAGTGCTAGAGCCTTTGCCTAGCATATACAAGGCCTTTGATTATCAGTGCCACAAACAAACAAAACTCACAGCATCCTTAAGGGCAAACAGACTTCTAATGAAGACACTGCTTAACCAGTAATAATAGTTTAATAGTCAAATTTCCAAGAACAATTTAATGACTAAAAGAAAGCAAGGAGAAAAAAAAAAAAGAAAGCAAGGAGGCTCAGGATATAGCTCAATAGTAGAGTGCTTGCCTATGATGTGCAAGGCTCTGGGTTTGATCCACAGCACCACAAATAATACATTAATAAATATTTTTTTTTAATAAAAGAAAACAGGAATTGATAACTAGGAGACTGAGGGAAGCTGTCACTCAAAATGTTATAATATTTTTACCAGTTCCTAAACTTGAGCAAGTGTTCATACATGGAGCTAGTTGACTAAAAAGGTGCCCATTTCTCCAGGATGAACTCCAGAGCAATACATCAGATATATACTGTAATGATTCCCCTAGTCATTTCCTAAAAGGTTAGAATTTATATTGGAGAAAAGAGAATGCAGACAATTCAAGGACTGTTGGACACAGGTTTGATTGACATTGCAGAGACCTAAAGTATCATCATGGGAGAGCAACTGCACTGTGACCCCCTCATCTACCAACACATGGCTCTCCTGACCCGCTTCCATCTAGAGACAACAGCCAGGAACTGGGAGACCAACACCAAGGTCCGTGCAGGTCTGGCTATACCATAGGTATCCCTGCTAGTTTACTTCTTTTTTTTATTTTTTTTATTTTAAATATTTTTTTTATTAGTTGTAGATGGACACAGTATCTTTATTTTATTTATGTATTTTTATGTGGTGCTGAGGATCAAACCCAGTGCCTCACGCATGCGAGGCAAGCGCTCTACCACTGAGCCACAATCCCAGCCCCGCTAGTTTACTTCTTTTGATTCCTCTTTCACTCTTCCTATGATCTAATGTCTCTATATTCTCACCTCCTACCTCATAAACCCCACATCCTACATGCAACCCCCACTCTCTTTGTCCACCATTAGAAATTGTAGACCCTCATGCAAACCTACTATTTATACTGTAGATATTAATCAAACACATCATTTCTGTTTATTGTGATAAAACTGTAATTGTCTACATAGGAGCTATTTGGTTTAAGGCTGCATAGTGTTTGCATTGGGTACTATAAATATTGATCCCCACCTTAAAGGCAAGGTATTGGTAACCTGCAAGGACACGATAAGATTATACGGTACAAACTGAGAAACCTCAGATCCACACTGCTAGAGAGGAAGACACATGGACAACACAAAAAAACAAAGGAAGAAAATGCTCCAAACAAACCAAGATGCTACAATAATAGAATTCATTAACAGCACAGTAGATATGAAATGTCAGAGAAGGAGTTCAGAATGTACATAATTAAAAAGATCTACAAGCCAGGCACAGTGGTGCATGCCTGTAATCCCAGCACTTTGGGAGGTTGAGACAGGAGAATCCTGAGTTCAAAGCCAGCCTCAGCAATGGCAAGGCACTAAGCAACTCAGTGAGACCTTTTCTCTAAATAAAATACAAATAGGGCTGGGGATGTGGCTCAGTGGTCCAGTGCCTCTGAGTTCAATTCCCAGTACCAAAAAAATAAAAAATAAATAAACATCTACAAAGCAAACAATGATATAAGAGAGAAAAATACAGGCAAAAATTGATCACTCCAACAGAGATAAGAGAGCAAATACAAGTAGCAAAAGATTACTTCAAGAAAGAAATAGAGATTCTGAAAAAACAACAACAACAAATTCCAAAAATCTTCAAAATGAAGAAAATAAACCAACTAAAAAATTCAATAGAAATCACCAACAGACTATATCACTCGGAAGACAGAACCTCAGGCAATGAAGACAAAATATATAATCTTGAAAATAAAGTTGACCACACAGTGAAGATGGTAAGAAACCATGAACAGAACCTCCAAGAATTATGGGATAACATGAAAAGACCAAATCTAAGTAGAGGAAGGCACAGAGATATAAACCAAAGGAATGCACAATCTCTTCAATGAAATAGTATCATAAAATTTCCCAAACATGAAGAATGAATTGAAAAATCAGATACAAGAAGGCTTATAGGTCACCAAATGTACAAAATTACAACAGATCCACACCAAGACACATTATAATGGCCTAGAATACAGAATAAGGATAGAATTTTAAAAGGCACAATAGAAAAGTTTCAGATTACATATAGGGGAAAACCAATTCAGATCTGAGCAGCTTTTTCAACTCAGACCCTCAAAGCTGGGAGATCCTGGAAAAACATATACCAAGCTCTGAAAGAAAATGGATGCCAACCAAGAATCTTATATACAGCAAAACTGAGCTTTAGATTTGATGACAAAATAAAAACCTTCCACAATAAACAAAAGTTAGAAGAATTTACAAGAAAGCCTGCACTACAGAACATTCTCAGCAAAATATTCCATGAGGAGGAAATGAAAACCAGCAAAGAGAGGAACTACACTAAAAGAAAAGCCAATCAAAGGAGAAACCAAGTCAAGTTTAAAACCAAAAATAAACCAAAATGACTGAGAATACAAACCATATTTCAATAAAAACCCTGAAAGTTAATGGCCTAAATTCATCAATCAAAAGACACAGACTAGCAGATTGGATAAAAAAAAAAGAACCAACAATGTGTTGCCTTCAAGAGACTCATAGGAAAAGATATCCACAGACTGAAGGTGAAAGGATAGGAAAAAACATATCACTCATGTGGACCACATAAACAAGCAGGATTTCCATTCTCATATCAGATTAAGTAGACTTCAAACCAAAGCTAGTCAGAAGGGATAAAGAAGGTCATCAGTAAGACATAACAATTGTAAATATCTATGCCCTAAACAATGGAGCATCCACACATATCAAACACACCCTTCTCAATTTCAAGAATTAAATAGACTTCTACACAATAATACTTGGTAACTTTAACACACCTCTCTTCACCACTGGATAGATCTTCTAAACAAAACTAAGCAAAGAAGCTATAGAACTCAATAATACAATCAATAATTTAGACTTAAGACATATATAGAGTATTTCATCCATCGACAAGCAAACACAGTTTTTTCTCAGCAGCACATGGATCTTTCTCTAAAATAGACCATATGTTATGCCACAAAGCAACTCTTAACAACAACAACAAAAATAGATATACTACCTTGCATTGTATCAGAGCATAATAGAATGAAATTAGAAATCAATGATAAAATAAAAAACAGAGGCTACTCCAACACCTCAAGACTAAACAATATGCTACTGAATGAGCATGGATAACAGAAGACATCATGGAGAAGATAAAAAAAATTCTTAGAGGTAAATGAGAATTCCAATACAACATATCAAATTCTCTGGGGCACTATGAAGGCTGTGTTAAGAGACACTATGAAGGCCATGCTAAGAGGAAAGTTTGTTGCATTGAGCTCATTCATTAAAAGAATAAAAAGTCAACAAATAAATGACCTGACATTACATCTCAAAGCCCTAGAAAATGAAGAACAAATCAACACCAAAAGTAGTAGAAGACAGGAAATAATTAAAATCAGGGTTGAAATCAATGAAATTGAAACAAAATAAGCAATTGAAAAAATTGAGAAAACAAAAAGCTGGTTCTTTGAAAAAATACAATTGATAAACTTTTAGCCAGCCTAACAAAAAAGACAGAAAACTCAAATTACTAAAATTCATGATGGAAAAGGAAATATGACAGACACTATTGAAATATAGAAGATAATTAGAAATTATTTTGAAAATTTATACTCCAGTAAAATAGAAAATCCCAAAGATGCTGACAAATTTCTAGAGGCATATGATCTGCCCAAACTGAATCAGGAGCACATACACAATTTAAACAGATCAATTTCAACCAAGGTAATAGCATCAAAAGTCTACCAACCAAGAAAAGCCCAGGACCAGAGGGATTCTTAGCCAAGTTCTACAAGATCTTCAGAGAAGAATTAATAGCAATACTCCTCAAATTATTCCATGAAATAGAAAAGGAGGGAACCCTTCCAAACTCATTCTATGAAGCTACTATCACCAATACCAAAACCAGACAAAGACACATCAAGGAAAGAAAACTTCAGACCAATATCCCTGATGAAAATAGATGCAAAAATCCTCAATAGAATTCTGGCAAATCACATATAAAAACATATTAAAAAGATAGTGCAGGGCTGGGATTGTAGCTCAGTGGTAGAGCGCTTGCCTCGCATGCGTGAGGCCCTGGGTTTGATCCTCAGCACCACATACAAAGCAATAAAATAAAGACATTGTGTCCATCTACTTTAAAAAAAAAGAAAGATAGTGCACCACAATCAAGTGGGGTTCATTCCAGGGATGCAAGGTTGATTCAACATACAGAAATCAATAAATTATGTAATATATCATATCAATAGAATTAAAGACAAGAATCATGATTATCTCAATAGATGCAGAGACAGCATTTGACAAAATACAGTACCTCTTCATGTTCAAAATACTAGAAAAATTAGGGATAGTAGGAACATACCTCAACATTGTAAAAGCTATCTATGCTAAGCCCAAGGCCAACATCATTCTAAATGAAGAAAAAATGAAAGCATTTCCTCTAAAAACTGGAACAAGACAGGGATGCCCTCTTTCACCACTTCTATTCAACATAGTCCTTGAAACTCTAGCTAGAGCAATCAGACAGAAGAAATTAAAGAGAAAAGAAGAACTCAAACTATCACTATTTGCCAATGACATGATTCTATATTTAGAAGGTCCAAAAAATTCCACCTGGAAACTTCTAGAACTAATAAATGAATTCAACATAATAGCAGGATATAAAATTGATACCCACAAATCAAATACATTTCTATACATAAGTGATAAATCCACTGCATGAGAAATTGTGAAAATCATCCCATTCACAACAGCCTCAAAAAAAAAGTAAAATAAAATAATTGGGAATCAATCTAAGAACAGAGGTGAAAGACTTCTACAATGAAAACTACAAAACACTAAAGAAAGAAATTAAAGATCTTAGAAGATGAAAAGATCTCTCATGCTCTTGGATAGGCAGAATTAATATAGTCAAAATGGCCATACTACCAAAATTGTTATACAGATTTAATGCAATTCCTATTAAAATCCCAATGACATTCTTCATAGAACTAGAAAAAGCAATTATGAAATTCATTTGGAAAAATAAAAGACCCAGAATAGCCAAAGCAACCCTCAGCAAGAAGAGTGAAGCAGGGGATATCATAATACCAGACCTTAAACTATACTACAAAGCCAGGCACGGTGGCGCATGCCTGTAATCCCAGCACTTTGGGAGACTGAGGCAGGAAGATCGCGAGTTCAAAGCCAGCCTCCGCAACAGCGAGGCGCTAAGCAACTCAGCGAGACCCTGTCTCTACATAAAACACAAAATAGGGCTGGGGATGTGGCTCAGTGGTCGAGTACCCCTGAGTTCAATCCCCAGTACAAAAAAAACCCACTATACTACAGAGCAATAGTAACAAAAATGGCATGCTATTGGTACCAAAATAGACATGTAGATTGATGGTACAAAATAGAAGACACAGAGACAAACCCATGTAAATACTGTTACCTCATACTAGACAAAAGCACCAGGAACATACATTGGAGAAAAGACAGCCTCGTCAATAGATAGTGCTGGGAAAACTGGAAATCCATATATAACATAATGAAATTAAGCCTCTATCTCTCACCCTGCACAAAAATCAACTCAAAGTGGATCAAAGACTTAAGCACTAGAACAGAGACCCTGTACCCAATAGAAGAAAATGTAGGCCCAAATCTTTATCAGGTTGGCTTAGGACCTGACTTCCTTAACAAGACTCCTATAGCACACAAAGTAAAATCAAGAATCAATAAATGGGTGGCTGGAGCTGTGGCTCAGTGGTAGCGTGCTCGTCTCGCATGTGTGAGGCACTGGGTTCAATCCTCAGCACCACATTGATAAATAAAAATAAAGGTATTGTGTCCATCTACAGCTAAAAAAATTTTTAAAAAAAGAATCAATAAATGGGATGGATTCAAACTAAAAAGCTGCTTCTCAGGAAAGGAAACAATCAATAACATGATGAGAGAGCCTACAGAATGGGAAAAAAAATCTTTACCACATGCACCTCAAATAGAGCATTAATCTCCAGGATATATAAAGAACTCAAAAAACTGAACACCAAAAAAATAAATAACCCAATCAATAAATGGGCTAAGGAACTGAAAAGACACTTCATAGAAGAAATACAATCAATCAACAAACATATGAAAAAATGTTCATCATCTCTAGCAATTAGAGAAATGCAAATCAAAACTACTCTAAGATTTCATCTCATTCCAGTTAGAATGGCAATTATCAAAGAATACAAGTAATAATAAGTGTTGGCAAGGAGGTGAGGGAAAAGCTACACTCAAAATACAGTACTCATACATTGCTGGTGGGACTGCAAATTGGTACAACCACTATGGAAAGCAAACTTGAAGTCGGGCGCAGTGGCTCAAGCCTGTAATCCCAGCACTTAGGGAGGCTGAGACAGGAGAATCGTGAGTTCAAAGCCAGCCTCAGCAACATCGAGGTGCTAAGCAACTCAGTGAGACCCTGTCTCTACATAAAACACAAAATAGGGCTGGGAATGTGGTTCAGTGGTTGAGTGCCCCTGAGTTCAATCCTCGGTACCAAAAAAAAAAGCAAACTTGAAATATAACCACCATTTGATCCAGTTATCCCACTCCTCTGTTTATACCCAAAGACTTAAAATCAGCATACTACAGCAATGCAACCACATCAATGTTTATAGAAGCTTAATTCACAATAGCTAAACTATGGAACCACCCTAGATGCCCTTCAACAGATGAATGGATAAAGAAAATGTGGTACATATACACAGGGGAATATTACTCAGTCTTAAAGAAGACTGAAATTATGGCATTTGCAGGTAAATGGATGAACTAGAGAATATCATGCTAAGTGAAATAAGCCAATCCCCCCAAAACAAAAGCCAAATGTTTTCTCTGATAAGTGGATGCTGATCCATAGTGGAGTGGGGGGATAGGGAAGAATGATTTGTGTAGAGGGGAGTGAGGGGACGGGTTGGGCTGTGGGAATGGGAAGGACAGTACAATGAGACAGACATTACTACCCTATATATATGTATGATTACACTACTGGAGTAACTTTGCATGATGTACAGCCAGAGGAATCAGAAGTTGTGCTCCATTTGTGTACAATATATCAAAATGCATTCTACTGTCATGTATAACTAATTAGAACAAATAAAAATGAAAATAAAATAAAAATAATAAAGCATCATCATGGCTCTTCTACTAGACTGAATGCACTGTGAAAGCTAGATAATAAATGGAGTCCTGGCCACGTCTGGCTACCTTAAGTGCAGAGCTGTCGAATGGTCATTTGTAAATTTATAATTAGAATTGGAGTTGCAGTAACCCCCAAATTTGGTCCTTGGCCTTTGCATCAAGAGCTATTATAATAGGGAAACTTCTGAAATTGCCCTTACCTCACCAAGATAATAAACTTAAAACAATATTAATATTCCATCTTAGGAGAAATAGTGAAGATTAGAGCCACTTGTGAAGATGTCAGGATTCAGAGGTGGTAGTTCCTAGCACAGCTCTGTTTAATGAAACCATCTGAGCCGGGCGCGATGGTGCAAGCCTGTAATCCCAGCACTTAGGGAGGCTGAGGCAGGAGAATTGCGAGTCCAAAGCCAGTCTCAGCAATGGTGACGCGCTAAGCAACTCAGTGAGACCCTGTCTCTAAATAAAACACAAAATAGGGCTGAGGATGTGGCTCAGTGATTAAGTGCCCCTGAGTTCAATCTCCACTACAAAAAAAAACAAACAAAACAAGCTGGGGATATGGCTCAGTGGTTAAGTGCCCCTGGTACCAAAAAAAAAAAGAATCAGCAACAGTTCACATTAACCATTAACATGAAAAAGACAAGAACATACATTTACACTTTTGCCCAGAGCTGTTACATGATATCAGTCTGATCCAACAGAGTGCACAAGAAGTTGTTAGTTGGGGCTGGGGTGTGACTCAGTGGTAGAGCACCTAGCATGCGTGAGGCACTGGGTTCGAATCTTAGCACCACATATAAATAAAATAAAAGTCCATTGACAACTAAAAAATATTTTTAAAAATTTTTTTAAAAGAAGTGGTTAGTATATTAAAGCCTTTATAAATCAAGTGCAGTTCAGAGAGTAGGAAATAAATTCTATGAAGGTTTAAATGTCCAGTGATCAGGGGCACACTGAGATCCCTGAAAACATAAAAAATCAAATTTTGGCATCTTGCTTTCCCTTTCTCAAAAAAATCAGCACAATTCCTAGTAATCCCCTTCAGTGTTCTGGAGATGACAGAGTTCATGACTTATAATATTGTTCTGGACAGTATACCAGCTAACAACTTCAAGTAAGGTTTAGAGCCACAAGATCTGGTAGATCCCAGACTGGTGGATGTGACAGTGGTAGAAAACACAGCAGTGTGAAGTTGATAGCAAGACCTAAAAGGAGGATCAGTGCAAGCTACTGTGAATCTTGAGGAAGAATGTACCACTTGTAGCAGAGAATGCCTTTTGAACAGCAGCTTCTGGTGTGCTAGTGGGCCATGGGGGAGATGGGAAACTATACCAGGAAATACCCAGTGACTATGCATCTGCAACTTTTCATAAATAGCTAGATTCTGTCAGATACACAACATCATAAATTCAGGAGGGCCCAGTACCAATTCATAATATGTAAATGTTATACCTGGGACCAAGCCCAAGAAGGATCAAAGAATGCAAGCTGCATGAGCAAGCAAACCAGAACCCTATGTTATCTACTCTAGTTCTTTTTTTTTTTCTTTTTTTTTGGTACTGGGGATTGAACTCAGGGGCACTCAACCTCTGAGCCACATCCCCAGCCCTATTTTGTGTTTTATGTAGAGACAGGGTCTCACTGAGTTGCTTGCTTAGTGCCTCGCTGTTACTGAGGCTGGCTTTGAACTCGCGATTCTCCTGTCTCAGCCTCCCTAAGTGCTGGGATTACAGGCTTGAGCCACCGCGCCCGGCTTCTACTATAGTTCTAACAGTATCCTTTACTGAGCTCATTCTTTTGGCCATTTGGACATAGGGAAGGGTCCAGTTGAAATAGGAGGAAAAAGTCCAAGTTTGATTTATGGGTTGGTTACCTCAGTATTTAAGTAGAAGCCAAAAGTTGATGACAACTGAATTAAGTCATTTTTAGGGGTGACTTTAGAAGGCAGTGGCAAGGGAAATTTTCCCATGGACAGATAATAAAGTGATCATCCATTTTCTGTGGAAGAATGCCTCACTGCATATGGATTCTCGAGCAGTGGTAAATGGCCTGGTCAGCTGATCAGTATCTTGGGAGAAAAGACTGGAATATTGGATATAAGACCTGGAGTAGTGGTATATGAATAGTTATAGAGACACAGCACAATGTGTAAAGATCTTTGCCTCATGTTAATGCCCATGGTAAGTGGCATCCACCATAGAAGACACACTGAAAATCCAAGTAGACAAAATGACTTGGTTGGTTGATGTTATCAGCTATTGAACATCTCAGAACAGTCACATGAACACATGAATGCAGTGGCCACAGTGGCAGAGATGGAGGCTATGTGAGGTCCAGTGGCATACATTAAATTCCACCTACCTAGGGGGATTTAACTACTGTTGTGTCTGAATCTTCATCTAAACACTGATAGGAACTAACAGGAAGCTCCCAACATTAACTGTTTCTCCAGAAGCATCATAGGGCACTTGATAGCTCTTTTTTTTTGGGTGGGGGGTACCAGGGATTGAACTTAGGGGGCACTTGACCACTGAGCCACATCCCAGCTCTATTTTGTATTTTAGAGAGAGGGTCTCATTGAGTTGCTTAGTGCCTCTCTATTGCTGAGGCTGGCTTTGAACTCACAATCTTCCTGTCTCAGTCTCCGAGCCGCTGGGATTACAGGCTTATTGGATTTCTTTCATCCTTGAAGGGCCAGTGACTTGTTCTCATGTGAACAAACTTACCTTTTTCGGGTAAGGATCAGACTCTCCTGCCTTTAGAGCTTCAGTCAGCTTTGCTATACCTGGATGCTTACACAGCTGTGTGGTACTTGTAGACCACTCTGACCAAGACAAAGAATGTTCCTCTGGGAAGCTGAACAATCCACGCTGTTTTGCTACAGTATCTCTATAATCATTAGTCTTGGAAAGTAAATAATTTGTTTGCTTATATAATGTAACTAACACAATAAACCTTACTTGTCCACTCTAAGATTTTAATTGACAGCTGGGAATGTAGCTCAGTGGTACAGCACTTGCCCAGCTGGCTTAAATACCCCTAGCACTCTTAAAAAAATGCTTTTATTAATTAAACTAGCTAGTAGGCGTTATATAATACAAGAAAGAATGACCTGGACTAAGATGATAGTGGGGAGGAAGGCACAAGCAGAAATTACTTTTGTATCCCAGCAACCAAAGTAAGCTAGGTTATTTGGAAAGGGGTTACTCAAGCCAAGTGTGGTGGTGCACATCTATAGTCCCAGCTACTCTGGAGCCTAAGGTGGGAGGATCATTTGAGCCCAGAAGTTTGAGACCAGCCTGGGCAATATAGCAAGGCCCCTGTTTTAGTCAGCTTTTTCACTGCTGTGACTAAAAGACCCGAACAGAACAATTTGTAGAGGAAGAACAGTTTATTTGAGGGCTCATGGTTTCCGAGGTTTCAGTCCATAGGTAGCTAGCTCCATTCCTGGGGCTCCAGGTGAGGCAGAACATCATGGGGGAAGAGTGTGGCAGAGGGAAGCAGCTCACATGATGATCAGGAAGCAGACAGAGAAACTCCACTGGCCAGATACAAAATGTATTCCCCAAAGACATGCCCCCAATTCCCACCTCCTCCAGCCACACTCTACCACTTCAGTTACTACTCAGTTAATCCCTATCAGAGGATTAATTCACTGATTGGGTTAAGACTCTCACAACCCAATAATTTCTACTCGAACCTTCTTGCATTGTCTCACACGTGCGCTTTTGGGGGGCACCTCACATCCAAACCATAACAACCCCCATCTCTAAAAGCTGGGGGCGGGGGCAACATTTACTCACTATAAGGATAAAGGTCAGTTTATGGAATCTAGTGGCTATGGTAAGCACCTGTGTTTAGGGCAGGTTCTGGAACTGGTGTCTAGAAAGTCACTAGGTTGCTCTCTCAGCTGCATTTTTTGCAAGTGCATAATACTAGAAAGCTTCTAAGTTTTAGGTCCATTTATTAAATGATACTAATTTTTGCCCAAGCCAAATTACCATAGGGGAGACTCTGATGGCCCAGCCAGGTATCCATTATTGTTAAAATGGATGTCTGAGGGGCTGGGATTGTGGCTCAGCGGTAGAGCGCTTGCCTCGCATGCGTGAGGCCCTGGGTTCAATCCTCAGCACCACATACAGAGCAATAAAATAAAGACATTGTGTCCATCTACAAAAACATTAAAAAAAAAAAAAAAAAAAAGATGGATGTCTGAGCCGGGCACGGTGGCACACACGTGTAATCCCAGCACTTTGGGAGGCTGAGACAGAAGAATTGTGAATTCAAAGCCAGCCTCAGCAATGGTGAGGTGCTAAGCAACTCAGTGAGACCCTGTTTCTAAATAAAACACAAAATAGGGCTGGGGATGTGGCTCAGTGGTCGAGTACCACTGAGTTCAATCCCTACTACCAAAAAAAGAAAAAAAGAAAAAACGATGGATATCTGAGAAGTTCTCATAAAGACAGAGACACAGCTGGACAGACCTGTAGTTGTAACTACTCCAAGGGCCTCATGGACTAGTACTGTGGTTCCATTCAAACTTAGGTAACATAAAGCAGCAAACATTCTCAGAGGTTATGTTACTTGGGAAAATCCTGTTTCAGGAGTATTACCTGGAATAATATGGTTGTGATCCTTGTAGGGGTTCGAACCTGGAGTGATCCTTTTCCTGCCCATCATGAAGGGTCATGGCTGACAACCCACTACAAAAGACAGGTTAAGAGAGACAAGAATAATTAACTTATTTGATCATAGTTGTTTTTGTTTTTTCATACCAAGGATTGAACCTAGGGGTGCTTAACCAGTGAGCCGCATCCCCAGCCCTTTGTTTTTTGAGATGGGGTCTTGCTAATTTGCTAAAGCTAGCCTTGAACTGTTGATCCCCTGCCTCAGCCTCACAAGTTTCTGGGATTGCAGTTGTGTGCCACCACTGATTATAGTGTTACATGACACAGACACCTCAGATTGAAAATGCAAAGATGCAGAGTGACGCAGGATGAGTATTCATTTGCATGTTTAAGTTGAATGAAGCAGGGACAACCAAGTAGAAAGGTGATTGGACAAAAAGGCATGGACTAATTAAAAAAAAAAGACTGGGTAGGGGAAACTACCAGGGCCTATTCGGATTCTTCCTGGATCCTTGGCTATAGCTTTTCCTCCTCCCAGGTGTGGAGCAAGAGCCCTCTGGAATTAGGGTCTTAATTTCTTTCTTTCTTTTTTAAATATTTTTTTAGTTGTAGATGAGCACAATAGCTTTATTTATGTATTTTTATGTGGTGATGAGGATCAAACCCAGTGCCTCATACTTGCAGGGCAAGTGCTCTACCACTGAGCTATAGCCCCAGCCCCGGGTTTTAATTTCTTTATGGCCAACTCTTACATGGAAAGGTAGAGAAAAGTTAGAGTTAAATTTTTAGGCTCTGGCTGGCTTTAAGGAAAAGGGATTCTATAACCCACTTTGAGAAAGAGGAATTCTAGTTTCTGTGGCTTGCCTCCAGAGAGAATGGGGGATGAGACAGGAAAGCAGAAGGTCAGAGACTACTTTTCTGAGTTGCTTTTAAGGGCTTCACTTTGGGGAATCATTTTTTCAAGCTCCAACAATACACTCCTGTAGGACCTGTTCTGGTTTGGATTTTTTTGTGTGTTTAGACTTGAGTATTGAAAGACAAAAAACCCAAAGTAATTAATCTTATTTCATAGGCTACAAAGCCTACATCTATTAGCTTAGAATAATTTCTGACTTTTGAGAAGTGGGCTATTTGGCTCTTCTAGACATTGTTTCATGACTCTTAAGTCCTCCATTCTAGCCCAGTCCCTTTATTAACCTGAGATATCCCCAAATGCTCAATAACTTTAGTTTTTGTATTTTGTTCTTTGGATTTTTCTTTTTTCAGTACAGGGCTTCATGCATGCTAAGCCAAGTGCTCTACCACTTAGCTATACCCTAACCCTTTATATTTTTGAAAATAGGGTCTTGCTAAATTGCTGAAACTGACCTCAAACTTTAAATCTAGGTGTCTCAGCCTCCAAGTAGCTAGTTTTTAGCTGAGTTTCCAGAAGTTATATTGTAGTATCTTCCATATTAATGTCTAACACTTATTAGTGCTTACTCCATGCCAGGACAGCTCTAAATTTACATGTATTCACTTATTCAACACATAAACCCCTATAATTGTTGTATTATTAAACCCATTCCATTATCATTATTATTTTGGGATGGGTACTAGAGATTGAACCTAAGGGTGCTTTACCACTGAGCTACAACTCCATTTATTTGAGACAGTCTCACTAAATTGCTGAGGCTGGCCTTGAACCTGTGTCCTTCTGCTCAGTCTCCTGAGTCCCTGGGAATACCGGGATGCACCACCAAAATCCATTCCATTATAAAGTCTTTCTTTGCTAACTAGAAAGAAGCAGGCAAAAAGAACCAAAGTGGTACCACCATGGGCACGACCAGTTTTTTTCAAAAGAATTACATTTGGATCTTGAAATTTAGGCATATTTATTTCACTTTATTTGCGCACTTCTAAAGTCAAAGATCTTGCCAGAGTTTATAAAACTTACTACTTAGGCCTGGTGATGTAGCTCAGCACTAGAGCATTTGCCTATTAAGCAGGAGACCCTGGGTTCAATCTTACACTGCAAAACAAAAACAACCCAAAAACCTACTTACTATTCAGATAGAACAGCATGCATCAGAGCCAAGTCCTCTTTTTCTTCATTTAGTTGTTACAGTTCAGAAAAGCGGCGGTAAGTTCAGCTTATGATACATTAATGAGAAAAAAAACAAGGTGGAAATATTTGAGTGGCAGTGTTTATATAAGCATAACACTGGATTTACACTTAAGATGCTTTACAACAGGAAGAGAAGAGTAGTCCTTGCACATTTTGAGGGTTTCATTTTTTTTTAATATTTCAAGATCTTTTGTTTTTTTGCAATGTTGAGGATTGAACCCAGGGCCTTATACATGCTAGACAAATGTTCTATTGTTGTGCTACACCCAGTTCCTCAAGAGATTTTTTGATAGTGACATTTTTTTCACCACCACCCCTTTAGCTGATTAGTAATTGTTAAACATTCTGTGTTCAGAACAAGAAACAACCAAACAAAAAGTTGCTGAGGCTGGCTTTGAACTTGGATCCTCCTGCCTCAGCCTCCTGAGTCACTGGGATTGATTATAGGCAAATTACTGGGATTATAGAGGAGTCACTGGGATTACAGGTGTGCACCACCACAACCAAACGAAAAGAAAAATAAACCCTTACAACCAGCCTGTTCTGGATTAACGTTGTGGATTCCAGAATGATTGAAGCTGGACTTATCAGTAACGGTTGATATCCGCAAAGCTGTTCTCTAAACCTACCTTTATAGGGCACTTTATATTTGTTTTCCTTCAGTAGTGCTGGAAAACTGATTTACTATTATTTCCACAATTTTTGAAAACATTTTTTTAGTTGTAGATGGACAACCTTTATTTTTATGTGGTGACGAGGATCAAACCCAGTGCCTCCTCACACATGCCAGGCCAGCACTCTACCACCGAACCACAACCCCAGACCCCTATTTCCACAATTTTGATACTGAGAATGTCACCATCTCGGTTGATCCTTTAGCTCATTCAGGATAGAAATCAAATATGGCTAACAAGGGGAAAATTAGCAAAAATTATTTATTGATTCACATAGCAAAGGTGGCTACCCCATAGACATGATAGCAGCAAAGATGGTTGCCCCATATTCAGAGTAGCAAGAAAATCAAGGGGTAAGCAGCATACATACAGTGTAAGGCTAGAATTAACCTATTGATACTGTTTTGTAATCTCTCATTGTACCTGAGTCAATTTGCTACCAGTCAAAAATTTGCCTGAAATTAAGTGTCCCCTCTGGACATATCTTTTTTTTTTTTTTTAAATATTTTTTTAGCTGTAGATGGACACAATATCTTCATTTTATTTATTTATTTTTATGTGGTGCTGAGGATCGAACCCAGTACCCCATGCACGCCATGCGAGGCAAGCAAGCACTCTACCACTAAGCCACAATCTCAGCCCCTGGACATATCTCTTAACATGTTAATGCATTTAAATGAGGGTCTTAGCTACTTTTGGGTCAGCAGTTGTGGCAGATCTGCCTGTACCAGTTCAATGCTCTCCACTTTTTTGTCTTGAACAATAAATACTTTTGGGAAAAGTCCTCCAGAGATTTATTTCAAGCACAGAGTGCAGTCATTTTCTTTCAATAGGCAGCAACTTCAACTTTAACCCTACACTCCTGCTTCAAGAAGACCTATGCAGAGAGTTTGGGTAACTTACCTAATCAATCAAACACCTAGTACTCCTAATTAAGTAAATTGAGTGTGGTCCCCTGTTCTCTTAATAGGTAATGAGCAAAGTTCGCCAAATGACCATGGCTAAACTTTAATGTGTTCTTCAGTGTGAGCTATACACACTATTTAGGTTTAAATCACTATCTAGCTCAAAAGGTCAAAAACAGTAAAGCGGGTACTGAAGTTGTGGCTCAGTGGTAGAGTGCTTGCCTAGCACATGTGAGGCACTGGGTTGAATCCTTAACACCACATAGAAAATAAAGGTATTGTGTTCATCTACAACTAAAAAAAACTTTTTTAAAAAAGCAGAAAAGGGCTATCTCCACTAAATCAGTTTTCTACATTAAGGATCTCAAGTACACTTTCACAAAAGCTTTGTAACTTTTTCTTTTGTCAAAAGCATACTAAAAAGTTTACCATTTGTTGTTTACTATCATTATAAAGCCATAAAAGAATGTCTGGAAAAAAATGCATAAAGAAAATAATTCAGAATAAAGTACTTCCTTACCCAGAGATGTAGACATATATCAAAAAATATTTTTAAATTTTGTTACATATTAAAGACAGCATAACATGTTATTTTATGACACTGCATTGTATCTAACCTTTTTGTTTTTTACAGTATAGGTGGCTGAACTCAGGGCTTTGTGCCAGGCAAGCGCTCTGCCACTGAACTACATCCCAAGCCCTTTTCAATTTTTTTTGGTACTGGGTATTGAAGCCAGGGGCACTTAACCACTGAGCCACATCCCTGCTCTACTGTGTGTTTTATGTAGAGACAGGGTCTCACTGAGTTGCTTAGCGCCTCGCCATTGCTGAGGCTGGCTTTGAACTGATGATTCTCCTGTCTCCGCTCCCTAAGTGCTAGGATTACAGGCTTGCGCCACCGCGTCCAGCTCCCAGTCCTTTTTTGTGTTTTATTTAGAGACAAGGTCTCACTGAGTTGCTTAGCGCCTCGCTAAATTGCTGAGGTTAGTTTTGAACTCATGATCTTCCAGCCTCAGCCTCCACAGCCCACGGAATTACAAGCCTGCGCCACTGCGCAGGCCTTTTTTTTTTTTTTTTTTTGGTACTGGAGATTGAACTCAGGGGCACTAGACCCACATCCCCAGCCCTATTTTGTGTTTTATGTAGAGACAAGGTCTCACTGAGTTGCTTAGCACCTCGCTGTTGCTGAGGCTGGCTTTGAACTTAACGATTCTCCTGTCTCAGCCTCCGTGTAAGTGCTAGGATTACAGGCTTGGGCCACTGTGCCCGGATCTTTTTAAAATTTTTAAGACAGGGCCTCCCTAAGTCCCTCAGGCTAGTCTTAAACTTTTGATCATCCTTCTGCGTAGCTGGGGCTGCAGGACACAAGTACATGCATGTGCCATAGCACCGAGTTTCTACTAAACTTTTTCACAAATACT
Organism: Xerus rutilus; assembly: GCA_028644305.1. NCBI lineage: Eukaryota > Metazoa > Chordata > Mammalia > Rodentia > Sciuridae > Xerus > Xerus rutilus. Next base: position 59,522,687 of record CM053403.1, on the reverse strand, counting down.
TAAAAGAATTGGAAGAAATCTGTGTGCCAAAAATGCCACATTCTACTGGCACCTTGTTTTGCTTTAAGTCAATCTCTGTATAAAGTCCTTTCAGCTAGGATGTAGACTTTGCCTAGCATGTGTGAGCCTCTGGCTTCAATACCTAGCATCGCAAAAAATAGAAAAATAAAATTCTTTCAAATAGATTAAGAATCATCACTGGGTGTGGCTGTATAACAGCGACTTGGTAGGGTGAGGTAAGAGGACTGCAATTCGAGGCCAGCCTGGGTAAAGTTGAAGAGACCCTGACTCAAAAAATAAAAAGGGCATAGTAATTCAGTGGTACAGCACTCCAGCTTCAATCCCCAATACCGAAAACAAAACTGAGTGAATTAAAAAAAACTGAGGATGAAAGCCTCAAGCCCCTTCTCCCTACAAGAAATGGATAAGGCAGGCATCAGTCAGGAACCACAAACTCTTGAGCCTGATAACTCAACTAACGCGAAGAGCAGGGTCAGAACGAAGAAACCTGCGCCACACAGAATGGCCTGTAAAGAGCACTCAGTAGTTGAGGGCCTTCAGAAACCAACTTGGAGGAGATGCGGTACACAGCCAGGAACGAAAAGGGGTTATATCGCTCCTAACACGTTCCGCAGGAAAAGCTCACCACCGGATAGAGGCCGGGCCAAGATGGCGGCGCATCACGTGAATAGCGCGATGACGCACACGGCGGCCCGCACGGAGGCCCCGCCCAGCCTCACCCCCCACGCACACTTGCACTCAGTTTTGCCCCCCTCCCCTGCCCCCGGCTTGGTGTAGATCATGCCGCCCGTGGCGGCCCTGACTGCCGATAAACGGTAGCCTAGGACAATTGGCTGTTAAGTGACACAGATTCTCCCTGCCCCGCCTGACCCTGAAAAAGCAGCACGTCCCTCGCCTCGAGAGGGGGGTGGGGAAGTGGGTAGTGAATTCGGATCCACCTGGGAGGGGGGAGTGGAAGTTCCCGCCCCGGACAGCGGCGAGGCGGCAGCCACAGGTAAGTGGGGGGCGGGGTGGGACGAGCGCCCCTGGCCCCCGGCGGGAGGGGCGCGGGAGCGCGGTGCCGGCGGGGACGCTGAGCTGTTCGCGCGCCGGGTGGGGGTCGCGCGCGGGTGGCTGCGATGGGGGAGGGGCGCGGCGGAAGGAGGAGGGGCTGAGCGGGGGCCGGCGCAGTGCGCTTCCGGTCCTCGCGCCTTTGCTTTGCGAAGTGTCCTTTCAGTGGTTGGTCTCCTCCCTCCCCTCGGCCCCAAATGAAAATAAATTCAAGCGCCTGCTGCCGCAAGCGGCTTTAGCCTAGAGGCCCGCCTTCCGTGGTCCGAGGCGGGAGGTTGTGGTCTTGGGCTAGCAACCTAGGGAGGGCAGCGTGGCCTTGACCCGGGCGCGGTGTCGGCGAACGGCCCGTGTGGGCCTGCCCTGAAGGACGGGAACTGACTTCCCTCAAGCAGCTTACAGTCTAGTGGGAACTTAACTAGTGCTGTAATCGTACAGTGTTGGAAGGGAGCGGCCGATGGGCAGGAAAGAACAGGTTTTTATGTGGCTGGCTTTGACAAAAAATCGTTTGTTTCCCGCCTGGACTACGGGCAAGCCGAGGACACTTTCTCTTTGATTTTCTCATATATCATAAAGCGAAGGCTAGGCATGTGGCTTAGTGATAGAGCACTTGCCTAGCATGCTCAAGGCCCTAGGTTCAATCTCCAGTACTATAAAAACAAACAAAAGTGAAGCCGGTATTTGTTAGCTTCAATTACGCCTTGGAGCGTGGAGCTTAATCACTAAAATTATTGTGAATATTAAATAATGTTTGCTAGTTTTGTTAGCTTTTGAAGAACGTTGGGCCAATAGTTTTTGAGAGCCCTTTACACTTCTAAGGCCATTTCAGTGCAGGTCTGGTGGGGATCATTGTTAAACTGGCCTCACCTATGAGTTTGTATAGTATTTTACCCCGAGACACTTATTACTAAGAGAATATGCATTTTATTAAAATGCTGGGTTTTTTCCTGTCTCCTTGACAATGTACAGGTTAACTGTTAGTTAAATCCACTGTTCTAAGTTGAATGTGATAGCTCTTTAACCTTGTTTGGCCTGGTATCTGTGCAGTACTGCTGTATCCCCAGTAGGTGGTAGTCCCTTCAAAAATGCCTTTTAGTCCTGTCATGTCATTATAATGAATTTCCAACTCGAAAGCAGGATGTGATATCCCTGCAACTTTTCTTGGGCTTTAATTGCCCCGTTTCTAAAGGTGGGGTGAAGTAATTCTCTAAGGATATTTCTCTAGCCATTGTCCTAATTAGTTTTAAGTGAGTATATCCAAGTAAACATTGCTTTGTTCAGCATTCATAAATGTGAAGGTTATTAGTGCTATCCTAGGAACAGGATGTGGTCTTTGGCTTCCTAGGATTTACATTCTGTTGGGGAGACAGAAAAACAGTCCACTACAATACTGTGATAGGTGCTATAAGAGGAGGAACATATGCTGTCTTGCTCATTAGCATATGTGCAAGACACTGCAAGCCCTAAGGAACGTGGAGCTGTCAGGAAAGATTAATGGGAGGGTATTCTGGAAGAGAGGCAATACGGAATAAAATAATAGAGACTTCCGATTAAAACAGTTCTAGCTTCAGGTCTTTCATTCACATCCATAGCAAATTAATTTCTTTGAACCTTGATTTGCACATCTCTAAAACAGGGAGTCCAGAAGATGACCATAAAAAACTTAGATGCCGGGTGCAGTGGCGCAAGCCTGTAATCCCACCACTTTGGGAGGCTGAGACAGGAGAATCGTGAGTTCAAAGCCAGCCTCAGCAAGGGCGAGGTGCTAAGCAACTCAGTGAGACCCTGTCTTCTACATAAAACACAAAATACGGCTGGGGATGTGGCTAAGTGGTTGAGTGCCCCTGAGTTCAATCTCCAGTACCCCCCCACCCTCCCCCCACCTCCGCCAAAAAAAAAACTTAGGTGGCCAGGGATGTAACTCACTGGTAGAGTTGCCCAGCCTGTGCAGAGCCCTGCATTTGATCCCCCAAACTGCTGCAAAAAATAAAAAAACCTCATAATTTGATGCCTACCTTATAATGTTCCTTTCTTTGCAAGTTTTCTTAAAAGTGCCCTTTCTTATATTCTCTGAATCTATGTTTTACTGCCCCCTTGTGATTCTGCCTTGTTTAAGCTTTTAGCTGCAGCTGGAGCTTGTTTTATTTTTAAGGAAAATGCATTTTAGTCAAGTGCTGTGTCCCAGCAACTCAGGAGGCTAAGGTAGAAAAATAAGACCAGCCCCAGCAATTTAATGAGGCCCTGTTTTAGAATTTTAAAGGAGCTGGGCACGGTGGCACATGCCTGTAATCCCAGCACTTTGGGAGGCTAAGAAAGGAGAATCGCAAGTTCAACGCCAGCCTCAGCAATGGTGAGGCACTAAGCAACATAGTGAGATCTTGTCTCTAACTAAAACACAAAATAGGGCTGGGACTTTGGGAGGCTGAGACAGGAGAATCGCGAGTTCAAAGCCAGCCTCAGTAACAGCAAGGCGCTAAGCAACTCAGTGAGACCCTGTCTCTAAAATACAAAATGGGACTGGAGATATGGCTCAGTGGCCTAGTGTCCCTGAGTTTAGTCCCTGGTACCCCTCCAGAAAAAAGAAAAAAGAAAAAGTGAGCAAATAAAGGTCATGCTGGGATGATTTCAGTAAAACATACATAAGCATATGGTTTAAAATGAGATGAAACTATAAAGCTGTTTTTAGGAAAAAGCTTGATTATTTATAAAATGATAGGAAATAGGTTATCTTATTTTAGAAAACTAAAAATAAATCAGACAGTATTTTTAATTTATTTAAAAAATTTTGGGGGGGTGCTGGGGTTATGGCGCAATGGTAGTGTGCTTGCCTAACACACATGAGGCACTGGGTTCGTTCCTCAGCACCACATAAAAATAAAGATCCCACCTACAACTAAAAATAAATATTTAAAAGAATTTTTTTTGGTACTAGGAATTGAACCCAGTGGCACGAAACCAGTGAGCTATGTCTCTAGCTCTGCCCCTCTTTTTGTACTTTTTATTTAGAGACAGGGTCTCACTGAGTGGCTTAGGGCTTTGCTGAGTTGCTGAGGCTGGCTTTGTACTCATGATCCTCCTGCCTCAGCCTCCTGAGTCACTGGGATTACATGTGTGTGCTACCACACCCGGCTAGACAGTATTTTGATTAAAATTTGCCATTCTCTTTTCTTTCTATTGTAAATTTTGCAAGTTAGAAAAAAAAAGGAAAAAAACTTAAGAGGGAAAAATTAAAGCCACTTTATGCATAAGGTGATTTTATGCCTTTTTTCTTTTTTTTTGGGACCAGGGATTGTACTCAGGGCCACTTGACCACTGAACCACATCCGCATCCCTATTTTGTGTTTTATGTAGAGACAGGGTCTCACTAAGTTGTTTAGCGCCTTGCTGTTGCTGGCTTTGAACTCTCGATTCTCCTATCTCAGCCTTCCAAAGTGCTGGGATTACAGGCGTGTGCCACCATGCCCGGCTTTCCTTCTTTTTAAAGTTTTCTTTTTCTTTACTAGGATTGAACCCTGGGGTGCTTTACCACTGAGCTACATCCTCAGTCATTTTTTTATGTCTTATTTTAAGACCAGATCTTGCTAAGTTGCTGAGTGTCTCACTAAATTGCCCAGACCAGCCTTGAACTTGAGATTCTCTTGCTTCAGACTCCCTGGAATTACAGGTGTGCACCACCATGTGTGGCTTACTGTATCTTTTTTTCCTAAAAAAAAGTAGGACTAAAAACAGTAACTTCAATTCAGACATTAAAAATGAATTTGTTTTCTGACTTCAAAAAACAAAAGGAGGTCAAAAGAACATGTATGTAAGCTTAAACTTCACAGTTAATTTGGTGATGTTAAGAGGCATATCCTGGATTTGCTATCTCAAGTTTTTCTGTATACTACATATAACATAAAATTTACCATTTTGGAATGTATAATTCAGTAGTGTTAGATATATTCACATTGTTGCACAGTGAATTTCCAGAATTTTTTCATGCACATTAAGCAACTCTCCATTTCCTCACTCAGTCATTGGCAATCTACTTTGTACTAGTTTGATTTAAAACTACTCTATATAGTTCACATAAGTGGAATCACAGTGTTTATCTTTTTGCAACTGGCTTATTTCACTCATTCATATGGTAGCATAGTCAGAATTTTCTTTTTTCTTTTTTTTTTTTTGGTACTGGAGATTGAACTCAGGGGTACTCACTCAATCACTGAGCCACATCCCCAGCCCTATTCTGTATTTTATGTAGAGACAGGGTCTCACTGAGTTGCTTAGCGCCTTGCCATTGCTGAAGCTGGCTTTGAACTTGCGATTCTCCTGTCTCAGCCTCTCTAAGTGCTGGGATTACAGGCTTGCGCCACCGTGCCCTACTAGAATTTTCTTATTTTATTAAGACTAAATAATACTTCATTGTAAGTACATACACTTTATCCATTCATCCATTGATGAACATTTGGGATGCTTCCACTTTTTGCGTTCACCAGTTGTGAGTAGTGCTATATGTGTTCATAAATATCTCTTCAAGACCGTGTTTTTTTGTTTTTTGGGGGGTTTTTTGGGTGGTACTGGGGTCAAACCCACAGTCTTGTACTTGCTAGGCAAATACTCTGCCATTGAATTGCATCCTCAGCCCTTTTTATTTTTAATTTGAGACAGGGTCTCGCTAAGTTTCCCAATAGGCCTCCAACTTGCAGTCCTCCTGCCTCAGCCTCCCAAGTTGCTGGGATTACAGGCCTGTACCATCATGCCTGGCTTGCTTTCAGACTCTTTTGGATATGTACACCCAGAGGGGAAAATGCTGAGTCATTTGGTAATTCTGTTTTAGTTTTTTGAGGTGGCCTCCATACTGTTTTCAATAATAGCTGGACCATTTTTCATTTTCAACAACATAGTAAAGTACAATTTCTGTTTCTCCATATCCTTGCCAACATTTTTCATTTTTTTTTTGTTTTGTTTTTATATTAGTCATTTTAGTAGGTGTGAGGTGGTATCTTATTGTGGTTTTGCTTTTTTGTTTCTCTAGTGATAATGATTATGTTAACCATCTTTTAATATGCTTGCTAAACAGCTGTTTCTTTCTTTATGTCTTTGCATATAACCATAAATACCTTAAATTTTACCCAGATCTTTTACCAGTCTCTTTGTTAATAGTTATCTTCCTATTTGACATAGTCTATCTCTTAAAATTTACATATTCTCATTCTTACCTTGTCTACATATCCTGCAGTCAGTTATCCAGATGATCTAAATCTTTAGAACCTCCTTAGGAATGGTTTTATTTATTTGTACTCAGTACACCCTTTACATGAAACTATATATGGAAAAATTAGAAACTATTTCCTAGCCTAGATTAAGGAGTATATGTGTTCATGGACAGGAAGACTCATACTTTTTGAGTGGGTAACATTGAAAATTTAGTCATTTATGCCATTTACTAAATTTAAACATGTTCTTATGTGTGTCAGAATTCAACAAATTTAAAAGAATGTGCAAGGAATCTCTTTTATATACTACAGCTTCCCGTTCCCTTTCATGGTGGCAACCAAATGACCAGTTTTACATGACTATATAGTATATGATAAGTATTCTGTGGAACTTTTTATTTTAACTGACATTTTTTTCCTTTTAGTTGATTATGGAAGATTCCCACAAAAGTAACACTTCAGAGACTACACCTCAACATGGTTCAACAGTTCAGGGAGCTCATATTTCTCATATTACTCAACAGGTAAGTCAAGGACCAAAGTTAGGAAGAGATTGGTCTGTTATTTCAGATATTTTATTACTAATCTTCAGAAAAAGAACCAGGCAAGAAAAGACCTTAAAATGTTGAAATATAAAGAGGGAAGGTAGATTTGATTTATATCGGTCAAGACAATTTGTTTTGTTTTTTTTGTTTTAGTAGTACTGGGCATTGGATCCAGGGGTGCTCTACCACTGAGTCACATCCCCAGCCCTTAAAAAATTTTGAGACAGGGTCTCACTAAGTAAGTCACTTAGGCTGGCCTCAAAATTGTAATCCTTCCTGCCTCAGCTTCCTGAGTCATTGAGGTTACAGTTGTGTGCCACCACACCCAGCTAAGACCATTTGGTTTTATTTTCTTTTATACAAAGTGTATTTAGAGTTGTTTTATTATGGACTTCTCAAAACTTAGAGCAGTAGATTTCATGTAGGAGAATTCTACCTACATGAAATGGAGGTAGAATTTCATGGAGAACAATGATTTAGAATTCTTTCTGACTGATTTTGTTGTGACATCAGAAAAATGTAATTGACTTTTGTGCTAACTTGAGACAGAAACTAATAGTTTCTTCATTTCAACAGATTTATCCTGGATATATTGGAAATTTATTTTTTAAATTTTCTTGTGGTACTGGGGCTTGAACTCAGGGGTACTTTACCACTGAACCCTTTTTGTTTTTAATTTGGAGACAGGTTCTTGCTAAGTTGCCCAGGCTACCTTGAATTTGCCATCCTCCCATCTCAACTTCCTAAGTGTCTGGGATTATAGGAGTGTGCCATTGTGTCTAGCTTGAATGTTTTTTTTTTTTGAGATGGTCTCACTAAGTTGTTGATGCTGTCCTCAAACTCAAAATTCTCCTACCTTAGCCTCTCTGTCCTTGTGTTCAATCTCCAGTACTGGGAGGAAAAAACAAAAAACAAAACAAAAAAACACACACACACAACAGGATCATTCTTGCGGCTTTGTGTAATGAAAGCAGAAAAACCAGTTAGAAGGGGCTGGGATTGTGGCTTAGTGGTAGAGCACTTGCCTGGCATGTGTGAGGCACTGGGTTCAATCCTCAGCACCACATTAAAAAAAAAAATAAAAGAAAGATATGTGTCCATCTATAACTAAAAAAAATTAAACAAAAAAACAGGAGCTGTTACAGTAATGTACATGGGAAGTGACAGTGGCTTGGGCCAATATGGTAGCAGTATGGTGGTGAGGCAAAGTTGGATTCTGGATGTCTGCTTATTGTAAAGCAAATAATATTTGCTCTTGGATTAGATGTCAAGTTTTAGAGAAAGATTTCAACATTAACTGGATAGTTTTTGGCTTGATTAAGAGTGGAAGAGTGGAGTTGCAATTTATTGAGATGGACATTGAAGCATTTTCCTTTTTTCTTTTTTTTTTCCTTGCTTTTTAGGGGGATATTGACAATCAAGAATTTGGTTTTACACGATGGGGATATATTTCAGTAGAGGAGTACCTGCCAAGCATGCACTAGATCCTGGGTGCAATTTCTAGCACTGCAAAAAAAAAAAAAAGAATTTTGTTTTTAGACTTGTTAAGTTGCTCATTCTTTCTGTATTAGTTTCTGTGCTGCAGAACAAATTACCACAAACTTAAGGGCTTAAAATTATACACATTTATTAGCTCACAGTTTCTGTGGGGTCAGACATATCTTAGCTGGTTCTCTCCTTCGAGGTCTCAACAAGCTGCAGTCAAGGGGTTGACTAGGGCTGGGTTTTTGCCTGGAGATTAGATTAGAGAAGACTCCACTTCCAAGCTCAGTTAGGTTACTGGCAGAATGTATTTCGTTGTGGCTGTAGGATTGAAAGCTTTAGTTTTTTTTTTTAATTTTGTCATAGATGGACACAATACCTTTTTTTTGTTTGTTTATTTTTATGTGGTGCTGAGGATCGACCAGTGCCTCACATGTGCTAGGCAAGTGGTCTGCCACTGAGCCACAACCCCACCCCCCTGAAAGCTTCAGTTTTTTTGTTGGCTGTTGGCTGGATGCTATTTTTGTCTCCTAGAGGGTACCTCCAATTCTCTGTCATGTGGTTCTTCGCATAGGCAGTTCACAGCATGGCTTCCTGCTTCTTTTAAGTCCAGCAAGAGAATGAGAACCAGTATGCTTACTGAACAGGGTCTTGTGTAATGTACCATAATCAAGGAAGTGATACCCCATTTCTTTGCCATAAAATGTAACATAATCATGGGAATAATATTCCATCAACTATGCTATATTCTGTTGGTTAGAAGCAAATCACAAGTCCTCCCATGACTCAAAGGGAGAGGGCTGGGATGTAGCCCAGTGGGCACAGTGTTTGCCTTGCATATGGAAAGCCCCGAGTTTGATCCCCAGGTCCCCCCGCAAAAAAAAAGACACACTCAAGGAGAACGTAGACATAAACACCAGGAGATTCAGATCATGAGGACTACCTTAAAACTGTCCACCAGACAATTCAAGTAGATTTGTCCTGTAGGCAGTTGGATATACATGAGTCTGGATTCTGGGAGAGGGGTCCAGACTAGAAATACACATTTAGGAATTATGGATTTATAGGTGATACTTAGGTGGGGGATTTCTAGCTTCTGCCTAGGATGCAGAAAGCTGGAAAGAGTGTTGCTTATATCCTAAAACAAAAATAAATTATGTGATCTGCAAAGTCATAAAATATTTTCTTGAACCCACAGAGATGAAGTATGTGCATGGCACCTGTGGCAGAGTATAGAAGGTGGCCAGACTGTCTTACTCTGTATAAAAAATAATTTAGCTAAATTTTTAATGAATTATAAAGTTCAGGAGTAGGCTAGCTTGAGAATCCAGAACCCTTGGGAGCTGCAGACATAAGGGAGTTCTTATCTTTTTATAGGTTTTTCTTGAAGGATCTCTAACATTCACTCATAAGAATGCTGGGAGGGAAGCATGAGAAACCAGAGAAGCCAGGCGCGGTGGCTCACTCCTGTAATCCCAGCACTTTGGGAGTCTGAGACAGGAGAAAGTTCAAAGCCAGCCTCAGCAGGGGCGAGGTGCTAAGCAACTCAGTGAGACCCTGTCGCTACATAAAATAGGGCTGGGGATGTGGCTCACTGGTCAAGTACCCCTGAGTTCAATCCTCAATACCCCCCCCCAAAAAAAAAAAAAAGAAACCAGAGAAAGCCTGTCTATATGGGATAGGCCTGCTTAGACCCTTTTTTCATTTTCATTTTTTTTTTTGGTACTGGGGATTGAAGTCAGGGGCACTCGACCACCGAGCCACATCCTCAGCCCTATTTTATGTTTTATGTAGAGACAGGGTCTCACTGAGTTGCTTAGTGCCTCGCCATTACTGAGGCTGGCTTTGAACTCATGATTATCCTGTCTCAGCCTCCCTAAGTGCTGGGATTAACAGGCTTGCACCACTGCACCCAACTCCCCCTTTTTTCTTATGAAAAAAGAGCTTAAAACCGTTGGAGAAAGGGAATAGACCCTGTTTTCCATTGTGTCTGGAAGAAATAGAAAAAGAGAAAGAAAACTGACAACCCTGAGGAAAGGGCGAGAAACTGTCCTGGTCTCACACCATTAGAGTTTCTGCCAACTAGGAGAAAGGCACCCCCTAAAACCTAAGAGTATAGGTCTTGCCTGAGACTGAGACAGGAACAGGACAATAGAGAACCTCCTTCTTCTGTTTTCAAGTCTAGCAACCACAGTCTGTCCTTGGAGAAGGGACATGGAGTATGGAGAAAGCCTCTTGGGGACAGTTGCACAGAGACAGCCTAAAGCTGAAGATGGAGCAAGAGCAGTGAGAAAAACCTTCTGGCAAACCAGCCCCCACCCTAAGCAGGCCACACTAGGGAAATTTGAAGCTGTTAGTAAACTTAAGCTAATCATAACAAACCCCAGCTCAGCTTGATTTCTGAATAGATTGGCTCAACTCTCCCTACTTACACACACTAATGATACAGAAGAAGAATTATATTCATTTCTAAGTATAATACTATTTGCCTCAGTCTGAACTATCTTACACATGATGTCCATTCAGGCAAAAAGTATGAATTGAAACATCAAAAAAGAAAAAAATGACTTACCAGAAATCAAAATAATTAACAGAACCAGATTCAAGATGATTCATCTGTTGGAAGTATCAGATAATGAATTTAAGGTAATGTTATTCTAGTGTTCAGCATGCATGAACAGATGGGGAACATCAGCAGAGGGATGAAAACTGTATGAAAAAGTCAAATGGAAATGCTAGAAATAAAAATGGTCACATAGATGAACTGGTGTTTGGATTTATTAGTAGACTTTCCTCAAACACAGCTGAGGAAAGAATCTGTGAACTTGATGTGCCAGTAGAAATTGCCAAAATGGAAAACAGAGAGAAAAACAACATTCAATTACTGGGGGACTATATCTCTTTAATGCATGTGTAATCAGTCATAGGACTAAATGAGATTACTGAGAGGTGAATATTATTGTAATGGCTAATTTGAATTGTCAACTTGATTGGATTAAGAGATACCAATGATTAGGAGGCTTCTGGGTGTGTCAATGAGGGTGTATTTAGGAATAATTGGCATGTGGGATAGCCAGCTGAAGTGGAGACCCTCCCTTACACAGGGGAAGCACCATCCAATAGGATGATGGCTTGAATAGAATAAAAGGTTTCCTTGAATGGAACATGGAAGCAGCAGCAGATGTAAATGAGATTCTTCTTGAATGGGTTCTTGATGGCTGCTGCGGTCCTCTGAGGAAATCGGACTCTCTCTTCTTGGCTCTTCCAAAGTGGACTCTGCCAGTGATTCTTCAGGGAGTTTCTAGAAGCCTTTGGTCTCCAACTAGGGTAGCACCATTGATCCCTCCTGTTCTGGGGCTTCAGCTTCTTAGACTGTGCAGCTACGGGTTCTTCCAGCTCTCTAGCCTGCAGACAGCTAGACCACTGTCTAGCTTCTGGTCTTACGCTTAAGCCAACCTAATAAATCCCCTTTTTATAATTATACTTCCTGTTGATTCTGTTCCTCTGCAGAACCCTGACTAATACAATCATCAAAGGTGAAGTCAATGGTTCTGAGGCTCTCTTGTTTTAACTACATTCTGTGATCTACTTAGTGCCATATTTTTTGCATTTTGTGCTGTTTGAAATGGCCACAAACATAGTGCTTTTTGTGCTCTCTTGTGTTCCCAAGTACAAGAAGACTATAATGTACCTATGGGAAAATAACATGTTGTTTTTGATAAATTTCATTTAGGCATGAATTATAGTGCTATTGATTGAGCTCAGTGTTAATGGCTTAACAACATGTATTAAATAAGGTATTTTTAAGTAGAAACACACATAAAACAAGGTTATATATTGATCAGTTGATGCGAATGTTATGCCCAGAGACCTGCAAAACATAATCTCCTATTTCCCCTAGGACCAGTGATTCATTATTTGATAATTATTGTATATGGCAATTTTATACCTAACACAGATAACAGTAATCAGCTATATTTCACAACATGGCTCCTTGAAAGCCTTAACAAGAAGTATTACAGTGAAAATCTAATTTGATTCAAGAGAGTGTGGAAAGACAGGAGAAAATGAATAGGCAAACTCATTTGACAACTCCTGAATGAATAAACAACTTCTTTTAGGAGTTTTGCTCAAAAGGGATCTAGGAAATAAAGTTTTCTGAGGGGGTAATGGAAGTTTTGTTTTTATTTTATTTATTTTTAGTGTGTATGTGGTATTGGGGATTGAACCCAGGGGCACTCTACCACTGAGCTAAACTCCTAGTTCTTTTTATTTTATTTATTTATTTATTCAGTCTTTATTTATTTATTTATTTATTTATTTATTTATTTATTTATATGTGGTGCTGAGGATAGAACCCAATGCCTCACACATGCGAGGCAAGCGCTCTACCACTGAGCCACAATCCCAGCTCTCTTTTTATTTTTTATCTTGAGACAGAGTCTTGCCAAATTGTGGAGGGTCTCGCTAAGTCTCCAAGGCTGGTTTCAGACTTTGATCCTCCTGCCTCAGCCCCTCGAGTTGCTGGAATTATAGAGGTATGCCAACATGCCTGGCTATTTTGATTATTTTTAAAGATGGGATAAATTAACAGCTTGTTTGTGTACCAAAGGGAATGATGCATAGAGGGAGAAAATTTGACAATACAGGAGAAGAAAGGACAATCCTGGGATGATGTCCTTAGGAAAGGAGATGAGAATTAATCTATAAGTAGAGAAATTAACTTCATATGAGCACAGGTACATCATGTATAATTAGAAAGTAAATACATGTTAGGTGGGTAGATCAGGGATGAGATACTCTGAAAGTTTTCTTCAGATTAATTTGGGGGTTTTGTGTGTGAAATGCTTTTAGAAGATAGAAAAGAAAGTATGTGGAATGGTCTACCAAGAGGAGATTTTAGTGGACTGGGGATGTATGATAGGATTGCTGGAGACCATTAATGATCCAATGGAGAAGTTTAGTTGTGTGTTTTTCTCTGGTCGTATTGAAGTGAACTTGAACTATATGTAGTGAAGCAAGAAAAAAGAACATTGAAGGTATGTGCAATATAGTGATTATCATGCTGGACATGACATTTAAGCTGTTTAAAGAAGTAAATGGGGCCTCAATGGGATCAAAAGCCAAGAAAAGATAGTAGGATCAATAGATGGTAGGTTCTTTTGTAGTATACAAATTGCTGAGTCCAAGTACTAGAGGTAAAAAGTTTTGGAAGGAGGTAGTGCTCAGAATGAAAGAGATGTAAATTTGACATCGTGTGGGGGGGTGCATATATTTTTAATGATGGGGTTTAAATCAGTGGATCTCAACTGGGGGCTGGGGGGTAGAACCTTCCCTACTGAGATGTCTGGAAATTGTGTGGGGGTTTGGGGGTTGCCCGTGTCACTTAATGGGCAGAGGCCAGATGCTAAATGTCTTGCACTGAACAAGATATGCCTGCACATGAAAGAATTGTCCTGTCCAAAATGTCTGATGAGAAACTCTTTAGGGTATGACAAGGGGAATATGTGTCTGAGGAGAGTGGAAAACAGGGCTTTGGAGGAGAGGAGGTCAAAAACAGAAGCCTGGTTAGTTGCAGTGGCATGTGCTTGTAGACTGAGCTACTCGGGAGGCTAAGGTGGGAGAATCATTTGAGCTCAGTAATTCGAGGCCAGCCTGGGCAACATAGTAAGACCCCATTCAAAATGAAATGAAACAAGATATAATTGAAAATAAATGAAATATAAACCAGGAGCTATGGCACACGCCTGTAATCCCAGCAGCTTGGGAGGCTAAGGCAGTAGGACTGCAAGTTCAAAGCCAGCCTCTGCAACTTAGTGAAGCCCTAAGTAACTTAGCAAGACCCCTTTTCAGAAGAAAGAAATATAAATGAATGAAATGCCTGGGCATGGAAGAATATTGGATGTTGTGTATTAAAATCACCACAGATTATATGAGGAGTAGATGGGAGAGAACAGATTGATCCAGGTTCTGAAGTTTAAATAAGGGGATATGACTGCTACAGGAATGGATAGTCTGTGTTATAAACTTCAAAACTGGGAGTTATGGGGAAGGACATGGAAGTATGATGGTCAGAAGGCAGCGTGAGGAGAGAGGAAACACCTATGTGTAGGCTTATGAGGAGTGCAGTGAAGAACTTGAGTAGGGGTGATACTCCTCAGACAGTAGTCAAGTTTCAGTTATGGCAAGAAGATGAAATACTTGTTGAATTTCACTGAATTATAAAGTATATGTAGATTGAGTGACAGCGTTGGTTATTAGAAAGAACAATGAATGTAGTTAGAAGACCTGGTTTGAGTCCTGGCTTTGTCACTTACTTTATTGATTCTGGTACATTGTGCAAGTTACTTAACTTTTTTAAGATTTGATGTTCATCATGGAAATTAAAAGTGTCAGACTTGGTGATCTCTAAGGTCTCTTCTAGCCCACAACTCTCTGTGATACTCATATAATGGAGAAATTTGTATACTTTAACCATGTGCATAGGAAATAACAGAAAACAATGATTACAACAACAGCTAAATTTACCTGCCAGGTGAATTTCCTAAGCATTTATACATTTTAATGCCTTACCTTGTATCAGCCTGCTGTACTTTTATAATCTTCTGTATTATAGGTTGCACAACTAGTAAGTAGAGACATGATTTGCCTCTCAGCCCTTTGATGTCTTCTTTCACAGTTTGGGTTTCCAGAAAGCAACTAAAGAGGGAGATTAGCATACAAGAGGCTTATTAGGGGTACTTTATTGGGATTACCACCTGTAGATGGGAAAGGAAGAGAAGGAACAGGATTGATAAGAGGCAGAAGTTGAATTGTGATTCATTCTCAACAAAGGCCTCAGATGTCCCCACATGACTCCATAGGAAGCTCTGAAGTCAAGATAATTTTCAGAATTAAGATGTGGGCCAACCAGGCTATTTATATTTCCCATCTGCACCAGTCCTTGGATCCCGACTGCCCCAGGAAGGATAGTATAAAACTTTGACTCTCCTAGTCCAGGCAGTTCTGAAGAGGGCCAATAATTGAACACTACTGCTAGCAACTGTCTTCTAGGCACGTGTTATACAACTGAGCTAGATAGAGCACCACCCCTCAGATTGTATATTTTCTTTGGAGCAATTGTAAATAATACTGTGTGGATTTTTTATTTTACTTACTCATTTTTTGGGTATAGAGAAGCATTTGATTTTGCATATTGATCTTGATCTTGTACCCTGCATCATTATTGAACTCATTTATTCTAGGAAGGATGAGTTGTAGAGGTTTTTTTTTTTGTCTTTCTTTTTTAAGACGTGGGGATTTTCTTTGACATTTTCCATGTCATCTGCAAATAGAGATGTTTTTGTTTCTTTTCCAGTCTTTATGCTTCTTGTTTCTTTTTCTTGCTTTATTGCACTGATTGGAACTTAAAAGACCCATGTTGAGTAGAGTGGTGAGAATGGACAGCCTTGCTTTGTTCCTGAACCTAGAGGGAAAGCATTCTTTCACCATTATGTGTGATGTCAGCTACAGGTTTTTGCTTTCTGAGTTTGAGGAAGTTCCCATCTATTCCTAGTTTTCTGAGTTTTTGTTTTGTTTTTTAATGCAATGATGTTAGAGCTGGGCATGTGATACATACCTGTGGTCCCAACTGCTCTAGAGGCTGCGGTGAGAGGATTACTTGAACCCCATAGTTTGAGACCAGCATGGGCTACATACCAAGACCCTGTCTTGAAAAGGAAAGAAATTTTAGACTTCTCATACATCTTTTCTACACCAGTTGGTATGATCTTACGAATTTTTTTTCTTCTTTGGCCTGTTGATGTGTTGGGTTGAATAGATATTTGAATGTTGAACCAACCAGCCTTGCACACTTGGACATGGCATTTAATTCTTTTTATGTTACTGAATTTAATTTGCTAATATTTTATTGATAATTTTCACATTTAAATTTATAAAAGCTATTGGTCTGTGGTTTTCTTTTTCTTTTTGGTAATTTATTTGTCCTCATAAAATTAGTTGGAAAATATTCCCTTGTCATTTTTGGAAGAGACTCTATAAAATCGGTACTAATCTTTGATAGGAGAGGAGACCCAGCTGTGTATGTTTTTATAGTTTTGTTTTCAGCTGTTTTGCAGTTTTATTTTAAGGTATTGTATTCAAAGACATTGATTTCTCACTTGAGAGTTAGGGCAGTGACTGGAATAAGATGAGTTGTCAACAGTGAGAATGGGCCTACTGAAACTTAAACAGAAAACATTTCTCCCTGGCCATATGGGCCTGAGGAAGCTAGGAAAGTTAGTGTATCATCTGTGTCCCATCCTTTATTGTTGCTTGGCTGAAAATGAAAAATTGGTCGAATATTCTAAGTGAGGAAATACAAATCTTTACATCTTTCAAGTTGGAAAAATCAGAAAGAAATTGTAGAAATTCACTTTCTTCTGAAAAATCAGAAGAAATTGTAGAAATTCACTTACTGTCTTTAATTAGGACATCATTAATTAATTCACTAAACAGTTGTTTGTTTAGCATTCAGCATGCCTGTTGACCAAGAACATACAAAGTGAGAGGCTGTAAAAATGCCCTGATTGGCAGCTAGAGGAATAAGATATCCTGGAAGGAACTTTGGGCTCTGGAGCCAGATAGGACCAACAACTTAGTGTTACTGTTGTTGATTCTTCTTAAAAACTTCTTTTGGAAATTTTCAAACCTATTGAGAATCAGAGATAATTAGGTTGAACCATCATGATTTCCACCACCCAGTTTCAGAAATTAGTACTTCATGTAGTCTCATGCTCCCACCGCTGCTGACTGAATTAAAGTAAATCCTAGAATTATCATTTTAGCCTCAATATTTCAAAATATATCTCTAAAATATAAAGACTCATTTAAAGAACATAACCACAATTTTATTATTTTATTTTACACTTAAAAAGATAATGTGAAATACCCATTTAGTTCTTAAATTTTGCTGCTATTTATAGGACACACAGGCACACACATTTTTTCACATCTTGTTGAACCAGGAACCAAATAAGCAGCATACAGATGTAGGCTCTTTTTCCCTACCATCCCATTTTGCTTTTAACTTATTATTCATTTGATTGTCATTATGATAACTGTGAAAAAGATAGTATCAGTTCTTTTTACAAAGGAAGAAACTGAGGCCTTGAAAGGGTGAGTGATTTGATAAGCATCACAGAGGTTAGTGAATGCTCTTATCTGAGAAATGGTCCAAGCCTGTCACACTCCAAAGCCTGTATGCTCTTTTGGATTTTGGATTCAAACACTGGCTGAATAGAGGCTTCTTTCTCATGACACTATACTAACTCCCTGTACTACCTCCTTACCCAAGCGTTTACCATCTTAGGTTACCCTATTAGGTAGCTAGGGAGAATGTTTTAAGCTCAGGTACCCTATGGAGCATGAGAAAATCAGGGCTTCAGTCCAATTTAGAGCAGCTCTTAAAAAATCCTTTCCTTTCTTTATTTTGGTACTGGAGATTGAACTCAAGGGCACTCAACCACTGAGCCACATCCCCAGCCCTATTCTGTGTTTTATGTAAAGTCAGGGTCTCACTGAGTTGCTTAGTACCTTGCCGTTGCTGAGGCTGGCTTTGAACTCAAATTCTCCTGTGTCAGCCTCCGTAAGTGCTGGGAAAATCCTTTCCTTTCTAACTTTTCATTTATCTCTTAAGAGTAGTTCAGGAGTCAGTCACAATATGCCAGTAGGTTCCACAGCTCTCAAGATGAAAAACTTTTCTTTTCATTGTGGTAGCCACTAGCCACAAGTAGGTATCTTAAGTTTTTTTGTTTTTGTTTTTTTTGGTACCAGGGATTGAACTCAGGGGCACTCGACCACTGAGCCGCATCCCCAGCCCTATTTTGTGTTTTATGTAGAGACAGGGTCTCACTGAGTTGCTTAGCACCTCGTCCTTGCTGAGGCTGGCTTTGAACTCGCAATTCTTCTGTCTCAGCTTCCCTAAGTGCTGGGATTACAGGCTTGAGCCAACGTGCCCGCTAGGTATCTTAGTTTTAATTTAAATTAGTTAATTTAATTTAAATTAAATCAGTTAATTTACTAAATTTGTTAATTTAGTAAATTGTACTAAATTAGTTAAATTAAAACTAAGATCCTTATGATTAAAAATTACAATGATTAAAAATCACAGATGGCCACATTTCAAGTGCTTGATATTAACATGTGAATAAGTAATACTGTATTAGAAAGAGCAGATAGAGAATATTCTCGTCATTGCACAAAGTCCTGTTAATGCTGAAAAGTAATGTGTGGAGGTGAGCCATCAGTCTTTGAGTCTCTGGACAAAGTTGGAGGACCAACTTCTTTTTTTGGCTGGGCAGGCACTCTACCACTGAGTCATACCCTGACATAGAACCAGCTGCTTTTTTACTTATTTTAATTTTTATTTTTGGTACTGGAGATTGAACCCAGGGCACTTAACCACTGAGCCACATCCCCAGCCCTTTCTTACATTTTATTTAGAGATAGGGCCTTGCTAAGTTGCTGAGGCTAGCTTTGAACTCACGATCCTCCTGCCTCAGCCTCCCGAGCCACTGGGATTATAGGCATGTGCCACCACAGCCAGGTACTCATTTTTAATTAATTAACTAATCAATTTAATTTTTTAATTTTTAATTTTATTTCACTTCACTTCGATTCAGGGTCTCAGTAAGTTGCTTAGGGCCTCGCTAAATTGTTGAGGTTGGCCCTGAACTTGTGAGCCTCCTGCCTCAGTCTTCTGAGTCACTGGGATTACAGGTGTGCACCTCATTGCCTGGCTCAGGACCAGCTGCTTTTCTTACCTTGAGAGGTCTCTTCGAATTTAGATTATCAGGTTCAGAGTGAGTGTCAGAAGGGTCTGGACTTTGAGACCCTCAGTAATGAGCATTTTGTAAGGTTGGATGAATAGTGTTAAAAAAGGTGAGGGACAGCCACTAGCAAAATCTGGTCCCTGTTTTTCCCTTTCCATTTGCCAGACCCACAGTGTACTAAATCACATGAATTGCCAGAAACTCTTGGGAAATAATGAGGGCTCTTAATCTTTTAGAATTGTAAATTAATCTCATCATAAGCTTTCCTCATTAATTGAATGGTTTCAGTTGGGGTCTGAAAGGTAAGGAGATCTTTCATTATTTTTCTCTGAGTATAATGATAGCTGTACAACTGGACTCAAGATTTGTGAATTCTGTTTATTCTTATTCTTTGGGTCTGTTGCCAAGAAAGAAAAAAGGCATATTCAGGAAGGCGACTTTCAGGGCCTGGAAGATCTCTTTTAACTGAAAATATCTGAGAAACCTTCTTGAAAGAGGGCATGGTGGCGCACACCTGTAATCCCAGTGGCTCAGGAGGCTAAGGTGGGAGGACCACAAGTTCAAAGCCAGCCTCAGCAATTTAGTGAGACCTGAAGCAACTTAGTGAGACCCTGTCTCCAAATAAAATACAAAAAAGGGCTGGGGATGTGGCTCAGTGGTTAAGTGCCCCTGAGTTCAATCTCGGGTACAAAGAAAAGAAAAAGAGGTAGAACTATTTACTGGCAACCTTGGGCAAAGGTCCTCGCCTGCTATTCCCAACAGACCAGGATCAGCCACCCATCCCAATATGCCAGTCAAAGACACTAGCAACAGTGAAGAACAGAAAAGGAACTTTTTTTTTGGTACCAAGGATTGAACTCAGGGACATTCGACCACTGAACCACATCCCCAGCCCTATTTTGTGTTTTATGTAGAGACAGGGTCTCACTGAGTTGCTTAGTGGCTTAGTGCCTCATGGTTGCTGAGGCTGGCTTTGAACTCGGGATTTTCCTGTCTCAGCCTCCCGAAGTGCTGGAATTACAGGCGTGTGCCACCGTACCTGGCCATAAAAGGAACTTTTAATGGGTGTGGCCATACAAAGAAGAATAGCCCATGTGGGGGTATAATGACCAAAGATCTATTTTCAAGGGATTGACAGAAACTTGGAGATTTTATAAAAAATGGAAATAAAGGCTAGGGTTGGTGTCTTACATAGCTGGAGGGTTTGTATAGGTGGCAGAGGGAGTCATACTGGTCAAGCTGTGGGTTTATTTTGAATCTTTCCTCATGACTAGTTCTGTGAAGCTCTGGGAAGGTCATTACTCTGAGGTGTGTGATTTGGTTCCCATAGTGAGTGATTGCTCCTGCACAGGGGGGCAGCTTTGGTTCCATTACGTAGGGTAATTGCTCCCACTTGGTAGGGCAAGCTCATTAGGGGGTGATCTGTTCTGCAAGCCTTGCTGTTGCCTGGGGATAGTTTTGGTTCTAAAGAAACTTATTAAGCAGGGCTGTAGTTCCTAGAATACAGTGTAACTGCAGAAGAAAGTGGTTCAGAGGAAGAAAAAAAAATGCTTAAAAAGGCAAATTGAGTCAGAAAGGGACAAAGCGGAGATGACTAGGTCAGTGACTGAATCCTCTTTCAAGGTAACTTGAAGGATGATGGGTAGACTTCATAGTTTAGCATTCTGTCATGTATTCTTATGAATCTCCATCAGATTTCCATAGGAATAAATTACAGTTTCATGATTAAATCATTTACCTGAAATATTTGATTTTGTATTTCAAAAGACTGCCCAAAGTTGGAATTTCTGTCACTTGGATTCTTGATTTCTTGGTTGGTTTTCAGCCACATCTCTTCAGAATAATGTGTTCTAAAGAGCCCTACATGTTTTTGCAATTAGTTCCTCTGCCTGAAATACCTTTATAGTCCTCCTACCCCTCTTTACCTACATACATACCCTTTGGGAATTGTTTGTCCTTCAAAGACCCAGCTGAAGTTAATATCCTTTTTTTGCTTCCACAGTACAGTACTTTCTACTCTTCCTGTATTATAGCTCTTACTCTACTTGTTAAAATTAGTTTGTACACTCACCTTCTAGTTCAATCTTGGGTCCACAGTCAGTACCTAATGTTTGGTAATAAACATGATTTTAAATATAACCAGCTCTGAAATGTGTTTTCCAGTGCTAAGGTTTCAGCTGTCTTATGTACATAGGTACAATATATTTTTTGTTAATTAAATTTTTATTTGTTCTTAGATGTCATTAAGAGGATCTGCGCCAGTGACAATTGTACCTCTTCCTGGAAAGCAAGTACAGGTTCAGGGGGTCATCCAGACAGCTCAGTCTTCTGTAATTCACCCACCACATGTGCAAACGGTACAGAAATTTGAAGACAGTGTTTGAACATGAGGACCTTTATACCCTAAATCTTAAGACATATGAGTTGCTGAAGTTACTGTATGATAAACCAACATAACAAAGTTGTCTTAGACATTAGACCGCACACCAAATGAGGCAAATAGAAAAGTTTTAGAATTTCTGATTCCATGTATATATTTCCCAGTGAAATTAGAAAACAATTTTCAGGGGAAGTTTTATTGCTTAGAACTTAAGGAAATAAAACTTTAAGAGAAAGAACCCTTTTATCCAAGTGGTATCCTTCATGAAAGGAGTTATGAAGCTAGGGTAATGATTTGAGAGCCTTAGCAAAGTAAAAAGGTATCTTAGGCTTGAGGCTTTATAGAGGCCAAATAAGAGAGTTCTCTCAAGTAGAGGAACTTGTATCTAACTTCATACTAATACTAGCAACTTTAGGAAAGAAGGGGCTACCCTGGGCTCCTTTTTTTTTCTATTTTCTCTCCATTTTATCTTCTGTCCCCTATGAATCTGAAAATACAAGTGGTCTTCTCTTGGTTTTAGAAGCAGCTATCTGGGAAGAAAAGCTTCATCTTTTCCTCCTGAATATATAATGATTGGCTGTGCTGTCAACTCTGGAGCACATCTTGATTGAGTGCACCTGTATGAAAGGTGGTGGCTGGGTGGAATTTGGAGTTTTTATATGAAGGTTTTAATTACTATTTTCTGGCATTTTCATCAAAGAGAAATACCTACCTGATCTTAGTTACAAGGAATACCTCAGTTACAGAAATTGTTTTCTTACTTGAGGTTAGTGAGAGGCATTGGAGTAAACTTTTGGGCAAATAGTGAAAATAGCTAAAGGTTTAGATTAGAAATGGAATGTCTATGATGCTTGAAGACAAGACAGTAATAGATTTTTCTCATTTTAGTTTGTATTATTATTATTTCTTAATTTTTCTGGTTGTAACTAGTTCTTTCTTTTCTATCAGAAGATAGAGACAATGTAAGATATAAATGAGTAGTTGTACTTAGAACTTAACTTTTGAAGATAAAGTGTAGAACAAACTTCTCTGGAAATTAAATGTCTAAGTCTAAATAGTTTAGGGGAAGATTTTCTGTAGATAATTAACTAATATAGAGAACTAATTTCTTATGTTTCTTCTGCAAGTCTGTTTGGATTATTTAATTTTATTTTTCTGTGGAGCTAGGGATTCAACCCAGGGCCTTGCACATGCTAGGCAAGCACTATACTACTGAGCTACATATACAGCACTGGATCATTTTTATTTTTTAAAACAAAGATGAAGTCAGATATCATACTCCAAGTTTTGACAAACACTGGGAAATTTAATACATTTTAAAGACTGAAGATAACTTTTTTCCTGGTTATTAAAGATTGCTATAACTTAAAACTTGCCTGTTGAATTGATTTAGTTTTAAAGTGTTCATTATAAAGAATATGTATTGTGCATGTGTCATTTATTAAGAGCTTTACATGTATTAAGTCATTTAATCGTGAAATGAGATAAAGCTGATTACTATAAATCTTCTAATTGTATATATTTATGTCTGCCTTTGTAGTCACCTCCACCTTGCTATAAATCTAATCATCTACTCTCAGTCCTTGTTTGACTTTACCTGTAAGCAGCATTTGACATAGTTGATGGCTCTTTTTTCTACATTAGTTTTCCTAGGGCTCCACTCATTTGGTTTTCTTCTTTCCTCACTGTTGGCTTCTTAGTCTCATTTGCTGGTTCTTCCTCTTTACAATCACTTAATGTTCTGGATTTAGTTCTTGATTCTCTTCTCTGTATGTACCCCTTTACTGAGCTTGTCCAGTCTCATGGCTTTATGAACTCCAGAGAGCTGTGCCTTCCAAATTTATGTTATCTCACATAGACCTCTCCCCTGACTTGCAGACTCCTTGGTGTGGGCAGTTGGACATTAATAGGCTTTTCAAACTTAGCATGTCCAAAAATCCAAATCCAGTAGCATTAGTGACTTAAAAAATGGAACAAAAATATTTTTGAGTAATGTGCATTGTTGTAGAAATAGGATGGAGGTTGAGATCACAGAATGGTCTTAAACTCTAGTAGATTAGTATTGTTTGTGTTTGGGTGATAGTCTATTTTTAGGTCTGGGTCTACTGTGTTATATATGTTCCTTTCATTAGTTTGGGGTCCTTGAATAAACTTTCTCCTTTTTCCTTTTGTTCCTGTTTTTTAGACCTTAGATTTAATATGCAAATGAATTTGGGTGGCAGGAGACATAATTTTTTTTTAGAGTAAAAACTCAAATCTTTTCCCATCTGTATTCGTCATATTAAAACCAGTTCTGTTTTTCAGGCATCATCTTTATCAGAAAGTGAGGAGTCTCAGGACTCATCTGACAGCATAGGCTCCTCACAAAAAGCTCACGGGATCCTAGCACGGCGCCCATCTTACAGGTCAGTGCTTTCTTGTACCAGACCCTACATTTTGTTGTATTATCAAATGAGTTCAAATGGTGCTATGCAAAGCATACCTAAGAGGGAGCATGTGGCTGTGTTTAAGAAGGGAACTATTAAAAGAGGTAGACTGGGGCCATTTTATAAGAGGCCTAATTTGCTGAATTGAAGAATTTAGATTTGTCTTCTGGCAAAATATATTTCCTTATTTGCTTTCAGATAATTAACTCCAATAACAATATGAAAGCAAGACTTAAAAGACACTCTGTGTTCCTTTATCTGAAATACTTTCTTTTACATTCTGCATATTTCCTGCATACTTTCCAGAAGCTTCTGATTACCTCCTTCTGACTGTTCCCAAACTAGATTAGGTCTTTCTTCTGTGGTATCCTTTTAGTGACTCTTGTTACAGTACTTTTCTCATTCTGTTGGAATTCTACTTCTTTTTAGGACATGGGCTATATATTATTTTTTGTGATCCTAGGACCTAGTAAAGTGACCATCTCATAATAGATGGTCAGTAATTACATGCTGAATGAATGGAAAGCTGGAAATAGTACAATTAATTGATAGAAAGCCTTTGAAATAATCTGGATAGCTTCATATGGGCAGTGAGTTTTCTTTGGAATGAGTGAATTTGAGATACTTCTGTGGTAGAATTGACCAAACCTGATGACTGTGTGATAGGAAGAGTGGGAGGCAAAATGATAAAACAGCATCTTTGAAACATATATGCAAATGCAGTACGGTTTTTATTTTATCACTTTAAATGAATTAATTGTATGTTAAATGAATTACTTCAGTGTTCTTTTTTCTTAAGACAAAGATGATTAGAATGGATTTTTTAAAATGACTCACTTCAAATATAATGATAAAGGAAAAGAATAGCTAAGAAATACCATGAAAACAAAAATGGCTATATTAATATACAAAATGAGACTTCAGAGTAAAGAAAACTGCCCAATATAGAGACATTACATAATAATAACTCAATAAGAAGGCATGAGAATACAAATGCATATGCACATAATAAAAGAGCTTCAGAATACATTTATCAAAAATTAATAGAAGCCAAGCATGATGGCACATAGCTGTAATTCCAGGGGTTTAGGAGGCTGAGACAGGAGGATCGCAAGTTTGAGACCAACCTTAGTAACTTAGTGAGACTCTAAATAACTTAGTGAGATGTTGTCTCAAAAAGTAAAAAGGGCTGGGAATGTGACTCAGTGTTTCAACGCCACTGAGTTCAACACCCACTACCCAAAACAAAAACAAAAACCCAGTACTGAAAAGAGAAAGACAAATCTAATTGTAATTGAAGACCTTAGTACACCTATCTTAGTATTCAATAGAACTTGTAGTCAGAAAATCACAGATTTATAGAGGAATTTAATTAAAACCAGCAATTAATGAAATCTGGTTGAAAATTTTGGAATACTTCACCAAGTAGCTATAGAATGAACATTATTTTCTTTTTTTTTGGTACTGGAGATTGAACTCAGTGGCACTCGACCACTGAGCCACATCCCCAGCCCTCTTTTGTATTTTATTCAGAGGCAGGGTCTCACTGAGTTGCTTAGGACCTCATGGTTGCTGAGGCTGGCTTTGAACTCGCGATTCTCCTGTCTCAGCCTCCCTAAGTGCTGGGATTACAGGGTTGCGCCACTGCGCCCAGCTGTGAACATTATTTTCAAATGCACAAAGAATATCCCCCAAGAAATACCATATTTAGGGTTCTAACACACCTTTACACATATAAAAGAACTGAAATCATGCATAGTATATTCTCTGATCATACTGGAATTAAACTAGAAACCAATAATAGAGAATAGGAAAATCTCCAAATACATAAAAATTAAACAGCACCACTGAAAAACAATTTATTCACCAAACAGGAAGTCTTAAGGGAGACCAGAAAATATTTTGAACATGCCGGACATGGTGACGTACACCTGTAATCCCAGGGACTCTGGAGGCTGAGACAGGAGGATTGTGAATTCAAAGCCAGTGTCAGCAAAATGAGACCCTGTCTCAACATCAAATACAAAATAGGGCTGAGGATGTGGCTCCATGGTCCAGTGTCCCTGAGTTCAATCTCTGGTACTGCCCCACAAATATATATATTTTTTTGAACTGATGAAAATGGAAGTAAAAATATTAAATTCTGTGGGATAAAACTAAATCAGTGAGAAATATCAATTAGAGGAAAGTTTAATAGAAAATTTCTAACAGAAAAGAAGAAAGGTCTTAATAAGTTCCCACCTTAAAAAACGAGGGGGGAGCTGGGCGCGGTGGCACAAGCCTGTAATCCTAGCACTTAGGGAGGCTGAGACAGGAGAATCACAAGTTCAAAGCCAGCCTCAGCAATGGCGAGATGCTAAACAACTCAGTGAGACCCTGTCTCTACATAAAACACAAAATAGGGCTGGGGATGTGGCTCAGTGGTCCAGTGCCCCTGAGTTCAATCCAGTACCAAAACAACAACAACAAAAAAAAAACGAGGGGGGAAAATAGAAAAATAAGCCGAAAGCAAAGCAGAAGAAAGGAAATAATGAAGAGCAGAAATCAATGAAATTGAAAAAAGAAAACTAATAATTGAGATAATTGAAAGTTTCTTTGGGAAAAAAAAAGTTGGTAATCCTTTAATAAGTGGCAGGTAGGGAGTTTGGGAGAGTGGTTGGAGAAAAGGTTAGAGAGGTCATGGAGGACTGGTTATGAGTGGGGGAGGAAGCTGCTGCAGATGAGTGACTTGATCTGACATTTTTAAAAGATGACTGTTGTTGTATGGAGAACAGACTGCAACAAGGGATGGGTACACAGAAGTAGACTAATAGAGACTTTGTGACTTCCAGTCAAGAGGTATTATGGCATGGACTGGGATAGCATCAGTGGAAGATTGAGGGTGGGTAAAATTCTGGGTATATTTTTAAGATAGAGACATGGATTTGCTTCTGAATTGGTAATGAGTTATGAAGAAGAGAGGATGATGTCAGAATTTTTGGTTTAAGCAACTTGAAGAATTGAGTTGTTATTTATTGAAATGGGGAAGACTGCCAGAGATAGAAGGATACTAACATTAGATTTGAATGTGTTAAGTTTGAGTTGCCTATTGAGTAAAAGTGTGCACTACTAAATAGAATACAAGAGTCAAGTTTAGGAGAGAGGGTGGGAAAAATAATCTGGAGGGTCATCAAGGAACACTGGGTATCTAAACTCATAGGAAGTGACCAGAAATAGAATATAGATAGAGAAGTCAAAAAGAGTGCTCTGTAATGCTCTCCAAGATCGTGCTGGAAAGATGAGGAAGAATATAAAACAATGGAAAATAGTATCTTCCACTGCTATATGATAAAGATAAAGTAATATATACGGGAATCAAATCCATACTTAGAAAATGGTATTCTTTGTAGGGAAGGAATTAGTGGTAATATTTCAGTATATATGTAACTTATTCTCATTAAGATTATCTGAAGTGGCCTAATATTAGCATGTATTGATTCTTGGAATATGGTACACAGATGTTTTATTTTAGGTTCTTTTCTTTGTGCTCAGAATGTTTCAAAATTTAAAACTGAAAAAGAAATGGGCACAGCATTCCACAGTGTCAGGCTAGGCTGACTCCATGAGAGTTTAATGGATTCTGACGTTCTACACCCAGACCTATTCAGTCACTGGAGGCATCAGATGGGAATTTGGATTAGCAAACCTCTCCAGATAATACTGATACATAGTCAGGTTTAGGAACCACCACAGCTATTCTACAAATGCTTCAGAGTCCTATAGACAGTTACTTCCCTTGTTCTCTGTATGGAACTTTTTTTTTTTTTTTTTTTTGGTACTGGGCATTGAATTCAGGGGCACTTGACCACTGAGCCACATCCCCAGCCCTATTTTTTGTGTTTTTTGTAGAGACAGAGTCTCACCAAGTTGCTTAGCACCTCACTGTTGCTGAGGCTGGTTTTAAACTTGCGATTTTCCTGTCTCAGCCTCCCAAAGTGCTGGGATTACAGGCATGCGCCACCGCGCCTGTCTTCTGTGTGGAACTTTTGTTACTCTACAGTTAACTTAGCTTTCAGTGAGAATACCATCCTGAGAAGGGAGACAAAACTGTGAAGGATCTTATCATGCCATAGAGGAACACATGAAAGAACAAAGTATTTGGCCTTCAATAAAGAAGGCCTGTAACAGTAGTCACATACTGCAAAGTGTGTTATTTGCGATATGCTTAAATTTTTGTAGCTTCACTGGTGGGAACTAGCTTGGGCTCTGAGGAAGAACTCTCATTGTTCAATAATGGAATGGTTTACTTTTTGGAAGCAGTAGGTAGGTGCCTCATTCTTGGAAACAGAAGTTCTGGGGAACATTAAAGAGAGAATTCTGCCCAGGCACAGTGGTGCACACCTGTAATCCCAGTTAACTGGGGAGGCCAGTGCAGGAGGATTGTATGTTTGAGGCCAGTCTCAGCAATTTATCCAGACTTTGTCTCAAAAAAAAAAAAAAAAAAAAAAAGACAGGGGTGCTGGGGATGTAGATTAGTGGTAAAGCACTCCTGGGTTTAATCCCCAGTACAAAAAAAAGAAAGAGAGAGAGAGGGAGGGAGGGAAGGAGGGAGGGAGGGAAGGAAGGAAGGAAGGAGGGAGGGAAGGCAGGAAGGCGGGAAGGAAGGGAGGGAGGGAGGAGGGAAGGAAGGAGAGAAGGAAGGAAGGGAGGGAGGAGGGAAGGAAGGATGGATGGATGGATGGATTCCTCCATGGTCTGGGATTTTGGCATAGATAAAATGAAAAATCCCTTTTATCTTCTGGAAGACCTTCCTTTTCAGCAAGAGATACTTTCTGCATGCTATCGTGAGTCGCATCTCATTAAGTTTGAGGGATACCTCTGTAAGATTATTTATCTCTTTTGGTTAAAATAAGCTGTTTTATTTACCACAGTTACTCTGCATTTTTATAGTAGTAATTCTAATCTTCTTTCTTTGTAAGAATTGTATAAAGTTTTCTTTTTCTTCCACTATAAAGTTCAAGTTTGAAAAATCAAAATTGACCTTCTTAAGTGAAGGTCACTAGCACTATTTCAGGTACCTTGTTAATTAAGGTAATTCCTCACAACAGCACCATTTGTTCTATAGGGGAAAGAGATGTTTTTAATGCCTCTGTAAGCACCTTGTACCTAGAAAGGCACTCTGTGTATTTCTTTAGTGTGTGACTGTCTCTTTTTAGAGCTACAGTATAATTGACCTGCAGTATACATTATTATAATGTTAAAGAGATTCCTAAACACAAAAGGATTCCTAGACAGAAGAGTTTAGGCATCTAGTAAATTATTGGTTTTTAAAAAAATACTTTCATTAGCTTATCATGATTATACATAGTAGTTGGGTTCATTTTGACAAAATCATATATTCAAGGAATTTGATTTCAAGCCCTATTCCCCCCCCCCATTTTCCCTTCTCTTTTCTATTAAACTTCCTTTCTTCTACATATACATAAAAGTGAAATTTCCTTTGGTATATTTATATGTAAATATAACATGATTTTGTTAAATTCATTCCATTTGTCTTCCTTTTTCCCTTCTCTCTCATTCCCTATATCTACTCCACTGATCTTTCCTATATCTTTATATCTAACCTGTTCCCCCAGTGCCTTCTTTCTCTTGTTTTGCTCTAGCTTCCACATACAAGTGAAAACATTTGACCTCTGATTTTTCTGAGTCTGACTTATTTCACTTAGCACGATTTTTTCCATTTCCATTTACTGGCAAATGCCATTATTTCATTCGTTATGGCTGAGTAAAACTCCCTTGTATATATTCTCTTAATCCATTCAGGTATTGACAGGCATCTGGGTTGATTCCATAATTTGGTTATTGTGAATTGTACTGCTATAAACATTGTAGTGGTTTTATTGCTATAGTATGCTGGTTTTACATCTTTTGGATAAACACCAAGAAGTGGAATAACTGGGTCATATGGTGGTTCCATTCCTAGTTTTTTGAGGAATTTCCACACTGCTTTCCAGAGTGGCTATACTAATTTGCAGTCTCACTAACGATATAAGAGTGTACTTTTCTTCCCATGTCCTCATCAACATTTATTATTCACGTTCTTTTTTTTTTTTTAAGTTGTAGATGGACACAATATCTTTATTTTGTTTATTTATGTGATGCTGTGAGGATCAAACCCAGTGCCTCACGCGTGCTAGGCGAGTGCTCTACCACTGAGCCACAACCACAGCCCTATTCACATTCTTGATAATTGCTGTTTTGGCTGGAGTGAGATGAAATCTTAGTTTAGTTTTGATTTGCATTTCCCTAATTGCTAGAGATGCTGAACATTTTTTCGTATTTTTGTTGACCATTTATGTTTTTTCTTTTGAGAAGTTTGTTTAGTTCTTTTGTGCACTTATTTGTTTATAGTTGTTGATGGACCTTATTTTATTCATTTATTTATATGTGATGCTGAGAATTGAACCCAGTGCCTCACACATGTGAGGCAGGCACTCTACCACTGAGCCTCAGCTCCAGCCCTGCCCATTTATTGGTTGGGCTATTTGTATTTTTGGCATTGCATTTTGAGTCCTTTCTATATTTTAGATTTTAATCCCATCAGAGAAGTAGCTAGTGAAGATTTTCTCCCATTTGTAAGGCTCTCTCTTCACTCTCTTAATCAGTTCATTTGCTGTGTAGGGTTTTTTGTTTTTGTGTTTTTAAATGAGACAGGGTCTTGCTATGTTGCCCACAGTGGTCTCAAACTCTTGGGCCCAAGTGATCCTCCTGCCTTGGCCTCCTAGAGTAGCTGGGACTATAGGCATACTCCACTTAACCACATGTGACTAGATTATTATACTTTAAGCCTGAGATTGAAAAAGGCTTAGCATTTTTTTTTGGTAAAGGCATTCTCATTACCAACATTAATAGAGTTGTGTTTTTCACAGAAAAATTTTGAAAGACCTCTCTTCGGAAGATACACGGAGCAGAAAAGGAGACGGAGAAAACCCTGGAGTTTCTGCTGTTACTTCTATGTCTGTTCCAACTCCGATCTATCAGACTAGCAGCGGACAGTATAGTATGTATAGGAATTGTTTCCATGTGATAAACACACAAAACCAACTTTTTAGTGGAAAAATGTGTATAGACTGTCATACTTCAATAGTGAGTAATTAATAAAGGATAACATTTTTAAAAAATATATTTTTAAAATTTTTTAGTTATACATGGACACAATATCTTTATTTTGTTTATTGATTTTTATGTGGTGCTGAGGATTGAACCCAGTGCTTCACATGTGTGAGGCAAATGCTCTACCACTGAGCCACAACCCCAGTTCCAAAGGATAACATTTTGAGCCAGTAATAATGGAAAGTACTTTTATAGCATTATCTCATTTACTCCTACAGAAACTTTGTAAAGTAGGCATTACCAATTTATGCAGAAACGAAGGCTTAGAAAGTTAGATAATATTCCTAAAGTCACACAGCTTAAAGGTGATGAATCCAGGATTCAAAAATTAGGTTTTTCTTCATCTAAAGATGGACTTTTTCCCAAAACCACAGTTTCATATGGACTGCCATCTTGGACACTAGCCAGTTACATCCATGATCTTAACCTCAGTAGAAATTACATTTGGACTAAATACATAATGAAAGATTAAACATGAATATTTAATTTTCAGTTTGAGGTTAAGGAAGTTTGAATCAGAAAGATAATTTAGACTTTGCACAATGTGATTAACAAACAGCATGCCCACCATAGATAATCAAGGGCTGATTAAATCTCTATATCTGAAAATATTGTTACAAAAATTAGTACACAGAACGAGCTGAGCACCTACTGGCATAAAGGTAAAGTTATTAAGGATATAAATGTGGACCTTACTTTTGAAAGAAAAGCTTATAGTCAGAGGAGACAAAATGATGAAAAATGAAATACCTACCTCAGAGCTGTATATATTCTTATCTAATGTTCAGAAACAATCTATGTATTAGTCCTTTGTACTTGGGTTAACATTTAATTTTTTTTTGCCTAATAACTTAGAAAGTAAAATCTTTTGGTTTATTAAAATGCCATTTGACAAAATTAACAATGTGTAATGAACTAGCCTTTGAATTTTTTTAAAATATTTTTTTAGTTGTAGATGGACACAATGTCTTTACTTATTTATTTTTATGTGGTGCTGAGGTTCGAACCCAGTGCCTCACGCATGTGAGGCAAGCGCTCTACCACCGAGCCACAATCCCAGCCCCCTCTTTGAATTTTTTAAAGTTCAATTTTTGGTTTTGCTTCCAACATTTTTTATGAAAAATTTTGAATATACTGCAAAGTTGAACAAATTCTACCATACATGTACATATACACACACACCTTATATATTTATTCAAGCTTCTTTTCTTTAATGGCATTTGGAATTATAATTAATACCTATAAAGACTTTTCATCTCTCAGATTTTTCCCATTTTCTTTTAGTACTTCCTTGGCTTCATTTTTTAATTTTAAATCTTTGATACATTTTAAATTTATTTTGATGTTGAGAATCCAGTGTTTCTCCCCCAAGTTTTCTACTGAGTTTATGGGAGTAATACCATTAACATATTTAAGTCTATTTTTAGCTTACTAAAATAAGAATTTAGGATGAAGTTGGTATTTAATATACATCTGGGTCTGTTTTGTACATTTTGAAATTTATATAGTTCCATACTTAATTATTATATATTAATATAGTTTTTTTTCAGAATTTTCCTGGCAAGTACTCTACCTCTGAGCTATACCCCTAAGCCCAAAACAAGGTATATGAATTTGCTAGTTTTGATAAATGTGTTTAGTTGTGTACCACCACCCATCATAATCAAGATTTAGTTCTGTCGCCCTAAAAAATTCACTTGTGCTGCCTATTTGTAATCTTTCCCTTCACCCCTAACCTTAAGGGGTGCTAAGTCACTGGCTCTTTTCACAAAGTATATGTCCCCTCTGAGCATCTCTAACCACCACCACTATCTTGGTTTAGTATTTTATCTGAATTATTGCAGTAGGTGATATTGCTTCCATTCTTGCTTTTTAATAATCAGTTTTCCATACTATAGCTAAAGTAATTTATCTGTCACAGGATAAAATCTGGGTGCCATGAGATACAACATTCAGGATCTGGTCAGGCCTTCCACTCTGGGTGGCATTCCACTCACAGACTATCCACAAAGCTTGTTTCTACTTTAGGGTCTTCAGAGTTGTCATCCTCCATGCCTGACATGTGCTTTCCTCAGACATGGTTTGCATCCTCACTCCTGAAGTGTCACCTCCTTGAAGAGACAACTTTTAAAAATATGTTCCCCCTTCCCTTTAGTTTTCTTTGTTCCCTTGTATTTTTAAAATATTTTTATTTGTTCTTTTTATTTATACCCTTGTATTATTCTTTATAGCATTTATGGATAATTAAGAGTACCTACTGGTTTAATTATAGACTATATGTGTGTGATTATAGCTTCATTTATGATCTGTTCTCCCCACTAGAATGTAAATTCCTTGAGGGAAGAACCTTGTTTGCTCACTCCCAGCCATATCCTTTGCAAGTAAGACCTCATACTATAGTAGGCTTTCCAGTTAAAATTGTTATAAATAAGTTAATTAAAGAATATACATAGAACACCTTTGTAAAGAAACAAACTGGGAGCAGAGATTAATAGCAGTGGACAGGTTCACTTTAAGCTTCAACAAAACAAGTTATTTTCTTTGCCACATACATGTATTACTGATACACACCTCAAAATTTTAAAGGCAGCATATTAGCAAGTTAATAATTATCTGTCAATACGGCTTATTCTAAAACCTGTTTGACTAGATGTTGTGGTACATATTTGTAATTTTAACTACACAGGAAGCTGAAGCAGGAGAAGTGCAAGATCGAGGCCAGCCTCAATTGTCAAAAACCAATGCTTGGGATGTAGCTCTGTGGTAGAACACTGCTGATTTCAATCTCTAGGAATGAATGAATGAATGAATGAATGAATGAATGAATGAAAATAAAACCCCCTTTTTATGAAGACTACATAGAAACTTCGGCAAATACTTCATGTTATAATTGAAATAAGTACAATACAGAATAGTATTTAGGGCAGCAGAGTTTAATGAAATTTCCTGTGATGTTGGAAATGTTTAAATCTGTATCACCCAGCACAGTAGATATTAAATCAGGTGAGACTACTGAGTGTTTGAAGTGTGACTGGTGAGATTCAGGAACTCATTTTTTTGTTTAGTTTTACCTAATAGCCATATGAGGTTAATGGCTACTGTACTGAATAGTGCATTTTAGAATAAATAAAATCAGGTAAATATACATTAAACAAGAACAGGATGATAAGTTGCAAAAATGAAAATAATTCTGTATTACGACATATTTAACATCAAAACACATGCACCTATGTGTGTGTGTGTCTTTATCAGTCTGTGTGAACATAAGAAAAGACTGGGGAGATATATATCAAAAATAATGGTTAACTAAGGATGTGGAGGGTGGTCATCCTCATCCTAAGGCAAATAAATAGGAATAGATAATAGGAGTTTTTAATTATATATTTATACATAAAAAATGCATGTGTGTATATAATGTGTTGTAGGGGAGGAAGACTGAAACTAATTGCAAATACAGCATTAAAACAATTCTCTACATCCAAATATAATTTAATTAGTCTTTTTTTAAAGTTATGAATTAAAGTATGTGTGACAGTGAGGTAGGGATGATTAGAAAGTGCTGAAAACAATTATTTTCAATTAACCTCCCCTTCCCATTGC
This sequence comes from Xerus rutilus, assembly GCA_028644305.1. Classification (NCBI taxonomy): domain Eukaryota; kingdom Metazoa; phylum Chordata; class Mammalia; order Rodentia; family Sciuridae; genus Xerus; species Xerus rutilus. The sequence continues at coordinate 59,488,025 of CM053403.1, read as the reverse complement.
CAATACATACAATTGTGTTTTGGCTTCCTGATTGCCAAAGCATAAGAGGGGGGAAAATGTTGTATAATAATTATTTAAAAGGGGTGTGGAGATGCTGCATTAGTCTGTGGAGGGGATTAATTATGTGGGGATTGCATAATGCTAATACATATTTTGTTTGATCATGCCTTCTAGTGTTTCATTTAAGAGAGGAGAGCATTTAATACAAGTGCAATTCAATGAAAAATGTTTGTGGGGAACTAAGTAATGTGATCTATAAGTGGCTTCCTGGTGACTTTATTTTCCCTAGGAATTAAGAGATTACATTCTAAAAATATCAGTTAAGTAAATAACATGTGATACATTTAATAGTGGTAGCAATACAAAGTGGAGCTGAGATGGGTTTAACGGCTCATGCCTATAGTCCCAGCTACTTGAGAGGCTGAAGCAGGAGGATCAGAAATTTTAGTCCAGCAGGTCAACATAGGGAGACCTTTTATCAAAATATAATTAAGCTGGGCACAGTGGTGCAGGCCTGTAATCCCAGCACCTTGGCAGGCTGAGACAGGAGAATCTGAGTTCAAAGCCAGCCTCAGCAATGGCGAGGCGCTAAGCAACTCAGTGAGACCTTGTCTCTAAATAAAATACAAAATAGGGCTGGGGATGTGGCTCAGTGGTTGAGTACCTGAGTTCAATCTCCATACCAAAAAAAAAAACAAACATATATATGTTATAAAATATATATTGATTATATATTTTATGTATATAATTAATTAATTAAAAGAGCTGGCAGTGTAGCTCAGTGGCAGAGTGCTTACCTAGCATGCTTGAGGCCCTAGCTTCAATCCCAAAGTAGGGGGGATGTGGATGAGGAGTGGAGCAAAGAAAGTAAGCATGAAGATGACCTATTAAAAAAACTTTTTTTTTAGTTGTAGATGTACATAATACTTTTATTTTATTGATTAATTTTTTTGTGGTGCCGAGGATGAACCCAGTGCCTAATGCATGCTAGGCAGGCACTCTACCACTGAGCCACAACTCTGGCCCAGATGACCTATTTTTTTCATAATAAAACCTTTTATTCTATTTGAAACATTTCCATAGGCAAATGTTAACCATTTAAAGATATTTTGAAGTTACGATTTTTTGCTGCTTTTGAATATAATATTTCTGCCCCCTCCACCCGCCTTTTTTCCCCTTAAAAGCCATTGAAGCCAGTTGTGGTGGTACATGCCTATAATTCCAGCTACTTGGGAGGCTGAGGCAGGAAAATTCCAAGTTTGAGGTCAGCCTAGGCAATTTAGTGAGATCCTCACTCAAAATAAGATTAAAAGAGGTAAAGATGTATCTCAGTGGTATATTGCTTGCCTCACATGTGTGAGACCCTGGGTTCAATCCCTAGCACTGAAAAAAAAAATCCATTGGTGCCCTCTTTTAATGCCCTCAAATTTCTATGACATTAGCAATTAGCATGAAGTGTCCCACATATTCCAGAATGTGCTATTTATACCAATTAGTTATATATTATACAACTTGAGAATGAATTTAAGATAGTGCATCTGAACTACAAAGATGCATTATCTATCCCTAGTGGTACTAGGGATAGAACTCTGGGATGCTTTACCATTGAATTTACATCCTTGTCTTTTTTATATTTTTAAATTTTGAGACAGGGTCTTGCCAAGTTGCTGAAGCTGGTCTCAAACTTGCACTCTGCCTGCATAGCAGGGATTACAGGTGTGTGCCACTATACTGCATATAGTCATTTAATTAGTGTCCCACATATTCCAGAATGTGCTATTTTTAGTGCACCCATATCTTTATTTCAGCTCACAGAATGGTTGACAATTATCAAGCAGAACTGCATTTAAATGTTTTAATAAGGAATTAAAACAGGTGTAATTATAAATATTTGTTTTTTCATCACTCCTTTGAAGTAGTGTATACAGCCTTATAAATAGCTATTTTTTCTCTTTGGTTAAAGTTGCCATTGCCCCAAATGGAGCCTTACAGTTGGCCAGTCCAGGCACAGATGGAGTACAGGGACTTCAGACATTAACCATGACAAATTCAGGCAGTACTCAGCAAGGCACAATTCTACAGTATGCACAGACCTCTGATGGACAACAAATACTTGTGCCCAGCAACCAGGTGGTTGTACAAAGTAAGTATGTTTATCTATAGAAATTGTGCCGAAGTACTTTCAAACACACTTATCAATTAACTGACTTTTTTGACTATACAGCTGCATCAGGAGATATGCAGACATACCAGATTCGCACCACACCTTCGGCTACTTCACTGCCACAAACAGTGGTGATGACATCCCCTGTGACTCTAACATCTCAGACAGCTAAGACAGATGACCCCCAATTGAAGAGAGAAATAAGGTTGATGAAAAACAGGTAGGTGAAAAAATTATACTATGAAAATGTATAAGGTTTTTGTAAATTTCAAAACATAACCAGATGCTAGTCGGAACTATATATCTAGAAATAAGGAGTTTGTATCAACTGTATTTTACTATTATGTGTAATTTATTCCCAATGGATCAGTGAATCCCATCGATTATTCTCTTTATTCATTATGGCATATGACCTAGAATTCTTCTAGTTTTATTGTGACCTTTGAAATAGCACTGTTGGACGAGACTCTTCAAATATTTGGCTTTGGCTTAAGGGAATATTGTCCCTGGTTTGATCTAGCCAGACCACTAAAACTTTCTACATATCAGCAGTAAAGCTATTTCACTCTCCAGTGTATTCACTGGAATAGCACTTCTAATTTTAAGAACTTTTCCTTTGCATTCACAGCTTGGCTAACTGTTTGGCTAAGAAACCTTTGGCTTATCTTTCAACAGGTCTTCCTCCCAAGCTTAGTCATTTCTAACTTTTGATTTAAAATGAAAGATGTGCAATTTTTTTCTTCTTTCATTGTAGGGTTCTAAATCGGTTTAATTTTAGTATCGTGTCTCAGGGTATAGGGAGGTCCAAGGATAGGGATAGAGATGGGGGAACATATTTATCAAATAAGTTTGCTGCTTTATGTGGGCACTGTTCATGATACCTCAAAACATAATTGTCGGGGCTGGGGTGTGGCTCAGTGGTAGAGCACTTGGCTAGCATGTGTGAGGCACTGGGTTCAATTCTCAGCACAGCATATAAATGAATAAAATAAAAGTCAATCAACAACTAAAAATAATTTTAAAAAAAACATAATTGTCACAGCAAAGATTACCCTAACAGATAAAATAGTAATAATAATGAAAAAGTTGGAAGTATTGTAAGAATTACCATAATGTGACACAGAATCATGAAGTAGACACAACACATTATTTGTAAAGCACAGTGCAATAAAACAAGATATGGAGCTGTGTGGATGGTGGCGCACATCTATAATACCAAGATTCTTGGGAGGCTGAGGCAGGACGATTGATTACAAGTTTGAAGCTGGCCTCAGCAACTTAATGAGACTGTCTCAAATCTTTTTTTAAAATTATTTTTAAAATAAAACAAAGTATCCTGTAATTTGTAGCTTTCTATTGACTAGAACAAAAGAGTGCGGAGGGTTAGTGGTATTTTGTATAATACCTAGTCAGACAGACTCTCAGAGATGTTTGATCATGAAAATATAGCAGGGTGATTTAACCCCCAGAAACATTTACTTTCATCTTAAATTACTTTAAACATTATTACAAGCAATATATATAAATCAAGCATGATTAACTGTTGGTTGAGAAAATGCATATAATGAGTAACCTTCTGTACTATTTTCTAGAAGAGAAAAAAGGTACTAGTACATTGTATTAGAAATAAAAAAGGTAAATAGTCACTTATAGAATATATTTTTAAAATTACAATGTGCTTCTGTTTTCAGTTCCACATAAAAAAGAAAACTAGAACAAAAGGCTGATATTTTAAAGCAATAAAGATCACCATAAAACCTTATAATGGATGTACTTACTTATTGAAAAATAAAATATTTCTTTAACCAAAAACTGATAGCAAGCATTACTGCAAATGAACTTGGTAACAAGGCAGGAACTATCAGTTATTTTGAAAGCTCCAGTAAACGTAGCAGCATAAAAAAAGGAAGTAATAATTTAAATATTAGAAGAAAATTGCATTTGTTTGTGTACCTAGAAAACCTAAGAAACTTGTTAAAAATTACTAGAATTAGACTTTTCTTTCTCATGATGTGACCTTGGCTACAATTTTTCTGTTTTGGTACTGGGAATTGAACCCAGAGGTACCCTATCACTATGCTACTCTCCTGCCCTTATTTTGAGACAGGTTTAAACTAAGTTGCTAAGGCTGGCCTCAAACTTGGGATCCTTCTGCCTCAGCCCTCCAACTCACTCATTACAGAAATGTGCCACTGGGCCCAGGTAGGCTGTATGATATTTTTTGAAGGATGGTCAAATATAAAAACCACCTTTCGAAAATATTGGATGAGCCTACGGATGAGCCTATAGGAAAGTAAGAGAAATCTGTTAAGGTTAGGAATGAGCAAGAAGCATAAAACCACTGAAGCAGCCTGTTTTAGAGATGAATTCAAATCTCCTTGATCAATATAGCTTTGGTGTGCAAAGGAGACTAGGGACAGTGTCTTGGACCTGCGTAAACTAGGGAACTAGATCAGAGATTATTTACTATACCATAAACCGAGAAATGTAATTTAAAAAGAGTCTGAGTGCACAGTACCCTCAAATCCCCTGGAAGAAAGCATTTGACACAGGCTTTAGAAGTGAATTCCCATACATCGAGTTCTAACAAATCAAGTTCAAAAATCACAGAAGACCCATAGAATCAGGCCGCTTTTTTTTTTAATTTTTTTTTTAGGTGTAGATGGACACAATATCTTTATTTATTTATTTTTATGTGGTGCTGAGGATCGAACCCAGTGCCTCATACATGCAAGGCAAGCACTCTACCAGTGAGCTACAATCCCAGCCTCTCAGGCCGCTTTGATATGTGCCAAGTCCTTATGTAAATTCTCAAAAAAGTCTTTTAGGTGAAAATACTATCTCCACTCTTTTGAGCTGAGGAAACTGAGGCCTAGAGAGGTCACATGAGTTGCCAAAAGTTACAGTGCTTAGTAAGTGGTAGAAGTATGATTTTGATCAGGGATCCAGGCTTCAGAGTCCAGGGTTTTAGATAATACTATACTGCCATTCATGAGAGAGAGAGTCGGCAGAAACCGTCAACAAAAGAGAGTTTGTAAAGTCTTCAAGTTATCCAAGGGAGGAAAGGAAGGAAATATATCTCATACCTTTAAAGAAAAAGGGATATAATTAAAAATCATCAAAGATCAGGAGACTATAAAAATTAAAATTGGAATAGAATATATAAAATTGTTATTAGCAAAGATATATTCATCTGCCTAAAATATCCAGGAGAATAAAATGCTATTTGAAATACTGAAAAAGAACTAGTTCACTTCAACCTCAAACTATAAGTCCTTGCTAACTTAATAAAATTGGAGAAACAAACAAAAATTATAAGGATTGAAGTAACACTACTCCTGTTGCTATACAATTGTCTACCAAAAGAAATCCCAAATGGACCTACTGAAAAATTATTAGAAATAATGAGTTTATAAAGGTTTTATATACAAGATTAGTTTTCCAAAGTCAGTTGTATTTCCTTGCATCAGCAATAAAATATTTACAGATATTAAAAAGGAATCATTTTTTATGTGATCAGCTATTCATAATACTTGGTAATAAATCTAACAAGATATTTAGGACCTTTGTGGAAAATATAAAACATTTTTGAAATATATTAAGGAAAACCTAAATAAATGGAAGAAAATCTAAATAAATGGAATATATTCTATGTCTATAAATATGGAAACTCAGTATTATAAAGATGACTCTTTTCCTCAGTTTGATCCATTAGATTTTGCAGTTCCAATGAAATTCTATGCAGGTTGCTTAAAGAACTTGAGAAGTCAATTCTAAAACTTATAGAAGAGTAAAGAGCCAAGAATAGCCAAAATATCCTAGAATAGGGTGAGGAGATAGCAAGTCCCATTGAAAGCTGTGGTAATTAAAATTGTGTGATATTGACATTAATATAAACCAGTGAAGCAGAATAGAGAGCCCCCCAAACAGATCCATGAATATGTGAAACACTGGTTGGTGATCAATGGGGTAGATTATCAAGACTCTTCAACAAATGATACTAGGACAATCAGTAACTCATGTGTGAAAAAATATTAGATTTCTTCCTCATTACCATACAAAAAAATTCATTACAGTTAGATTTAAAAATGTGAAAGATGAGCCGGGCACAGTGGCGCAATCAGGGGCAACTCATTGAGACACAATTTAGGGTATAGACATATGTACCAGAAACATAAAAATAAGGAAGAGATTGAAGCTAGTAATTGCTTTCAGACAAGAGGCCAGGGATTTGGAATCAGGCAGTGGCTCAGAAGGCCAAATCAACCAGTAATTTCTCTAAGTTGGGTTTGGATTTACATGTGTTCATTTTATTATGCTTCATAATTTATACACTTTTTTCATATATGTACTATTTCATGATAAAGTTTTAAAAATAACAGTAATAGTAAAAGAAATTTAGTAAAGTGTGTTCTCCAGAGAAACAGTCAATATGATTTATATATACACACACGCACACATACATATATATGTGTATGTATGTGTGTATCTGTGTGTGTGTGTGTATTTAGAAAAGATTTATTGTAAAAATTGGCTCCCAAGATTATAGAGGCTAAGAAGTCCCCCAGTATGGCATCTGCCATCTGGAGAACCAGGAAAACCAGTGATACATTCAGACCAAGCTTTAGGGAAGGTTGCAGGTGTTGGGGGACTGGAGTAAGGCCTAGAATCCAAAGGACAGGAGACTGTGGGGGTATACTGTAAAATGGCACCGAGCAGTTGGCCTGGAACAAAGCCTCCCACCCCGAGAGAGCCACATCACCTCGCGCCTATTGGCTGACCTCTATTTCCGTGCTCATGGACAATGCATGATCTCCAACCTGAACACTTCTATACTGCTAGGCGTGGACAACCCCCTTCCGCATTAGTGGCTCGAAAACGGAACACTATTGGTCCCCTGCCCCTATATAATGAGGTACTTCCACACAATAAACAGTTCCTGCTTGAGACAGAACTCTCAGGCGCGTGGTGGTTTCGCGCCAGACGACTTCAACTTTCTCCGCTCATCCTTGGAGGAGCCGACACCCGGCGCAAAAGCCCGACAGAGACAATGTCCCATTCCAAGTAAAAAGAGAATTCCTCCTTTTTCTGCTTTTTTTTTTTGTTCTATTTAGGCCCCCAGTCGATTAGATGCTACCCACCCAAAATGGTGAAGGTGGATGGTCTTGTCTTAGTCTACTGATTTAAATGCTAATAATCGCTTTACAAGCTCCCTCACATACTCAGAAGTAATGTTTTACCAGCTAGCTGAGTGTTCCTTAACCCAGTCAATTCAACAAAATCCAACCATCAGATGTTTTTCTGCTATCAGTAACTATCTTGAAAATCATGGACAGTAATATTACATTCATATTAATGACAAAACTTGGGAATAGGATCCACATTTTAAAATCATATTGAGAGCTAAAGCAATATCTAAACAAATAAGAAATATACTGTGTTCTTTGGTGGAGACAATATATAAAGTCAGTTCATTCAAATTTCATAGAACTTTAATGCAGTTCAAATTAAAGTCCTTAAAGAATTGGACAAAATAAGCTGAAAGTTTACATGGAAAAATAAGTATTCAAGAATGGTGAAGAATAGAAAGTTACTTGTCTTCTTTTTTTTTGGTACCGGGGATTGAACTCAGGGGCACTCGACCCCTGAGCCACATCCTCAGCCCTATTTTGTGTTTTATGTAGAGACAGGGTCTCACTGAGTTGCTTAGTGCCTCGCCATTGCTGAGGCTGGCTTTGAACTCGCGATTCTCCTGTCTCAGCCTCCCTAAGTGCTGGGATTACAAGCGTGAGCCACCACGCCCGGCTAGTTACTTGTCTTATTGGCACTGAATCATCCTTTAAAGCCATGTAATCAGAGTGGGTATCAAAGAAATGATAGACAGTAATGATAGCAAACAGGAAAGAGCCCAGAAATAGCTTTTTGTGTTGGTCGAGTACACTTGTACAGAATGGCTAATTAATAGATGATGCTGATAGAACTAGCTTCACATCTAGAAGAAAATTAAATGGGACTCCTATTTTATACCATACATAAAAGTAATTCCAGATAGATTTAAAGATTTAAAAGCAAACATGAAACAATGAAAGCCTTTTAAATAAAATTCAGAAAGAAATATATAATGTATGACATTTTTATCTAAACCAAGGCAAAAAAAGAGCACTAAATATAATTTTAAAAATGTATGGGACAAGGGGCTGGGATTGTGGCGCAGTGGTAGCGTGCTCGCCTAGCATGCATGAGGCACTGGGTTCGATCCTCAGCACCACATAAAAATAAAATAAAGATATTCTGTCCACCTGCAACTAAAAAAATAAATAAATATTAAAAAAAAAAAAAAAAAGCCGGGCGCAGTGGCTCACGCTTGTAATCCCAGCACTTAGGGAGGCTGAGACAGGAGAATCGCGAGTTCAAAGCCAGCCTCAGCAACGGCGAGGCGCTAAGCAACTCAGTGAGACCCTGTCTCTACATAAAACACAAAATAGGGCTGGGGATGTGGCTCAGTGGTTGAGTGCCCCTGAGTTCAATCCCTGGTACCAAAAAAAAAAAAAAAAAATGTATGGGACAAGATATAAAATATCAGAAGTCAAGTGGTAGATTAGAAAAGAACATTAAAAATAGATAAAGAATTAATATGTAGGGCTGGGGTTGTGGCTCAGTGGTAGCGTGCTCATCTTGCATTTGTGAGGCACTGGGTTCAATCCTCAGCACCATATAAAAATAAAAATAGTTATTGTATCTATCTACAACTAAAAAACTACTTAAAAACAAAAAAGAATTAATATGTATAATGAACAGAGGGTTCTTAGAAATGATGAGCAAGACAGCCTAATGGAGAAATGGGCAAGTATATGAATAGGAAGTTTATAGAAAAATAGATCCAAAAGAGCAGTAAGCTTGCCTAGCATGCATGAGGCCCTGGGTTCAATTCATAGTACCACACACAAAAAAAGGAACCCAAAGATCCAATCTTGTTAGTAGTTAAAGAAATTAACAATGAATTGTCATGTGGCAAAAATTAAAAACTGACAATACTGTCATTGAGTATATAAGGAAAAGAGTACTTTACATGTATTACTGAGGGAAACATAAAATTTTAAAGTACACATTCTTTGACCCAGAAGTTCCACTTCTATTTGGTAAAAGATACCATTATCTTAAAAATAATTCTCTTAACTGGCAAGAGTATTTGCAACTTATATAAATAACTATAGTATATATATTCATATATGAAGATTTAGTTCTATAAATGAATATAAAACATAAGAGAAAGAAAAATACAGATGGCCTATGAACATGAAATTATACTAATCTTTGTTCATGAATCAGGGAAATAAAACATAGCAAGGAGAGATAATTTTTGAGCCATTAGACAGACAAAAGGGTTTAAATTTTCCTAACATCAGGTATTAGAGAAAGTGAAGAGAAGCAGGTACTCTCTTAGACTGTTGATGAGAATGTACATTGGAACAGATTCTCTGGAGGGCAATCTGGCATTGATTTTAAATGAATATATGGTTGGGACCCAAAGTAAAATGTGGATGACAAGGGGATATATAGAATTTCATTGGAAGACACTTAGAAGTCTGTTAGGTAACAATTAAATAAATTGGTATATTATAGATTCTACACCAATGCTTTTAAAAATAAAGATCAGTGTACTAACATAGAAACATTAAAACTGTACAAGATAATTATCTGCATGTATGGTATTAAAAACTAAAAAAACATAACATACATATAACTTACATTTAATGTCACAAAAATGTTCCAAGAGGCCATGCACAGAACTGAGTATTTGCTTAAGCACTATAATTCAAATTTAAATAAAAGTTAAACAGGCTGTCTATCAACAGGTAACCAGAGGACCCATAAATTTCACTGTTTGTTATGTATTCAAGAGGAATGGAACTTATATGCATACAAAAACTGGCATAAGAACATGTATAGCAGCTAACTCTACAAATAGATCAAGAGAATGAATAAACACTTGTTATATCCATGCCATGGACTATGTCCAGTAACATAAAGGAACAAACCACCACATAGCAACATGAACGAACCTCCAAGATATGCTGAATGAAAAAAGACCAGAGAGATAGCATATACTGAATGTCACTATGACATGAGGTTCTAGAACAGGAATAAAAATAAGAACAGTAGTTGCTTGGAGAGGACTGACCAGGAAGGGACCTACAGGAGCTTTCTGGGGCAGTAAAAATCTTCATAGGGGTGTGGATTATACAAATACATATACTTGCCAAGACTAATTGAATTTTACACTTAAGATCTCTATTTCACTGAATGTAGATGATACCTGAATTTCTTTCTTTTTTTTTTCTTTCAATTTTTCTGCCACCGCGTCTGGCCTGAATTTGTTAAATGAGGTGGGAAAAAGATGGGCAGGGTAAATTACTGAAGTACATTTACCATTTAAAACGAAGTTTTTTCTAATACTTTTTAATGCTTATATCTTTAGAGAAGCTGCTCGAGAATGTCGCAGAAAGAAGAAAGAATACGTGAAATGCCTGGAAAATCGAGTTGCAGTCTTGGAAAATCAAAATAAAACTCTAATAGAAGAGTTAAAAACTTTGAAGGATCTTTATTCTCATAAAAGTGTTTAATTCTTAAAGTATTTTTGTGGACTTACCTAAAAAAATAGATGGATTTTTTTTTTAGTGGAGTTTTATAAATTAAAAGGTCAAAAGTGAAGCTAGTTTTTATTTAGGCTTTTGCAACTCAAAGATAAATGTCTTATGCAAGAGATCTGGTGACAGAGGATAAAGTGGCAAATGACCTCAAGGAAGCTACTGGCACAACTGGAAGCTCTGTAAAAATTAAACATACTCGAAGCAAGAAATGAACTTTCATCAATTTGAATTTTCTAAGTAACAACAGTTGTCAATCCAAAAATGACAGATAAAATGGATTTGGTAAATTGAATTTTAGAAAATAAATCAATTTACCCTATAGGTTTTCATTTCTTACTGTTTCCTGAAATTTACCTTTTTCAGTTGTGTATTTCATTTCTACCAGTAAATTTTAAATTACAAATGTAAAAGAAAACCTGATTAATACATTTCTAAATATATAAATTATGTGTTCTGATTATGTATGTGTGTTTTATTGTCAAGTCTTTTAAATGGATTTTTAAAAGTTTGTTGGACTTAGAGGGTTTTTTGAGACTGGGTTAACTGTTTTTAAAGTCTTGGTCCTAAAAAGCATCTAAGGTACATGAATGGAATATGGTAATTTTGTAACATTTTTATCAGAATGGAAACAACTGTTTAAAAGTTTGATATTTTTAAATAGTTTGTTTTTTGCTTACTCTGGTAAGGGAGATTTTCTTTCTTTTTTTTTTTTTTACAGATATATAATAAATTGGTTTTTTGATTCTGTATCCTATATGCAGTTTATCCATTAATCTGTTGTGCTTTAATAGAATGAAATGTTTACAGGCCCTTAAAATACTATTTTTTAAAAACCTAAAGATGCATACCAAAGTTTTTCAAGATTTTATAATCGATTTAATGTAAGGTTTATCAGGTTCTAAAATAGTAAAAGTTTTTAAGGCAATTTTATGTTAGAGACTATTTGTAATATGTACCAAGTGGTACCTTTATAAGAAGAGTGACTGCCAATATATTTTTATAGTTAAACTTTATAAATTCTAATGTTGAGTTTTTAATGATTATTTTAAATGTTTATATAGTTAGTCAAATTTTGCATCTCAAAGTATCATTTTTATATTATGGGAAGTAAAGTTTTCAGATTGGCTAAAATTTAAATTTTAAGTTTTATATGCAGTTTATCTAAAGTTCAAAATACTGTCATCAGACCAGTGTTTATCTCTGTATCCTGATTTGTACACATTTTGAAACTGTACTGCAAAACTATCGTGTGCTTCTTATTCTTTGCTTTATATTGTCAATGAAATTAAAGGCTATTTGATAAAATCAAGTTTGTTGAATGCAAAATATAATGCTTGATACACAAATGATAACCTTGCTGATAAACTGTTCTGTTAATTGTACTAACTATACTGCTTTTCTAGTTTCAAAGTGAGGATAAACTTAACAGTTCTAGTCTATACAACCTGTTTTAAAGGGGAATATATTTGTTTTGATTCAGTCAGAATCAGTTATAATAAACTAAGCTAAAATTTCTGCTCTGCATGTGTTTAAGGCATTGTTAAGGAGTCTGTGATTTAGAAATCTTTACCTGACTGATAAATTGGTGATGGTCCTCCTAATGAAATTTTTCTTTTTCTTTTTTTTTTTTATTTATTTTTTAGTTATAGGTGGACAGAATATCTTTATTTTATTTTTATGTGGTGCTGAGGATTGAACCCAGTGCTTCACATGTGCTAGGTGAGCACGCTACCACTGCGCCATAACCCCAGCCCCCTAATGAAATTTTTCATTGAAAGTATCTGTAAATGGGGCTCCACTGACTTGCCAACAGTTTACAGAAAGTGGGTGGTGGGGAGATCACTCCAGAGATTACTTATATCATGTTTTACTTTGTGTAAAGCCAGTCTCTCAAACCAGTGGCCCATTAGGCCTCAAGATTATAAACAAAGCCAGGCACAGTGGTGCATGTTTGTAATCCCAGCACTTTAGGAGGCTGAGACAGGAGAATCGTGAGTTCAAAGCCAGCCTCAGCAACAGCGAGGTGCTTAAGCAACTCAGTGAGACCCTGTCTCTACATAAAAATAAAAAACAAAACAACAAATTAGGGCTGGGGATGTGGCTTAGTGGTTGAGTGCCCGTGAGTTCAATCCCTGGTACAAAAATGAAAAAAATATTATGAATAGGTAGAGTCACTGAGTTATGTAAAAAGTGTTTTAACAGATAATACACTAAGCAGATGTTATGCTTGGCTACAACTGTTTGGTTCTTGGTGCCAAACAAGAACCAAACAGCTGGATACCTGGAAATATTGGTAAATTCTTTGCTGCCTGCAGACTTCTGATACAGGGCCTTGCTACTAGACCCAATTACTCAGTCCAGTGATGTTATAGGACTGGCCATGCCATCAATGGTACTGTAAATGCATACAAATTATTTTCCTGTTTGTCTAATTTAAAGCAATGTGGAGCTTATCAAGATTTTAATAAAAATTTAGATTATGGTTCAAACATGAAATTAGATTTCAGAATATAATAGACAAAACTCAAGTGTTTTACAAATAAATTATCAATTTATATGTTTATTGGTGGAAGTAATTACTGCCCATGAACACATCTAAGGCATATGATATAAGATATCCTCTTAATTGAACAGACCCTAAAGAGTAGGCATTTGTTATTTGTTAGAGCTTTGGGAATCTTAACTATGTGGTTTTGTTTTTGTTTTTTTGTTGTGGTCCTACGTATTGAACTCAGGGGCATTCAACCACTGAGTCACATTCCCCAGCCCTATTTTGTGTTGTACTTAGAGACAGGGTCTCACTGAGTTGCTTAGCACCTTGCCATTGCTGAGGCTGGCTTTGAATTTGTGATCCTCTTGTCTCAGCCTCCTGAGCCACTGGATTACAGGCATGCACCACTGTGCCTGGTTTGTTTATTCTTTTCATTTGTTTTGGTACTGGGGGTTGAACCCAGGAGCACTTTACCACTAAGCTATAGCCCTAGCCCTTTTTATTTTTAAGAGAATCTTCCTAAGTTGCTTAGGGCCTTGCTAAGTTGCTGAGGCTGGCCTGGAAATTGTGATCCTCATGCCTCAGCCTCCAGAGTTGTTGGGTTATGGGTGTGCACCAGCACAACTGGCCATTTGTTTATTCTTTCAGCAGTTATTATGTTGAAATTATCAGGTTGAACTTCTTTCTCCAGCTGATGGGAACTTAGGAGGGATGTGGCTTGGAATTATGTAATCAGATGTTATAATGGCAGTACAGATTCTCAAAGAAGATTGTATAAAATGAGGGGCTGGGACTGTAGCTCAGCGGTAGAGCGCTTGCCTCGCATGCGTGAGGCCCTGGGTTCGATCCTCAGCACCACATACAAAGCAATAAAATAAAGACATTGTGTCCATCTACAACTAAAAATATATATATTAAAAAAATAAATAGAATGATATAGAGTGAGTGAAATTTGGCTTAAAGACTTGATAACCATTTAAAGGAAAAATTACAAGTTATAGTGAAACAAAATGTCATAGCTTTATAAAAGTATATAAAAATTTAATTGCAATAATCATAACATCATAAAAACTAAGTTTTTGTTTTTAATAGCACGTTTTGGTAGTGGCATTGAACTCAGGGATACTTGACCACTAAGCCACATCCCCAGCCCTATTTTGTGTTTTATGTAGAGACAGGGTCTCACTGAGTTGCTTAGCACCTCACCATTGCTGAGGCTGGCTTTGAACTTGCCATTCTCCTGTTTCATCTTCCCTAAGTGCTGGGATTACAGGCGTGCGCCACCATGCCCAGCTTTAATAGCACTTTTTAAAAGATGATAAATACAGAGGAAGAATACATATCAAGGCTGTACAATTGAAAAGGCTGTTCTAGGGGAGAGATTTGTTGGAATCTGAAGGACACTGGAAGAGGTTTAGGCCTTTTAACTGCATCCTCTTCCCACTTCGAGACAGATTGTGATAACTGTCCCCTTTTATTGGTGTAAATTTCTTGCAAACATAGGAATCAAGTCTTTATGCTATTTCATAGTAAAGATTTTTTTTCCTTCAAATTGACAGGCTTATATATAGTAGTTTGCAGCTTTCAATAAGTGCATGTAAGTTTTTGTTTCGTTTGTTTTGTTTGGTGGTGCTGGGAATTGAACCTAGGGCCTTGTGCATGCTAGGGAAGCGCTCTATCAACTGAGCTACATTCCCAGCCCGCATATAAGTTTTTAACTTACAAAATTAGAAGTATCTCTCTAAATCAAATTGTTTAAAATCCAGGGTTACCTACATATATAGTCATTTAATTTCCTTAATATCTAGTATTTACTGAGTGCTTACTATACACCAAGCACTGAGTGAAGGTAATAGTAAGATAATGTCATCCATTCATTTAATGCATATTTATCAAAGGTTCCTACAGGCCAACCATTACTAGGAAAAGAATGATGAACTAATAAGCATTATAGCAGCTCTGTGGACATATCTTAATGTTATCCTTGAGACTGGTACTTAGGCCTAAAGTTTTATGAGTAGAATAACTAGGAATCTTAAGATTTAAGCCCAATCTACTCAATAAAATAGACCCAGCCCCACCCCAACATATACCTTTATTAAACTGTAGGAGGAGACTGACTCTGCTGTACAATCTGGTTCACAGGAGTACTTCACAATTTGTTTAACAAAAGTTTGAGTTTAAACTAAGGTACAGACAGCATTGATACTCTGCCGAAGGTCAAACAGTAAGCAACAAAACTAGGGTTCAGACAATCTTTCTTACCTGAGGTGCTGAAGAGTCTGAAATGCTTTGTTCCACTGACTCTTATTAACAAATTTGTCCACTAGATGGCAACCCTCTTTTAAAATTAGTTTTACAAACAACATATCAAATCCCACCATCTAGGATAAATGTTAATATCATTGTCCTCAAGCCGGGCAAAAATATATAAAAAATATATATAGAAAATATATATATATTGTTATCCTCAGATCAGATCATTGCTTGCTTTCTTTTCTCTCTCTTTTTTTGGTACAGGAATTGAATTCAGGGACGCTTAACCACTGAGCTGCATCCCCAGCCCTTATTTTTATTTTTTATTTTTTTGGTACTGGAGATTGAACTCAGGGGTACTCGACCACTGAGCCACATCCCCAGCCCCCCTATTTTGTGTTTTATGTAGAGACAGGGTCTTACTGAGTTGCTTAGCGCCTCGCCGTTGCTGAGGCTGGCTTTGAACTTGCGATTCTCCTGTCTTAGCCTCCCAAAGTGCTGGGATTACAGGCTTGTGCCACCACGCCTGGCTCCCAGCCCTTTTTAATAGTTTATTTAGACACAGAGTCTCGCTGAGTTGTTTAGGGCCTAAGTTGCTCAGGATGGCTTTTTGTTGTTGTTTTAATTATACACGAAATGCATTTTGACTCATCATACATAAATGGAATATACCTTCTCATTCTTCTGTTGTACATGATGTAGAGTTACATAGGTTGTGTAATCATATGTACACATAGGGTAATAATGTCTGATTCATTCTACTATCATTCCTACCCCCATACTTCCTCCCCTGAGGCTGGCTTTGAACCCAAAAGTTGAACTCATGATCCTCCTGCCTCAGTCTCCCAGCTCCTGGGATTACAGGCCTGTGCCACTGTGCCTTGGCTCTTAAAATCATTTCTCAAAGAAAGAAATGCAGATAGATGAGTCCCCACAATCCTTTTCCTAGTCCCATTTTCTTCCCTAAAAAGGAAATCACTGTCATGAATTTAGTGTGGACCCAGTCCATGTTTTTGTATTTACTACTTGTATTCATAAGTAAAGCATGTTTGTTTTATTTATTTATTTTTTTGTACCAAGGATTGAACTCAGGGGCACTTGACCACTGAGCCACATCCCCAGCCCTATTTTTATATTTTATTTAGAGACAGAGTCTCATTGGTTTGCTTAGCACCTCACTTTTGCTGAGGCTGGCTTTGAACTTGTGTCCTCCTCCTTCAGCCTCCCAAGCTGCTGGGATTATAGGCATGCACCACTGCGCCCAGTTTGTAGTATGTTTTTTGGGGTTTTGTTTTTTTTTTTGGTACTGGGTATTGAACCCAGAGGCAATTTACCACTAAGCCACACACCTAGCCCTTTTTTAAAAATTTCAGACAGGGTCTTGCTAGGATGCTTGAGGCCTCGTTAAGTTGCTGAGGCTGGCCTTAAACTTGTCATTCTCCTGCTTCAGTCTCCCAAATCACTGGGATCATAGGCATATGCCACCATGCCCAGCTTGTAGTGTTTTTTTTTTTTAGTAGTTCATAAATTATCCATTAACATTGTACCATACTTTAAATTAAAGTACATCAAAGAAAAGGGAGATTTTAGTTATGGTAATTTGTTAATTTTGAAAAAACCTGGGCATCAAAGCTGCTCATACTCTACTTGGAGATGACAAAAGAGTACAAAAGGGCATCTCTTCACTCTCATTGTACATAGCAAAACACCTGGAATTCTATTCCTAGTGAAGCTAGTCAACAATCCAAAAGAAGACAAGAAAGGCAGGCAAATAGCCCAAGATAACATGGCAGAAATAATGTCTCAGCAATCATAAATGTAAACAGACAGGCATTTTAGTTGAATGACAAAGACGGTCAGGCTGAATTAGGAAACAAGATCCCTCTACATTCTGTTTATAAAAAGTAAATCTAACTGGGTGCAGCGGCACACGCCTATAATCCCAGCAGTTTGGAAGGCTGAGGCAAGAGGATCATGAGTTCAAAGCCAGCCTCAGCAATTTAGCGAGGCCCTAAGCAGTGCCCCTGGGTTCAATGCCCTGTACCAAAACAAACAAACAAAAAGTAAATCTACTAAAGAAATAGCAAGAGGCTGTGCTGTAGTTCAGGGGTAGAGCACTAGCCTAGCATGTGTGAGGCACTGGGTTTCATTCTCAACACCACATAAAAATAAATAAATAAGCCAGGTATGGTGGACCTCGCCTGTAATCCCAGCAGCTCGGGAGGCTGAAACAAGAGGACTGCAAATTCAAAAGCAGCCTCAGCAATGGTGGGGCACTAAGCAACTCAGTGGGTCCCTGTCTCTAAATAAAATACAAAATAGGCATGGGGATGTGGCTTAGTGGTCAAGTGCCCCTGAGTTCAATCCCTGGTACTCCCCCACTAAATAAATAAATAAAGTATTGTGTCCACCTACAACGAAATAATTTTTTAAAAAAGAAATAGCAAGATTGAATATTTGGTACTTCAAGTAAAGTCATGAAAAAGTTGTATCAGTCAAACTCTAGCCAAAAGAAAGTTGAAATAGCAATATTTATGTTGAACAAATGGAACCAAGATGGTCACTATAAAATGACAAATGATTGCACTAACCCAGAAGATCTAAATTTGAATGCACCTAATTACAGAGAAAGGATATTAAATAAAATGTAGAAATATGATGAGAAATAATTCACAATCTTATTAGATTTTTAACATATCTCTCTCATAACTAACACAAAAGCAGGAAAATAATTGATGAAGATACAATTTGGAATAATTAACAAAGTTGACCTAATGTACTAAATTTCATCAACTGGAAGCTATCACTGATTGTAAGGCACACTATTGTTTTAAATGCCACTAGAAAAATAAACACCACTGCCAAGTAAATTGTGACATGCCATAGTGGTAAGATGAGTACTAATTTCAGAGATATTTAAATATGAGATTGTGCACCTATAATCTGTGAAATTCAATACAGAATAGACAAACTTCAGAAAGTTCTCTAGAGTGTTTATGAAAACAGACAATAATGGGAAATAACAACAAATTTTCAAAGTGTTGGATTCATATAGACCCTTAGACATTAGCACTCCTGGTTCTTAGGACTTTAGGCTTGGACTGGGACTTACATCATTGGTTCACAATGAATTATACAACTGGCTTTCCTACTTCTCCAGCTTGCCAGGGAACTTCTGTGCCCCCATAACTGCATGATCCAATTCCTATAATCCATCTTCATCCTCCTCTCCCTTTTATTGGTTGTTTGCTGAAGAACTCTAAGTTCATAAACATGCAAAACTAAATAATATATTGTTTAGAAAAGTGCTGTCCAACAGAACTCTTTGTAGTGATAACTATGTTGTCCAGTATGGTAACAACTAACAGCATGTGGCCATTAAGCATTTCAAATATGACTAACCTAACAGAGGAACTGAATTTTAATTTAAATTTTAAACTCAAATTGTCACATGTGGCTACCACATTACATAGCTAGGAACAGAATTAATGGAATAATAAATACAAAATCCAGAATATTGGTTACTTTAAAAAAAATTTTTTTTTAGTTGTAGATGAACACAATACCCCTATTTTATCCATTTATCTCTATGTGGTGCTAAGGATCGAGCCCAGTGCCTCACACATGGCAGGCAAGTGGTCCACCACTGAGCCACAACCCCAGCTTCCAGAATATTGGTTACTTCTAAGAGAAACAAAAGGGAATCAAATGAGTGGGAGTATGATACATAAAGGATTTCAAAAGTAATAATGGTCTTTTCTTTTCTTTAATTATTTTTAGTTGTAGATAGACACAATACCTTTATTTTATTTATTCATTTTTATGTGGTGCTGAGAATTGAACCCAGTGCTAGGTTCACACATGCTAGGCAAGCAAGCCATATCCCCAGCCCCATAATGGTTTTTAAAAAGTGGGCATTCATATATTGTTATTCTTTAAAATGTGGATTCTATATATGTCCTTTCATAAATATTAAATATTTAATAAAACAAAAATAGTGATTTTGAAGTGATAGATACACAGATGTTGTATTGCTATTACTTAAACTCTACATAATAAAATATTTCTATAAAAATTTTTTTCTACTACTAATTCAGATATACTCCAAGTGGGGTAGAAGACAACTAGGAAAGAAAAAAAACCAACAAAATACCTTCACTCCAGACTCAGACAATCCTGCCACTTATGGACCCCCAGCTATTCCAGGGCCCAGGCCTGGTACTAATGCCCTTATTCTCCATAACATTGGCTTGTAGGCTTTCACTTGGAAGAGAGGTAAGAAGACATTTTGCTTGAATGCTCATCTAATTTTGTTTGGAAAATTTTAATAAAGTAGGTTTAAAGAAGAGAACAGGACATGGTGGCACACATCTATAATCCCAGTAACTCAGAAGGCTTAGGCAGGAGGAGGATCACAAAGTTTGAGGCTAGCCTCAGGAACTTAGTGAGGCCCTACGTTACTTAGTGAGACCCTGTCTCAAAACAAAAAAATAAGAAGGGATGGGAATATAGCTCAGAGGTAGAGTGTCCTTGGGTTCTATCCCCAGTCCCAACCCTGTTACCCCCTCCACGCCAAAACAGAAACAAACGAAAGCTGTGGGTAAATCTCAGCCATAGAGTTGCATGCTTATTAGCATAGGCAAGATCCTGGGTTCCACCCCAGCATCATACCTTCCCCCTGAAAAAAGATTTGTGTACAAGGAGGTGTCATCCTCTAAGAAGAGAAATCAAAATCCTGCTCCTGTTCTTAAAATAAAAAACATGGGCCTGGGGTTGTGGCTCAGTGGTTGCCTTGCACATATGAGGCACTGGGTTCGATCCCCAGCACTACATAAAAACAAAGTGAAAATATTGTGTCCATCTATAACTTAAAAAAATTTTAAATATATATTTTAAAAATAAAAATAAAAAACAAAAAACTCTTAAAAATAAATGAGAATAAAAGGTAAGGGGATAGAAAATGGAAACTTTTAAAAAGATATTTTAGGTGAAATTTTGCTATAGAGGGAAATCAGAAGACATAGAAGCAGTGGAACATTTTTCAAAGGTAGGAGAAACCACTTGTATTAGTTATTGCTGTATAAGAAATTATCCAAAAACTTAGTGGCTTAAAACGACAAAAATCAGATATCTCAATTTCTGTGGTTTAGGAATCTGAGTGTAGCTCAGCTGGGCATTTCTGTCTTGACGTCTCTCCGAAGGTTGCAGTTAGGATGTCAGCCAGAACTGTGGTCTTCTGTGAAGGTTTGAGAAGGGAAAGAAAGGCTTCTCAGCTTTCTATTATTACCTGATTTGGTTTCTACTTGGCTGCTTGAGAACTTCAGTGCCTCATGGGCTATGGCTAGAGGCCTCTCTACATGGCCATAGGGCAGCTCACTACATGGCAGCCAACTTACCTCAGAGCAAAAGAACTGGAGAGGTATCCAAGACACAATCTTCTTAAAACTTAATCTTAGAAATGGTAGCCCACTGTATTAATCCATTTTGTGTTGCTATAACAGAATATCTGACACTGGATACTTAACAAAGAAAAGAGGTTTATTTAGCTCACAATTTTGGAGGCTAGAATTCCAAGACTGGGGGGGTCCCCTTTTGTTGCACCTCTAGCAAAGGCCTCCCCAACTGATACACAGGATGGCAGAGAAGTGGAAGATAAAAATACTGCATGCAGAAGGACGGAGTACATGGGGTGAACTTGCTCTATAACAACACACTTTTACAAGAACTTACTCTGAAAGACTACCAATAATTCCTCCTAGCTGGGCATGGTGGCACAAGCCAGTAATCCCAGTACTTAGGGAGGCTGAGACAGGAGAATCGTGAGTTCAAAGCCAACCTCAGCAACAGCGAGGCGCTAAGTAACTCAGTGAGACCCTGTCTCTACATAAAACACAAAATAGGGCTGGGGATGTGGCTCAGTGGTCGAGGACCCCTGAGTTCAATCCCCAGTACCAAAATAATAATAATAATAATTCCTCCTGAGGGTGGTGTCCCCATAACCTAATTACCTTCCATTAGGCCCTACCTCTTAAACTCTTGCCTATGGATTCAAGTGATCCTCCTGCCTCAAACTCCTGAGGCTGGGATTGCAGGCATGTGCCACCACTTCTGTCTTAGGCCCTACCTCTTAAGGGTTCCCCCACCTCAACATCGTTATGCTGGGGATACACTCCAACCATATCTAAACCACTGCACCTACAACTTCAGTCACCTTCTACTTGCTAGAGGTGAATCACTAAATCCAGCCAACACTAAAAGGGAAGGGACCAAACATGGGTGTGACAGGAGTGGTGGCACACTCCTCCTCCTCCTCCTTGCGATGAAGAGGAGGCCCCCCCTTGCGATGAAGGAGGCTGTCTATCACACCAGAAGAGATTTGTCTGCCCATGGAGATGATCCCCCACAGAGAGGAAATGACAATGCAGAAGAGAGACAAAGACCCAGAAAGGGCAGAGGAAATCCAGGCAGAGGACTTTTGCAATGACTGGTCCAATGTCTTTCTCATGCCGTTTCATGATCTGGCTGCACACACCTGTTTTATGAACCTGCTGACACCCTATCATCTGTCATAGCAAAACTCATCATTGCCCCCTGCTTACAAAGCTATCTACAATCTGATAACATCCCCCCTCCCCACAGAAACATGCACATACCCCAACTCTGTCCTCCTCCTCAGTGTTACCTTCCACTAAAATATTTGGAGATTAGGTAATTTTTTTTTAAACCTATTTTTTAAAAATATTTTTTGTAGTTGTTGATAGACCTTTATTTTACTTATATGCGGTGCTGAGAATCGAACCCAGTGCCTCACACATGCTAGGCGAGCGATCTACCACTGAGCCACACCCCAGCCCCTAGGTAATTTGTTTTTTTGTTTTTTGCTGGCCCCTAGATGCCACTTGCAGCTTGTTTCTCCAACAGTACCTACTTTCTACCCACTGACTGTGGTTTGGCCCCAGGCCTCTGCTTACTTTCCCGTGTAACCTTCTGTGCCAACCTTACATACTCCTTTTATTCAATGCTGCCAACCATGTCAATCTTAGAGGGATAAAATGAACAAAGCAATTGACCTTTTACTGACCCCATTTTAATTCCCCACCATGTGACCAACTTTCCAAACTACGACTATTCTCTCATTTCAGAAGATATGGGGCTAATGAAGACAAAGTCCAGCATAACTCAGGATGGGAAACGAAATAATTTAAAATCAAATGTTAGGGCTGAGGTTGTGGCTCAGTGGCAGAGCGCTTGCCTCGTACGTGTGAGGCACTGGGTTCGATCCTCAGCACCACATAAAAATGAGAAAACAAAACAAAAACACTGTGTCCATGTATAACTGAAAAATATTTTAAAAAAACGAACGTTAGGCATCATTCTTAAAAATCAGGGTCATGTTAAAGAAAAAAAATTCAATAATATTTATTAAAGCATGGTGAGGCAGCGTTTACTTGGGATCCTAAAGACAGGGATAGCAAGGGCTGGAGATGTAACTCAGTGGTAGGATGCTTGCCAAGTAAGCAATGAGGCCCGGAGTTCAACCCCCTTCATCCCCAGCAACCCCCTTCAAGACAAAGCTATAAAGAACTAGGGCAATGGGATTTTGAAGCAGGGAAAGCCCAGGCTCATCTCCAAACACAACATGGATAAGTGGGAATTTATAGCTAAAGAACAGGGTGAGGGTCAGTGGATCAAAAATCCTCTAGGAGATAACATCAAGAGTAACACGGATTCTGGCTAAATCCACTGAACAAGGTGCTTGGTGAAGACAGGCCAAGATGAGGAGATAGAACCTGCAGGATGGTGGAGAATGAGGAACCTGATCAGACACCAAGGATGGGAGGTGCTTTCTAAACAAATTTAGCAGGATTCTTGCTAAAACCAGATTTTACAAAGTAGTGCAAAATAGGTCTAGGAGGTTCAGGAATCTGACTAAAGTTCAGTCAAGCAAGGAAATTTTGTCAGGCACCACTGTGAGACACTCACAGAGAGCTTTTTGGTTCTGGCCTGGGTTTCTGCCATATTTGGAGTGCCTGCCTGTTTCCCAGCTTCCCTTACACACCAACAAATCTCTGTTCATTGTGTTGAGCAATCAGTGGCTACCCCCAACTATAAAGCAGGTTCCAGTGTGTGGCACACAGCATGTGGGTAATACCTACTTGTTCAATGGACTGATTAACCAGGGCCACTTACAATGTTTGGAATGTCAAGAGGCATCTCAAGGCTTCTCAGAGAGGCAAGGAATAATGGATCTCTCAGGCTAGGGACTTGGTGCATGTGTGCTTGTTTGTTTGCGCGTGCCCGTGTTTGTTAGGGGAGGTGTGATTACCATCAGTCAGGTTTTGTCCTCGATTTTGCAATCCTTAAATTTAACTTTATTAGCTCACCCTGAGCTGTGTGCTGAAGGTAAGCTACTTGAAAGCTCTAAGAGCTCAATCGGCTTCACAGATACTGGGCTTCCCTAGTGGCTAGAACGTCTCCAATCCCAACCTCTGTGCTTGCGCTGCCTGGGCTGTACCTCTGGCTTCCTCAGCTTATGACCCTTGCTTCTGAAAGCCTCCGTGGCCCTCCGGGTCTGAGCAGGTAGCGCCCCGGGGATTCCAGCACCTTCCCGCCAAACCGCAGCAGTGCTACCCTAGGTACCAGTGCGTTGCTAGGCCCGGGAGGGGCTTGCCAAGGAAAACAACCCCCAGGGCAGGCACTAACCTATCTTCGTCCGAGAAGGGGATGCCAACTGGAATACGCATCCGGGCAACTCGGCGCCCACCGGAGGCCTCGCCGCCGCCATCTTGCCCACGAGCGCCAAGATGGGACGAGCAGGGCTGGGTGCCGCGCTGCTGGGTGCCACGCTGCTGTTTGTGGGGGTCGCCCTCCTTTCCTCTGCGCACCTCTCGCTCCCCGGGAGGAACACGCTCGGCCCCTCGCAGGGACAGGCGGCTGGCCCCGGGTGGGCCAGGGCAGCGAGCAGGCAGAAGCTGGACAAGGCCCAGGAGGAAGGGCAGGCCGCAAAGGGCAGTATCCCTTCATTCCTGGCAGCTCCTGCCTTTCCCCGCAGCCAGTTGGTGAATTTGGCTCCCTGTTGACCCAGCCGCCTTTAACGAAAACTTGGCAGACCTAAGCTGCTTCTAGACGCACAATGGTGTCGGTAGGAGTAATAGCAAAAGTGAGGTACATTTGTGTAGGAGAGCTGTATTTGCTCCTCAAAACATTCTGGGGTTTATCATTCTGATTTTACAGATTACTAATTCACTGGTGTTCGGAGTTTTCATAATATACTTTTCATAGTACACTTGACAACAATTAGCTTAGCATGTTAAGCGGCAAGAATCAGAACTTGAGGGGCTAGGGACACAGCTCCATTGGTAGAGAGAGCTTGCCTCCTATGCGTAAGGCTCTGGGTTCAATCCCCAGCACCACAAAAAAAAAACCTAGAACTTGTACCTTTTGACTCACCATTCCCTGGTTGTCCCCTCCCACCCCTTTTTGGTGCTAGAGATAAAACCTAGGGCTTGGGACATGCTAACTACACACCACCATTGAGCTACACCCCAGTCCCCAAGTTTCAGGCTCTTTCATCACTGAGTTTTTGGTTTTTTTTCTACTGGGGATTGAATCCAGGCCACTTTATCCCTGAGCTTCATCCCCAGTTCTCTCACTAAATTGCCCAGGCTGGCCTGGAACTTGCAATCCATCTGTCTTGGCCTCTGGAGTCACTGGGATTATAGGCCTGCACCAGAGGGCCTGGCTAAATATCAGGTTCTTAATCCCTATCTCATACAGGGAATAATGTGATACCTGGCCAGAGAAAATTCTTGTTTTTGTACTTTTGTAATTTAAAAAGCTTTAAATTAATGAATTGTATTGATTTCATGTCTATGTGAAAATAACTATGGCATCTTTATCTTTTTTAAAAAATTATTTTTCTTTAGTTGTAGATGGACACAATGAGTTCATTTTATTTATTTACTTTAATGTGGTGCTGAGTATGGAACCTAGTGCCTCACATGTGCTAGGCCAGTGCTCTACCACTGAGCCACAACCCCAGCCCAGCATGTTTATCTTAACTCTCCTTTACGACTCAAAATTTGTGCATGCCTTAGGTATCCAGCTGGTTTTATCAGTTTTTAAAATAGGATTTTTAAGGATTATATTAATGTGGTGAGATTAGGAAGTAACACACAAATATAGATGTCCAGTCCAAATAATATATCGTTTTTATTTTTAGATTGTGGAACAGCACCGCTTAGGGATATGTTGCAAGGGTCCCGGATTATAGGGGGCTCAAATGCTCAAGATGGTGCATGGCCATGGATAGTTAGTCTACAGATTCAATTTGGCCGTCTTTTTGCTCATATATGTGCAGGAAGCCTAGTGAAAGACAGGTGGGTCCTCACAGCTGCCCACTGCACTAGAGACGCTAGGTATGTATTCAGAACACTATTTCATTCTCTTATGGGATATTTTCAAGTGGTAGGGGGTCATTTGACTTTAACTGTTTTCATTTAAGCCACACGTTTGCAAGTAGCCATATGCCTTATACATAAAACACTGTATTTGTTCAAATGAATCACTTATACGTCAGAGGTTGACAAACTTTCTCCGTAAAGATAGTAAATATTTTAGAGTTTGCAGGTCATATTCTCTCACAATTGCTTAGCATGAGAGTAGCCATAGAAAATACATAGCTGAATGAATGTAGCTGTGATCCAATAAAACTTTATACATGAATTCTGAAGTTTAAAATTCATGTAATTTCATCAGTCACAAAAAATTTTAACGGTTTAAATGTGGAAAACATGCTTTGTTCATGGGCTATATACAAAAAAGGCCAAATTTGGCTTTCACTGTTAGATTCTTTGAAAGACTTTTTGCTTCATTTGCATTGGCCCATAAAATCTCAGCTACACTCAAATTTCTGTGACCAGGAAACTTATAGACCCACCTCCTTGCCAAATCCAATGACCCTGTCTCAGTTTCTTCCTAATTCCATTTCTGTCAATCTCATCTCTTTATTTTTTTTTATTTTTAGTTATATATGATATAGATTTCATTTTTACCCAATTATAAAAGCATGGAATATAATTTATGGAATTCAGTCTCCAGTACTCCCTCCCACTCCATTCTCTTCCCTTTACTGATCATTCTGCTATTTACTTAGTTGTTTTTCTTTTTTTAATTAGTGTCTTGTGGATGTACATGATGGTGAGGTTCACTGTGGTATATTCATATATGTACATAGGAAAGTTAGATCAGATTCATCCCACTGTCTTTCCCTATCCACCCCTCCTCCTTTCCCTTCATTCCCCTCTGTCTGTTCCACTGATCTTTCTTCTGTTTCTTATATGCCCCCCCACTCCCGATTTTGGATTAGAAAGAGAAACATTCTCTTTCTAATCCATTTCTCAGTCAGAAAAAACATTCGACCTTTCACTTTTTGGTACTGGTTAATTTCATTTAGCATAATAGTCTCCAGTTCCATCCACTTACTGGCAAATACCATAGTCATTCCTCTTTATGGCTGAGTAATACTCCATTGTGTATATATATCACATTTTCTTTATCCATTCATCTGTTGAAGGGCACTTTGATTGGCTCCATAGCTTGGCTACATGAACTGTGCTGCTATAAAGTCTGTGTCACTGTAGTATGCTGATTTTAAATCCTTTGGATATATATACTGAGGAGTGAGACAGCTGGGTTATATGGTGGTTCCATTCCTAGTTTTTTGAGGAACCTCCATACTGCTTTCCAGAGTGACTGCACTGATTTACAGTTCCACCAACAATATGAGTGTACCTTTTCCCCCACATCCTCACCAAACATACACATTTACTGTTACTTGTAGTCCTGATAATGAAATCTCAATGTAGTTTTAGTTTGCATTTCTTTAATTGCAAGAATTGAACATTTTTTTCACATATTTGTTGACCACTTGTATTTCTTCTGAGAAGTGTCTGTTTAGTTCCTTTGCCCAACTATTGATTAGGTTATTTGGTTTTTTTTGTTTGTTTTGTCATTAAGTTTTTTGAGTTCTTTGTATCCTGGATATTATTGCCCTGAGGAGCAGGTGGCAAAGATTTTCTCCCACTCTGTAAGCTCTCTCTTCACACTCTTTCCTTTGCTATGAAGAGGCTTTTTAATGTGATGCCATCCCATTTATTGATTTTTGATTTTACTTCTTGTGCTTTAGGTGTCTTGCTAAGGAAGTCTGTTCCTGAGATGCCCTGTTGGAGTGTTGGGTAAACATTTTCTTTTAGCAGTTGCAGGATTTCTGTTCTAATTCCTAGGTCTTCGATCCATTTTTGAGTTGAGTTTTGTGCAGAGTGAGAGAGAGGAGTTAAATTTCATTCTACTACATGGATTTCCAGTTTTCCCAGCATAATTTCTTTAAAAGGCCATCTTTGCTCCAATGTATGTTTTTGGCACCTTTGTCTAGTATGAGATAACTGTTTTTTTTTTTTTTTTTTTTTTGAGGAAACCTTGGAATCATTGAGTTTCTTTAATTCAAAAATTCAGGAGTAGTTCAATAATATTTTAAATCCAAATGATGGTTTCTTGTTCCACATCAGGGTCAAGTGAAGAGTGCTTGAGCATAAGCAGCAAGATAACTGTATTCTTTTCCATTGGTCTTCATGTCCATTTTGGTACCAGTAGCATGGTTTGGTTTTTCTTGTTGTTGTTGTTGTTTTGTGGTGCTGGGGACTGAAGCCAGGGCTTTGTGCATTTGAGGCAAACACTCTACCAACTGAGCTATATCCCCAGCCCACCATGCTGTTCTTGTTACTATAGTTCTATAGTATAATTTGAGATCTGGTATTGTGATGCCTCCTGCTTTGCTTTTCTTGCTAAGGATTGCTTTGGCTATTCTGGGTCTCTCATTTTACAAATGAATTTTGTAACTGCTTTTTCTAGGTCTCTGAAGAATGTCAGAGACAGAAAATTCTTCTAGAATTTTGATGGGAATCCATTGAATCTGTATGGCACTTCTGGTAGTATGGCCATTTTGACAATATTAATTCTGAACCTGGGTCTTTCCATTTTCTAAGCTGGTCTTCAATTTTTTTTCTTTAGTATTCTATAGTTTTCATTGTAGAGGGCCTTTACCAATTTTGTTAGATTGATTCCCAAGTTTGGTTGTTTTGTTTTGTTTTGTTTTTTTGAGGCTATTGTGAATAACCTAATTTCTTTTTCAGCCTATTTATCATTGGAATATAGGAATGTGATTAATTTGAACTTTTCCTATTTGTATCCCTAATTTCTTTCTCTTGCCTGATTGCTGTGGCTAGAGTTTCAAGGACTATGTTGAATAGAATTGGTGAAAGTGGGCATCCTTGTGTTGTTTCTGTTTTTAGAGAAAAATCCTTTCAGTTTTTCTCCATTCAGAATAATGTTGGCCTTGGGTTTGTCATATATGGCCCTTGTAGTTCTGTCCATTGTAGTTTTTTAGGTGTTTTAAACATGAATGGGTGCTGTACTTTATCAGTTGCTTGTTCTTCATCTGTTGAGATAATCATGTGATTCTTGTCCTTAAGTCTATTTATGTGTTTAATTACATTTATTGATTTCTGTATGTTGAAACAACCTTGTATCCCAGGGATGAAACCCACTTGATCATGGTGCACTGTCTTTTTAATGTGTTTTTGTATGAGGTCTGCCAATATTTTATTAAGAATTTCTGCATCTATGTTCATCAAGGATATTGGTCTAAAGTTTTCTTTCCTTGATGTGTCTTTTTTGGTATCAGGATGATACTGGCTTCGTAGAAAGAGTTTGGCATGGAATAATTTGAGGAGGATTGGTATTAGTTCTTCTTTAAAGGTCTGGTAGGACTCAACTGAGAATTCATTCAGTCCTGGGTTTTTTTTTTGTTGTTGGAAGGCTTTTGATAGCTGCTTCAATTTCATTACTTGAAACTGATCTGTTTAAGTTTTCTGTATCCTCCTGGTTCAGTTTGGGTAGGTCATATGTCTCTAGAGATTTGTCAATATCTTTAAGACTTTCTAGCTTATTGAATTATTAATTTTCAAAATAGTTTCTGATGATCCTTTGGATTTCAGTAGTGTCTGTGGTGACATTTCCTTTTGCATCTCGGAATTTGATAATTTGAGAGTTTTCCCTCTTTTGGTTAGTTTGGCTAAGGGTTTATTAATTTTGTTTATCCTTTCAAAAAAACTAACTCTTGGGGCTGGGATTATAGCTCAGTGGTGGAGCCTCACACATGTGAGGCACTGAGTTTGATCCTCAGCACCACATAAAATTAAAAAATAAAATAAAGGTATTGTGTCCATCTACAACTAAATATATTTTTAAAAACCCAACTCTTTTTTTTTGACCTTTGTATTTTTTTTATCTCAATTTCATTGATTTTGGCTCTGATTTTAATTATTTACTGTCTTCTACTGATTTTGGTGTTAGTTTATTCTTTTTCTAGAGCCTTGGGATCTAATGTTAGATTATTTATTTGGTATCTTTCTGTTCTTTTAATGTATTAGCTCAGTGCTATGAACTTTCCTCTCCATACTGTCTCAGAGATTTTGATATGTTGTATCACTATTTGCTCTTTTCATATCAGATAAAGTGGACTTCAAGCCAAGATTAATCAGAAGAGACAAAGAAGGTCATTTCATATTGCTTAAGGAAATCACACATTAATAAGATATGATTGTAAATATTGATATAATTAGATATAATTAAGATATAATGAGGGGCTGGGGTTATGGCTCAGTGGTAGAGTGCTCACCTAGCACACGTGAAGCACTGGATTCGATCCTCAGCACCACATAAAAATAAAATAGAGATATTCTGTCCACCTACAACTAAAAAATAAATATTAAAAAATATATAATGATTATAAATATGCCCCAAACATTGGAGCATCTACGTAATCAAACCCTTCTCACTATTAAGAATCAAATAGATCACAATACAATAATATGGGATGATTTTAACATGCCTCTCTCACCACTGGATAGATCATCCTAAAAAAAAAACTAAGTAAAGATTCTATAGAACTAAAAAATTACAATTAATAATATGGATGTAATAGACATCTACTGAATATTTCTCCATCAACAACTCAATTCACTTTTGTCTCAGCAGCACATGGAACATTTTTTAAAACAGATCATATTTTAGGTCACAAAACAAATCTCAGCAAATACAAAAGAGAATACCTGGCATTCTACCAGATCATACTGGAATAAAATTTGAAATCAACAATAAGATAAAAAACAGAAACCATTCTAACATCTGGAGATTAAATAATATACTTTTGAATGACGATTAAATAATATACTTTTGAATGCTTTTGGATAGCAGAAGAAAATTTTTAAAATCCTATGTGTTTATTTTTAAGACAGGGTCTTGCTAAGTTTCTGAGGCTGTCCTTGAACTTGTGATCCTCTTGCCTCAGCCTCCCTAGTCACTAGAATTATAGGTGTGCACCTGCACCCAGCTCTTTTCTTGATCTCTAAAATAACTTGTTGGATAACAGTGCTTAAGTTCCAAGGGTGGGGGCTCGGGATGAATTAGAGCAGTCATGCTCTCTGAGGGCAGTGATGCTTTTCTTTTTGTCTGCTTTTTCAAAACCCTTTTTATTAAATGACTTTCTCATCACATAAGCTTGTACATGATCTATTTATTATGGCCCTTCATTCCACATAATAATCTCTCAGTTTTAAGTCCCACTGCTAACTGGCCCTTTCATCAATTTTTATAATTAATTATCTTATCCAGCCCAACTTTTCATTCTAGAAAATATCATCATTGCTTAATTTATGAATGAACCATTCTTTTTTTTTTTAATTTTTTTAGTTGTAGATGGACACAATACCTTTATTTATTTATTTAGTGCTGAGATTAGAACCCAGTGCCTCACGTTTGCTAGGCACATGCTCTACCACTGAGCCACAACCCCAGCCCAAATGAACCATTCTTTAATCAGGGTCCCAACTCTGCCCATCAGAACTGTGGACAGCAGATGTAGGTCATGTATTAAATGAGGGCATGTTGACAACAGAAAGGGCAAGACATTTTTTCTTGCACAGGGATATGGGTATACAAGTACCAATGGATATTTCTAGGTAAAGGGAGACAGGTTTTTGTTTGTTTTGTTTGTTGTGCTGGTGATCAAACTAAGGACCTTGCTGCATGCTAGGCAAGTGTTGTACTGCTGAGCTATATCCTCACTCCTTTTTATTTTTTGTTTTAAGACAAGGTCTTGCTAAATTGCCCAGGTTGGCCTCAAATTTGGAATCATCCTGCCTCAGCCTCCCGGAGAGCTGGGATTACAGGCATGTGCCACCATGCCCAGCTATGAAAATGATTTTATTAAGATATAACTCAAAGCCGGGCGCGGTGGCTCACGCTTGTAATCCCAGCACTTAGGGAGGCTGAGACAGGAGAATCGCGAGTTCAAAGCCAGCCTCAGCAATGGCGAGGCACTAAGCAACTCAGTGAGACCCTGTCTCTACATAAAACACAAAATAGGGCTGGGGATGTGGCTCAGTGGTCGAGTGCCCCTGAGTTCAATCCCCAGTACC
>CM053403.1:59419974-59455825 GCA_028644305.1 Xerus rutilus | reverse complement strand
ATAACTCAACATGCAGTAAAATAAATTCTTTTTAGTGTACAGTTCTGTGTATTTGACAAATACATGGTCATGTAATTACTAACACAAGACACAGTTCTTTTTATTTCCAAAAAATCTCCAGTGTCCCTCCCCTTTCTGTCTTTATAGTTTTGCCTTGTCCAGAGT
This sequence comes from Xerus rutilus, assembly GCA_028644305.1. NCBI lineage: Eukaryota > Metazoa > Chordata > Mammalia > Rodentia > Sciuridae > Xerus > Xerus rutilus. The sequence continues at coordinate 59,455,660 of CM053403.1, read as the reverse complement.
GTCCTATAAACATAATCACACATAATGTAGCCTTTTCAATTTGGTTACTTTTACTCAGCATATAAATTTGAGAATCATCTGTTATGGTGTGTATCATTACTCCTCTTCTTCCTCCCCACCCACTTCTTCTATGGTGCTGAGGATGGAACCCAGGGCTCTACCCTTGCTAGGCAAGCACTCTACCACTGAGCCATGCTCCCAGCCCTTTTACTGTTCCTTTTTATTGCTGGATCCATTTTAAGGAGGTAGCACTGTTTATCAATATACCACTTGAAGAACATTTCCAATTTGGGCAATTAAGAGTTAAGCAACTATAAATGTTTGCATATTGGTTTTTGTGAATGCTGGTTTTCATATCACTTGAATACCCAAGAGTGGGATTACCAGGTCAAATGGTAAGTGTCTGTGCAATTTTATATTAAAAAATATGCAAGTACTGGGGCACAGTGGCACCTTCCCATAATCCTATCCACTCAGAAGGCTGAGGCAAGAGGCCAGTCTGGGCAACACAGAGAGATGGTGTCTCAAAATAAAAAATAAAAAGCCTGAGGATGTAACTCAGTAGTGAAGTGCTTGCCTAGCATGTGTGAAGCCCTGGGTTTGATCCCCCAAACTATAAAAAAAGGTAAAACATATTTAATGTAAGAAAATGACAAATTGAAAAGACAATAAAAATGAGTTGTTATATTTCTCAGAAATAGCAAGTGTTTTTGTAGTTGGGCGCAGTGGTGCAAGCCTGTAATCCCAGCACTTAGGGAGGCTGAGACAGGAGAATCGTGAGTTGAAAGCCAGCCTCAGCAATGGCGAGGTGCTAAGCAACTCAGTGAGACCCTGATCTACATAAAACACAAAATAGGGCTGGGGATGTGGCTCAGTGGTTGAGTGCCCCTGAGTTCAATCTCAAGTACCAAAACAAAACAAGTGTTTTTGTTACATATTATTCTAATTTTTCTATGTATGCACATAAATTATTTTATGTTAATATAATTATGCTGTGAAATAGCCTTTTTTATTAAATTATATAACATGAGAATCTTTATGGCATGTTGATATACATCTGTTATTTCTACATTCCATGCTATAGATGTGCCAAAATTTATCTGAGCCATGCATTGGGCAGGTAGGCCTTTTCTGTGGTAAATATTCTTTTTTTAAAAATATTTTTAAAGTTGTTGGTGGACCTTTATTTTTTTCATTTATTTATATGTGGTGCTGAGAATCAAACCCAGTGTCTCATGCATGCAAGGCAAGCGTTCTACCATTGAGCCACAACCCCAACCCCTGTGGTAAATATTCGTATAACTAAATTTTTGTGTTCATCTTCTGTTTCTTGGAGATAAATTTTAGGAAGTAGAACTGCAGAATCAAAGGCAATCCAAATTTTACAGGTTACTGACACACAGTTGCCAAAGTGTCCACATACTTGCACTTTCTGCAAGGGGTAACAGGAACTTTGTTTCTCTCTCACCTAACACACACATGCTCATATATGAACTTTGCTAACATGAAGGGTGCAGAGATGCTTCAGTATTTGTAAACATAAGTATATAAAGTGAAGGTTCTTCCTTCCTAATTCAATTTCAGATGTAATAACTGTTAAACTCAGGGGAATTTGTTAATCTTTTTTGGCTTGGTGGGTTTTTTTTGTTTTTTTTTGTTTTTGGTACTGGAGATTGAACTCAGGGGCACTCAATCACTGAGCCACATCCCCAGCCCTATTTTGTGTTTTATGTAGAGACAGGGTCTCACTGAGTTGCTTAGCATCTCGCCATTGCTGAGGCTGGCTTTGAACTTGCGATTCTCCTATCTCAGCCTCCCTAAGTGCTGGTATTACAGGCTTGAGCCACCGCGCCCAGCTTGGTGTTTTTTTTTGAAGACTGTCAAGAAAATTATTTACTTCTTGTTTTTACCTTTAGTGAAATGTTTTACAAAATTCTTTCTCATTTAAAAGAATTTTCTATTACATTTTTAAAAATCATAAAAGTAGAAGAAATATTTTGGTAAATTTTGATATACCCATTACACAGCTTCAAATTATCAACTTCTACCTGATCCTACTTTGTTTTACCCTCACCAACTTCTTGCTTCAGTGTGTGTGTGTGGGAGGGGGTTTATGCTGAGGATCAAACCTAGGGTCTCATGCATGCTAAGTGGGGGCTCTACTACTAAGCTACACCCTTAGCCCACCCCTTCCAACTATTTTGAAGCAAATCTCAGGCCTGTCACTTTGGATATATCTAAAAGATTGGAACTCTTTATTTAAAAAATTTACTCATATAAAAATTTAATCCATTTGCAGTTTATTTTGATACTTAGTGTTAGTCCAGAGATCTAATTTTATTCTCTTTTCAAACAATTAACTCGTTATCCAGTACCATATATTGAACAATTCATCCTTTTGCCCATTGGTTAGAAATCCTACCTTAATCATATATTCTCATTTACTGAAATCTATTTTGGTATTGTCTGTCTTATTGGTCTTTTCCCCGTTTCCTACATCATGATATTTATTTTGCTTTTTGGCAGTACTGGGAATTGAACCAAGGGTACTCTACCGCCAAGCCACATCCTTAGGCACCCACCCTTGCCTCACTCTTTATGCCAAGGATTGAACTCAGGAGCACTCAACCACTGAACCACATCTTCAGCCACTTTTTATATTTTATTTAGAGACAGGGTCTTGCTGAGTTGCTCAGGGTCTCACTAACTTGCTGAGGCTGGCTTTGAACTTGTGTTCGTTCTGTCTCAGCCTCTCAAGCCACTGGGATTATAGGCATGTGCCACCACACCCGGCCCCTAGCCCTTTTTAAACATTTTTGAGATGGGATCTCTCTTAGCCACTGAGGCTGGCCTCAAACTTGGAATCCTCCTGTCTCAACCTCCAGAGTCACTGGGATTACAGGCATGTGCCATGGCCCCCAGTAGGCTTTTAATTTATACTTTATGTCTTATGAAAGTAGAATTAAAATTTTTTGTTATTAATCTAACATAAGAAAATAAAAAGCTAGTGAAAGATTAATAATATTTACTAAGTTAAATAAACATGCTTATAATAAGAATATTTACTTTCTTCCAGAGATCCTTTACTGTGGAGAGCTGTGATTGGAACCAATGTAGTAAATGAGAGTCAAGCATACTCCAAGAGGATGAAAGTTAAAGCAATCATTATTCATCCAGACTTCATTATGGAAACTTACGTAAATGATATTGCACTTTTTTATTTAAAAAAAGCTGTGAGGTTTAATGACCATATTCAGCCTATCTGTCTACCTTTTGATGTTTTCCAAAACCTGGATGAAAATACAAAGTGTTTTATAAGTGGCTGGGGAAGAACAAATGAAGAAGGTAATTATAGTCTGAATTTTACTGATATAAATCTTTCTGATTTATTGGTACAGGAGGGTCAGTACTTTTGTATATAAATATCCTTTTGTAAATTTTTTAAAACTTTTAATTTTTTTGAAGCACTGAGAATTGAATCCAGGGCTTTGTGCATGCTCAGCAAGCACTCTACCACTTAGCTACATTCCCAACCACATTCTATGTATTTTTTAAAAATTTCTCTATAATAGCCAGGCACGGTGGCACATGCCTATAATCCCAGCACTTTGGGAGGCTGAGACAGGAGAATTGTGAGTTCAAAGCCAGCCTCAGTAACAGCAAGGCACTAAGCAACTCAGTGAGACCCTGTCTCTAAATAAAATACAAAACAGGGCTGGGGATTTGGCTCAGTGGTTGAGTATCCCTGAGTTCAATCCCCAGTACCAAAAAAAAATTCTCTATATTACTTTTTTATTATGAGACTAAATAATGAATCTTTATAAAGCAGTGGAAAGGAACTAGTTTTTGTCCATATTTTTGAGGAGCACTTACCACTGAGCCACATCTCCAGCCATTTTTTATATTTTATTTAGAGATAGAGTCTTGCTGAGGGAAAGAGAAAATTCTCTTCCAAAGCAGAAGAGACTTTCTTTGGTTACACATTCCAAGATATTTGAACTTTTAGACATTCTCAGATAGAATGATAGCTACAAATGCTTTGTAGTCTAAGACTCACAGATTATTGAGCTGGCTCTGTGGCAGAACTGCCTACCAATAATAAGTTTTTTTGTTTTTATTTTTTGGTGATGCTGGGGATTGAAACCATGGCCTTGGGCATGTGAGGCAAGCACTCTACCAACTGAGCTATATCTCCAGCCAATAAGCTTTTTTTTTTTTTTTTTAAGGAATCTAATTTAGTTTTAGTTTCCTTTTTATTGAATGCCCTATTTATTATCAGGCAGGTTGACTGCCATGTAATTTCTTTAGTACACACAGAAGCACTAAATGTTGATCAACTGAATTAATGGAAGGAATGAAAAAAAAAAAACCCCAGAAAACATAATCTGTCTTTGGTAATACCAACAACTACCTTTTGGGAGCATCTCCTTGTTTCAGGCCCTGTTTTAAGTGTGACTTTATTATATTTTATCCTCACAATAGTCCTATTAGAGAGCTAATGTTGTTGTTATTATTTTTTTCCCCATTTAACAAACCAGGAATTAAAGATCTTAGATCTTAAGGAACTGAGGCTCAAATCCAGGTCTTTGTGATTCTAAAGCCTGAGTATTTAACTACTACATTAAACTGTTTTTGAGGGAACCATAGCTCAGTTAGGAATATACAAAAATAATACTGAAACTATTTTTTCCTATTCTGCACAAGCCCTATCCATTTAAATATCTGTGGATTATTTATACAGGATAGAGATAAATATATTAAGACCTGTGAGTTATTATTTTTCTTTTTTCCATGAATACTTTCTAAGGAAGATAAGGAAAAAGAACATAGTGTAGGGGAAAGAGCATGAGCTTTAGAATGATACACTTAAGTATAAATTCCAGCCCTGCCATGTTCTAGCTAAAATGACCATGGCATTTTAGGGGGCATTCAATAATGTTATTGAATTTTTGACAAGTAGAACAACGAAAGGAGCAACTACCATTTATTCAGAGATAGGTATTTAATAAAATGCTAAGCATTTTAATGCTTTATCTCATTTAATACTCCCAATAACACTATGAGAAATAGTATACCATGAATGAGTAAAATGAAGCTTAAAGAGGTTAAATTACTTACATGAACGAAGTTATACAGCTAACTAAATGATGGAGCCAGAATTGAAACCTAGGTTGGTCTGCCTCAAACCTCATGTGCTTCCACTATATTATATCATCTTTCACAATGTTATACAGCTCCATGATCTTTTTTTTTTTTTGGTATTGGAGATTGAACTCAGGGGCACTCGACCAATGCAGCTCCCTGTTCTTTAAGATGAGAGCAGTAATACTCATTAGACACTGGTTTTGGGGATTAAAATTGCTCTCTAGCAATGTGGTAGATTACATGTATACACCAGCTTTCCCACTGAAAACTATTAAACAGAAGGAATAGATAAGTCAAGGACTGAGTGTGAAGATAGGTACTTAGGAAGGGAATGGGAGCACCCATGTAACTTTCATCTTGAGGGTGCTTGCCAAATTAGTAACAGTGGATATTGATTTTGGTGATTTCATTGGCCTTGGTGAGGAGAACAAAGCTTGCCCAAATTGGGTATATAGAGACTCCCATAAAGCTGAAGTCCCTTGGCTCATAACTCAGCTATAGTTCATATACCTATGGTATACTTCAAATATGATATAGGTAGGTTGAAAGTATCTTGAAAGTATCCTCATACCCACTGCCTGACCTATACATTCTTCCTCTTTAATTTTAAAAAAATTCGTAGTTGTAGATGGACAGAATGCCTTTATTTTAATTATTTTTATGTGGTGCTAAATATCAAACCCCGTTCCTCACACATGCTAGATAAGTGCTGTGCTACTGAGCTACAGCCTCGGCCCTCCTCTTTAATATTTTTCCATGGGAAGGATGGGGTGTGCATTCGTCTACATGTTGCCCGAGAGCCAATTTAATCCTCAGTACAACTCTGTAATGAGTATTATTGCTCTCATCTTATAAATCATAAAACTATATGGCACAGGAAAGACAATGGGGAAAGATATACATGACAACATTAATCCAAAAGAAGTTGTAATGGAAAAAAAATAAAGAAAGCAGAAATGGGGGCTGGGATTATGGCGCAGTGGTAGCGTGCTCGCCTAGCATGCGGGAGGCACTGGGTTCGATCCTCAGCACCACATAAAAATAAAATAAAGATATTGTGTCCACCTACAACTAAAAAATAAATATTTAAAAAAAAAAAAAAAAAAAAAAAAAAAAAGAAAGCAGAAATGGCTGTATTAATATCAGATAAAGTAGACTTCAGAGCAAAGAAAACTACCAGAATGCTGAGGAACATTACATGACAATGAAAGGTCAGTCCACCAAGAAGATAGCAACCCCTAGTGCACATGCACCACAAAACAGAAAAACATGTTTTAAAAAACATATATGTAAACATATTTACCATATGACCCAGCAATAATTACATTCCTGAGCATTTATTCAAGAGAAATATAAATAAATTTCCACAACAAAAAATATATTCATAGATGTTCACAGAAGTTTTATTTGTTGTAGTAAAAAACTTGGGAAAAAAGTATCCTTCAACAGGTGCATAATTAAACAAGCTGTGGTAAGCAGTTAAAAGGAATGAACTACCAATACATGCAACAAGTTAGATGGACCACAAGGGAATTCGATTGAGTGGGAAAACATCCAATTTTTAAAGGTCATACATTAGCTGGGTGCAGTGGCACATGTCTGTAATCTCAGCAACTCAGGAGGTTGAGACAGGAGGATCGCAAGCCAGAGGCCAGCCTCAGCAACTCAGTGAGACTCCATCTCAAGAAAACAAAACTAAACTAAAAAAGGCTAGGGATAGAGCTCAGTGGTAAAGTGCCCTTGGGAATCAATCCCCAGTACAATAAAGAAGTCATGCATTATAGAATTTCATTTATATAACATTCTGACAATAACAAAATTACAGAAATGGAAATACTAGTTAATGGGGATATGGTTAGATGCATGAAGGAGATCTTTGTGATTATGGATTAGTTCTGTACCTGCATTGCTGTGGATGTTTCATGAATCTATATATGTCATAAAATGACATACACATTATATCAATATCAATTTCCTGGTTTTGATATCATATTTTAGTTATATAGATGTAATCATTGCAGGAAACTGCATAAAGAGTACACTGGATCTCTGTACTGTATTTCATCCAAGGCCTCAAAGAATTTTACCAGATAAAGTTGAAGTGAAAACGAATGGATTATAATTTTTTAAAAAATCAGTAAACACTCAAGGAAACAAGCCATCATAAATGAGAGTCAGTGGAAACGTGAGACATCAGAATAAGACCTACAAAGATTTCAGGTATTGGAATCATCATGTAATATCAAAAATATTTAATAAGCATTGAGAAAGTAAGTATATGTTTAAAAATATTAGTAAAGGGTTTTATGAAAAAGAACCAAACAAGTGTGAAGATTTAAATATATATTAACTGAAATTAATTCAATGGACTAAAGTGGTACTAAGTTAGAAGGCACTTATGATCCCACATATAAAAAACCAACCAAATAGAAGTCCACAATCAAGATCATCAAACAGATAAGGAAACTATTAATAATGGAAGTCAGCCAGGTGTGGTGGTGCACACCTATAATTACTACTTGAGAAGCTGAGACAGGAGGATCACAAGTTTGAGGCCAGCCTTGGCAACTTAGTAAAACCCTATCTCAAAAAATAAAAAGGGATGGAGCTATAGCTCAGTGGCAAAGTACCCCAAGATTCAATCCCCAGGACCATAAAAAATGTCAACAAAAATAGATAAAGCCTCTTGATAATCTCAGATATTAATATTTTAGGTATAGAATTAAAGTACATATTAATTGTTTAAAGGAATAAAAACAGTAGAGTTAAAAATAAGCAACAGACTATCTAGAATGACCAGGACCATTCAAAAAAGACCCAAATAAAATCTTAAAAAATGACAAATGTAACTGCTAACATTTAAAACAGATTGTATAAATGAGGCATAATAGACACAGATGGAGAGAGAATCTGTGAAGTGGGAGATGTACCTAAAGAAATTTAGACTGCAGCACAGAAGGGAAAAAAGAAAACATGAAAGAAATTAAAATATAAGAAGGATGGAATGAAAACAGGTACTATATACCTAATGAAAGTGCTAGAGAGATGAATAAGTAGAAAAAAGTAGAGGCAGTATCCAATAGATTTGGGTTGAAATTTTTCCAAAACTGATGAAAGCCATGAATTCACATATAGGAAGTACAATACCAGGTAAAACAAATTGAAGTTCCATTTTCATACTGTCTTTAAGCTGTAGACCCAAAAACAAAGGGAAGATTTGATATATAGCCAGGGGAAAAAAGAAAAATCCTTACAATGAAGTAACTGATTGGCATTCAGTAAACTTATCGATAGCAATAATGAAAGCCAAAAGAAAATTAAATGTTATCTTCAGAATGTTGAGAGAAAATAACTAAACCTAAATTATCCAGCAATAGTATCATATCATGCATACAGCTAAACTATCATTCAAGAATGAGTATAAAGCTAGGGCACAGTGGCACAGGCCTGTAATCTCAGTGACTCAGGAGGCTGAGGCAGGAGGATGATAAGTTCAAGACCAGCTTCAGCAACTTAGTGAGGCCCTAAGCAACTTAGCAAGATCCTGTCTGCAAATAAAAAATAAAAAGGGTTGGGGATGTGGCTCAGTGGTGAAGCACTCCTGGGTTCAATCCAGGCTACAAAAAATAAAATAAGTGTGAAAAAAACTGAATTTACTATCAGTAATCTTTCATCAAAGGAAATAAAAGGCATATCAGAATCAAAGCAAATTATGCCAAAAGGGAGGTACAATAGTGTCCCCTTTCCATGGGGAATATGTTACAAGTTGTTCCTCTGCTTCTTGAAACCACAGATAGCACTAAACCCTATATGTACTATGTTTTTTTCCTCTAAATGCATACCTTTAATAAAGGATAGTTAATAAGGTGCAGTAAGATGTAAAATAATGATTACAATAGAACAATTATAGCACTATACTATAATAAAAGGTATTTAAAACTTATGAGTTGTTTATTTCTAGAATTTTCCATTTAATATTTTTGGACCACTATTGACTACAGATAACTGAAACTAAAGTGAAATCATACATAGGGAAAGGGAACTGTATTAGATGCAAGAAGGAAGGAGCAAATAAATGGGTAAATATATAGGTGAATGCAAATAAACATTGTATACAACACTGGTTCTCAACAAAGGACAGTTTTTCCCTCAGAGGATATTTGCTAGTACATCTGGAGACAATTTTGGTTGTTTCAATTGGGCATGTGGTAAGCTTGCTACTGGAATCTGGTCAGTAGATACAGGGATGTTGCTCACCATCCTCTAATTCACAGGACAGTCCTCTCACCTTCCACCACAAAGAATCATTTGGTCTAAATGTCATTAATGTCTAGGCTATTGAGTATAAAAAAATAATGTCTAATATATGGGGAGAAAGAATGCATTCTAGAAGGAGTGATAAGAGTTAAGGCATTCTTGGGTCCTTGTATTATTCAGAAGAGTTAAAACACTGATTAATATTATATTTGTTAAGCATGAATGCTCTAATTTCAGTAATAGAAATAGATTCCTAAAGAGAAACAAACCATAAAAACTAGATAAAAAAGAGAACATCTCAATAGGCTTAAAGCAAGTACAAAAATAAAATAAGTAATTTTAAATCTTTGTGCCCCCTGTAAACAAAATACAAACCCAGATGATTTCACAGATAGATTCAACTGAAAATTAAGAAAGAGAGAGTTCTAATTTTACAAAAATTTGGAAATTAGAGTAGGAGAGAATATTTTTCAACTTATTCTGTGAGGCCAGTATTATACCAACACCAAAAGAGAATAAGACATCACAGGAAAACTGAAGAGAAATATCCATCATAAAAAGAAACAAAAGTCCTTTTTAAAATGTTAGGAAACTGAAGACAGTAACATAAAAAAAAAAAAAAGAATTATACATGACATAGTGGGATTTGTTCCAAGAATGCAAGGTTGGTTTAAAATCTGCAATGCAATCAAAACATAAAAATCAAGCCAGATGTGGTAGCATATGCCTATAGTTCCAGCTAGGTGGGAGGCTGAGGCAGGAGGGTCCCCTGAATCCACAAGTCAGAGACTAGCCTGGGTAACATAGTAAGATCCTGTCTTGGGGGAAAAAGGAGAGAAGAAAAGAAAAGAAAGGGAAAAAATCCTCATTAATAGAATAAAAAACAAAAATTACAAGAGTCCCATAATTAATGTGAAAAATATATTTGACAAAATCCACATATTTTCTTTAAGGCATGGTCTCACTTTATTTCTCAGGCTGGCCTTGAATCAGGTGATCCTCCTGCTTCAGCCTTCCCAGTACTTGGGGATTACAGGCCCAATGCCCATTCTTAATAAAATTTTTCTTTTATAAAAGCAAACTTGAACAGATAAAAGAGCACTGACAGAAACTAACATACTTAAGGTGAAAGACTGAATGCTTCTCCTCTAAAATCAGGAACAAAGCAAGAATTCTAGCCTCCACATAGGAAAGAAAAATAAATCAAAGTCACAAAGATTGGAAAGGAAGAAGTGAAACTGTCCCCATACACAGATGATATCATTCTTTAAATGTAGAAAAGTTTAAGAAATCTAATAAGAATCTAATAGAACTAAGAAGTTCAAGAAGGTTGTATGATATAAGACAAAAATAAATCATATTTTTATATGCTACAAATAAACTATCTGAAAACAAAACCACAATCCTATTTATAGTAACACAAAAGAGAATGAATGATTAGGAACAGACTTAATGAAAGATATGCAAGACTTACACACTGAAAACAATAAAACAGAGAAAGAAGATCTAAATAAATAAATCATATCATATTCGTGGATTGGAAGACTCAACATTGTTAATATGACCATTATTCACATATTTGCCCATATATTCTATGCAATCCCTACATTCAATGCAATTCATATATTCAAACTAACCCAAGTAAAATGTACATGGAATAGTAAAAGACCTAGAACAGACAAAATTATTACTATTATTGTTTTGTTTTTGTTGTACAGTGCTGGGGATTGAACCCAGGGCCTCCACATGCTAGGCAAGTGCCCTACTACTGAGCTACATCCATACCCTAGTCAAAATTATTTTGGAAAGAACAAAGTAGAAGGAGTTATGCTACATAATTTCAAAATACACTATAAAACTATAGCAATCAAGACAGTATGATATCAGTGTAAAGATAGGCCTACAGATTAATGGAACACAGACAGAGGTGGGGAAATCCTTATATTTAGGACCAATTGATTTTTACAAAGGTGCCAAGGTCATATAATGCAGAATAGCTAGACTTTTTTTTTCTTTTGGCAGTAGTATGGATTAGACCCAAAATATTGTGTACAAAATTGGTACCAAGAAGTGGGGTTGTTGCTATGACTAATTTGCCATGTGATTTAGAAACTTTTGGAACTAGTTCATGGGAGGAGTTTAGAAAAGTTTGGAGATTCAGGCTGGAGAAGTCTTAGAATGTTGTAAAATGGAGCATAATGTGCAATTCTGCTAGAAGATTAGAAGACCAGGATGCTGATAGGAAGGAATATGCACAGTGCAGACTATGCTCATGAAATATCAGAGGAGAACAAGGGCTTTTCCTGAAAATTGGACTAGAGGCCACTTGTCCTACATTCTGGCAAATAACTTGGCTAAATTTTGCCCCATGTTCTGTGACTCTGTGTGAGGCTCAATTTAAAGGTGATGGACTAATTAATCTGGTGGAGAAAATTTCAATTGAGGAGTAAGGGCATAGAAAGAAGGAATGGGACCAAAACACAACTGGGCAAACAGGTGCCACAATTCCATGTATGGCATCTAGGACACATGATGATGAGATGTTCTCTCCAAAGGACTCAGGTAACCTCACCCTTTGGCCTCACCTTTTGGAATGAGAACGTTTACTCTGTCATGCACAGCATTCAGTCAGTGGCATGGATCTTGCTAACAGTTTTTAGCTAGGCTTACTGTGAGAATTGGGAGCAGAAAGGAGAGCTAAATGATGTAAAAATATGCAGGTTGGCCAGAAAAGTGCATGTAAAACTGGGGCCAACAAAGGTGTGATAGAGGCTATAACCACTACAGAGGTGCTAATTACTTGTGCACAGAGACAACAGGAAGGATGGCTTGAGTGTATCTTGGGAATTTGCAAAGCACACCAATTTCAGACTCAAGGAATAGAGAAAGTTCCTTTGAGAAGAAATCCTGGGGGGTACCCTGACTGTAAAGGGACACCCAGAAAGCAATTTCACTGTGCTCAGATGCCCCAACACTCAGACATCACTGTAGCCCTGATCCCAGAGGACCAGCTACTGCACAAACTGGCATCATACCTTGGTGTCATTCACATGATGCTGGTTCTACAAGAATGCAAGATGCTGGAGTTAGGAGGTAATGGAAGTTTCTACCAAAACTTCAAAAGAAGTACTGAGAGGCCAAGCAATGTAGCACGGTCAGAGTCCCTATGGGCTGGCACTAAGTGGGTGATGTGTGAAGCTGTTATGGTGGAGCCAAAGATGGAATGGAGATTCCAGGACTTAAGAGATCCCATTAAAGTGGACTGTCTGCTGAGAGTAGCTGTGGGCTGCAGAGAGAGCCAGGATACAAGAGAGGCCGTCTGTGTTATAACTGGAAAGGCCAAAGGGTGAGGCTACCCAAGTCCTTTGGAGAGAACAGCTCATCATCATGTGTCCTAGATGTTATACATGGAATTGTGGCACCTGTTTGCCTAGTTGTGTTTTGGTCTTGTTTTTGTCCCATTCCTTCTTTCTATGCCCTTACTCCTCACTTTGGAATGAGAATGTTTACTCTGTCATTATATATTGGATATATGCAATTTCCTTTTCATTTTTACAGGGACTCACAGCCTTGACTTTGCTTGAGTCTCAAATGACACTTTGGAATTGGACTTTTGAGCAATGCTGGAATGGTTAAAAACATGGGAATTGTGGAGATAACTAAGTACATTTTGCCTTGTGAGATGGACAAGAGCTTTGGGGGCCCAGGGTAGAATGTTATGGTTTGGATATAAGGTGTTCCCCAAAAGTTCCAGTGTTGAAGCAGGAATGTTTGGAAATGAAATGATCGGACTGTGAGAACTATAACCTAATCAGTCTACCCTAGTTTGAAAGGACTGGGTGGTAAATGTAAGCAGGTGGGGTGTGGCTGGACGAGGTGGGTCACTGGGGATATACCCTGAAAGGGTTCATCTTCTCTGTGGCCCCTTCCTCTATTCCACCTCTCAGACTCCTGGCCAGTTGACAGGAGCAGTTTCTCTTTACCATGCCCTTTCACCATGATATTCTGCCTCACCTTGGGCCCAGAGCAATGGACTTGGCCAACCATGGACTGAACCTCTGAAACCATGAGCCAAAATAAACTTTTCCTCAGTTGTTTGTGTCAGATAATTTGGTCAGTGACAAAAGTCAGACGAATGCAGACAGGGCCTCGCTAAGTTGCTCAAGCTGGCCTAGAACTTACAATTCTATAGAGGAGCCAGTATATGCATTATGAACCACTGTACCCAGCTAAAGATAAACAGTCTTTTCAATAAATAATACCAGAACAAATGAATATTCATGTGCAAAAACAAAATACACACACAAAAAAACCCCTCAGATCCTTGCCTTATACTATATTCAATAATATAATTGTCTGGGCTGGATATGGTGGTATAGTCCTATAATCCCAGTGGCTCAGAAGGCTGAGACAGGAGGATCGCAAGTTCAAAGCCAGCCTCAGCAAGGAGAAGTGCAAAGCAACTCAGTGAGACCCTGTCTCTAAATAAAATACAAAATAGGGCTGGGGATGTGACTCAGTGGTTGAGTGCCCCTCTGTTCAATCCCTGGTACCCTCCCCTCCAAAAGAATAATACAATAGTCTGAATGTCTGTGTCCATCCCAAATTCCTAGGTTGAAATCCTAAACCCCAGGTGAGGGCATTAGAAGAAGGAGACTTTCTGGAAGGCAGAGCCCTCAAGAATGGGATTATCACCCTTATAAAAGAGGCCCCAAGAGTTGCCTTGCTCTCCCACCACATGAGGTCATAGCGAGAAGGCACCATCTATAAAGTAAAAAGCAGCCCTCGCTAGACACCAAATCTGCCAGAGCCTTGATCTTCAATTTCCTGGCATCCTGAGCTGCAAGAAATAAATTCATGTTGTTTACAAGCTACACAGTCTATATTTTACGATAGCAGCTCAAATGGACTAAGCCAAATGATAAGCTCATAAAGGAAAACAGACTTAAATGTAAGAGCTCAAACTATAAGATTCCTAGAAGAAAACATAAGAGAAAATCTTTGAGAGCTTCAATTAGGCCACATTCTCTTAAGACACGAAAAGCACAATTCATCCATAAAAGTAAATATGATAAACTAGACCTCATTAAAATTTTTAAATGCATGCTATTCAAAAGAAATCTATTAAGGAAATTAAAATAAAAACTATTAAGGAAATTTTTCTCAGACTAAGAGAAAAAAAAACACTTAAAACTCTGATAAAGGAATTGTATCAGAAAATATAACAAACTTTTATAACTCAGTACTGAGATGATAAATAATTTTTGAAGCAGGCTAATGATTTAAAAGACATTTCACCAAAGTAGGTGAATTCACCAAATGGCTAATAGTACATGAAAAGATGTTAACATCATTGAATCCACAATAAGATACTACACATCTACGAGAATGGTTGTAATCCAAAAGATGGACAATACCAAGTGTTGAGAAGGATGTGAAGAAACTGGAACCCTTCTACATTTCTGGGAAAGTGGGAGTTAAATTGGTAAAGCAGCGAGCAAAAACAGTTTGGTAGTTCTTAAAAAGTGTAACATGAGCTGGCGCGGTGGCACAAACCTATAATCCCAGCACTTTGGGAGGCTGAGACAGGAGAATCGCAAGTTCAAAGCCAGCTTTAGCAACGGTGAGCCTTAAGCAACTCAGTGAGACCTTGTCTCTACATAAAACACAAAATAGGGCTGAGGATGTGGCTCAGTGGTCGAGTACCCCTGAGTTCAATCTCCAGTACCAAAAAAAAAAAAGTTTAACATGTATCTACCATATTAAGCATACTTAACCACACAACCCACAAATTCCATTCCTAGATATCTATTCAAAGGGAAATGAAAACATGTCTATACAAAAACCTCTATATGAATTCTCATAACAGTATTATTCATGACACCAAACACTGGAAACAGTCCAAATGTCCATCAAATAGATGATTGGATATGTAAAATATGATATATCCATTTAACAAAACACTATGCAACAATAAAAAGAAAAAAAAAACTATGGATACATACTACAATACAGATGAACTTCTAAACCATGCTAAATGAAGGAAGTCATATATATATATAGAAGATTACAAATTGTGTGATTTCATTTGTATAAAATTTCCAGAAAAGGCAAATGAACAGAGACAGAAATCAGTTATTTCCTTATTGTGTGGTTCTGGGGTTGGAATGTAGTTCAGTAGCATGTGTGAGGCCCTGAGTTTCATACCCAGCACTGAAAAAAAGAAAAAAAAGAAAAAAAATTTAAGGATGGGGATGGAGCTGAGAAATGACTGGAAGTGGGCACAGGAAGACTCTTTGAGAGGAATGAAATAGTCTAAAACTAGGTTATAGTGCTGGTATAAATTTACCAGAAATCATTGAATGGCATGCTTCAATATGTGGTTTTTGTGTTAAATAAATTAAACATTAACGAAGTTATAAAACATGACAAAATGTTAAGTTTTTAAAAACCATACACTTGGAGAATTTAAAACACATTACTAAACTCATATGTCAAAGAGGAAATCATTTCAAATACTTAGAACAGAACTACTATATATACTGCATAGCATAACTTGGAGACTGCAACCAAAGTAACATGTAGGTTGAACCATATGGAAGAGCAAATATTCAACCTAACAGGGAAGAATAAAGTCTGAAAATTATTAATTAAATACTAATTTTAAAGCAGTTTAAAAGAACATTACAATAATCCCACCAAAGAAATAAAGATAAACACAGCAGTTAATAAACAGAAACTAATGACAGAAAAGAGATTGACCAAGACCAAATTCTAGTTCTTTGATGATAATTTGTTGTTGTGCTGAGGAACAAACCCAGGGACTCATGCATGCTAGGTAAGCATTCTACTTCTAAGCTCCATTCCCAACCCAAATTCTAGTTCTTGGAAAAAAGATGTCACTGGTAAAACTGATGAAAATATGGAGAGAAGTCACAAACATAAATAAAATTATGAATTAAAAGATAACAAAAGGGCTGGGGATATAGCTCAGTTGGTAGACTTCTTGCCTCACATGCACAAGGCCCTAAGTTCAATCCTCAGCACCACAAAAAAGAAAAAGATAACATAATAGTTTTTAATTTTTTTTAATGGCACTGGGATCAAACTCAGGGCCTCCTATATGCCAGGCAAATGCTCTATCACTGAATTATATCTCCAGCCCACAAAACTTTTCACATTATGCTCTAAATGTTAAGTCATGCATCACTTGATATGCATTATTAGGCAATTTACATGCTATGCAAACATCATAGAGTGTACTTACATAAAGATGGATACAAAGATAATAGATAATATAAATGGACTGGACCACCATCGTATATGCAGTCCACAGATGAACAGAGTGGCATTGTGGGGCACAGGAATTACACTTAAATGTAATAGACAAATTCTTTTATAACCAACCAAAACTATAATTAGAAAAACTGACTAAATAAGAAAGAGAAATCCTTTATAGTTCCATAAGGGTAAAGGAATTGAATAAGTAAATGAAATTTCTTTTTACAAAATAAAACACCAGAACTCAAAACATGAGATCTACCACAATTTTTTTTACCTTTACTTTATTTATATGTGGTGCTAAGGATTGAACCCAGTACCCCACACATGCAAGGCAAGTGCTCTACCACTGAGCTACAACCTCAGCCTACCATAATTATTAAAGACATATTATTTGAATCTTACAAATATTGCCTCCAAAAAATAAAAAAGAGGGAACATACCTCAATGCAGTATATGATGATAATAATTTCATTGTTCAAATCAAATAAATATAGGACAAGAAAGGTTGATGTTACATATGTGGACATTATAAATTATTAGCACACTAAATCTATTAAGTATGTTAGAAATAGAATTAATCATGACCAAATGGGACTTACCTAAGGAACTCAAGTGTAGTTTACTATTAGAAGTTTCTTAATGTAATTCACAAATTGCTTGATGGAATAACAAAAAATAGATACAGAAGCACTGCTAAAAATTCTTACCAGTCTAGACAGAAGGGAATTTCCTTAACCTGACTAAGGTTATCTAACTGCAAATTACAGCAAAAATCCTTATCACAGCCATCTTTATTACAGAAAAACGTTCTTTTAAAATTAGAAACAACTTTCCCCACCATCACCAATTTTATACAATACTGTAGGAGAATTTATAACAAGTACAGTAACACTGCAATAAAGATACAAAAGACATATAACTAAGAAAGGAAATAAAACATTCACTAGTCACAGACAACATGATTGTACTAAAACAGAACCTAAAATCCATTGGAATTAACAGTGTAGTAAAGTAGCCAGGTCCATTCACGAAAATCCATTTCATTTCTGTACGTTAGCAAAAATTAGATAATGTAATTTTATAAGTCAACAGATGTAACAGTTACAAGGATAACTATAATAAAAAAAAAAAAAACCCTGGATGACAAGCACCATGAGGGATGTGAAAAAACTGCAACCTTCATACATTGCTGGCTGGAATATAAAATGGTACAGCTGCTTTGGAATACTGTTTGTGGAAGTTCTCAAAAAAAAAAAAAAAGAAAGAAAAGTAATTCGACTTCTAGATAAATATCCAAGTATACATATATCCACACAAAAACCTGTTTCAGGAAGCATTATCTATAACAATCAAAAATGGAAAGAAAACCTAAAGGTCCATCAGCTGATAAATGCATAAGCAAAGTAATGTATATTTAGATAATAGAGTATGAAATGAAATCATAAAAATGAATAAAATACCAACACATACTATAACATTATACTAAGTGAAATAAGCCAGACACAAAAGGCCATGTATTTAATGATTCCATTCATTTAATGAAATGTCCCAAATGTGCAAATCATAGAGACAGTAGATTTGTAGCTGCCAGCAGCTGGGGAGGATTATGGAAATGGACAGTGATGCCATGATAGAGACAAAACTTTACATAAATTTTTTAAAAAGTCAGTTTGGAAAGAAGATCTATTAAACAGCACCAGAAAAAATTACTATTATTTTTTTCATTAACAGGTAATGGTTCAAATACTTTACAGGAAGCAGAAGTACATTATATTTCTCGAACAATTTGTAATTCTGAGCGGAGTTATGGGGGAGTAATTCCTAACACTTCATTTTGTGCAGGTGATGAAAATGGAGGCTTTGATACATGCAGGGTAAGACCAAATAATTTTCCTATAAGATATTTTCTAAAGCCATAAGAGAACTTGAATAAGGCCTTTGATTATTTTCTTGTGATTTTAATTATCAGGCCTAAAAAATCAAATTCTTGGGCTGGGGATATAGCTCAGTTAGTAGAGTGCCTGCCTTGCACGCACAAGGCCATGGGTTCAATCCTCAGCACCATAAAAAAAAAAATCAAATTCTTTTCTTCTCTTTTTTAACTACTTCAATAATCCTATCTTGGCTCCTAATTCCTTGATTTTACTTAGGCCAAACAATTTTTTTTTTCTTTTTTGTACTAGGGATTGAACTAAGAGGTGCTCGACCACTGAGCCACATCCCTGGCTCTTTTTGTATTTTATTTAGAGACAGAGTCTCACTGAGTTTCTTAGTGCCTCGCTTTCGCTGAGGCTGGGTTTGAACTCGTGATCCTCCTGCCTCAGCATCCTGAGCCACTGGCATTACAGGTGTGCACCATTGTGCCTGGCCCTGGTGTTTTCTTTTTTCTTTTCCTTTTATGATATGGGGGATAAAACTCAGGACCTCATAGATGCCAGGTGAGCACTCCACTGCTGAACTAGATCCCCAGCCTCCCCTTCTTGCTTTTTGACTCTACACTCTTTCATATACTACTTCCAAATCTACTGGCCTTCATTTTCAAGAGTTCTCCATGTTCATACTTTCCTACACTTCCTAAAAAATTGAAAGAAAAATTTTTGTAGTTGTAGATGGACAGTATGCCTTTATTGTATTTGTTTATTTTTCTTATGTGGTGCTAAGGATTGAACCCAGTGCCTCACATATGCTAAGCAAGCACTCTGCCCTTGAGCTACAGCCCCAGGCCTTCCTTAAAAATCTTGACGAATAAAGCAGTAAGACATCCAATCTAGTTGATCTGTATTTCTAGACAAAACATCTTCATTATTAAAAAATAATTATTCAAGTCAGGCACAGTGGCGCATGGTGGCGCCACTGAGATTACAGTGGCGCTGTAATCTCAGCTACTGGGAAGGCTGAGACAGCACGATCCCAAGTTCCCAGCCAGCCTCAACAATTTAGTGAGACCATGTTTCAAACCAAAAAATAAAATGGGCTGCAGATATAGCTCAGTGGTAAAGCACCCAAGTTAAATCCCCAGTGCCAAAAAAATAAATAAATAAAAGGAAAAAATTTAATTAATTAAAAATATTCAATAAAGAATCAACTAGTGCATTGTAAATACTCAGAAAAAAAGCTTCTAGGCATTGTAATAGATATCTCAATGTGTCTCCCTGTTGCTTTGAGTGAATTATTAACAATCCTTAGTAACAGTTCTAGATTCATTAACAGTCAAATCTAAACTATAAAATAGATATTTGTTCGTTTGTTTGTTTATTTACTTAACTGGCAATTTAACCCAGGGGCTCTGTACCACTGAACCACATCCCTGGCTCAGGCCTGCTAAATTGATGAGGCTGGCCTCAAACTTGTGAACCTCCTGTTTCAGCCTCCCGAGTTGCTGGGATTACAGGCCTGTACCACCATGCCCAGCAAGACTTGTTGTTTATCATACTACTGAGAGTCTTCATCATTTTTTTCCATTTTCTTGCATCAGCTATTGTCAACAATCAAAAACATATAATCTCTTTCAAGATGCCAATTTATTGGTCTTTAGCTAGCAAACCACCCCTGCAGCTCTAAAAGAATCCTTCACACATCTTTAAACTATGCCTTTTACACTCAGTATTAGAGAAATAGTCTAATAAACAGTTTTTATAATAGTTTGCACACTTCCCAAATTATATTTCTCCTGAGCAACTATATTAAAAAATCCAGTGTCATTTATAGTATTCTGGTTAAAAATTATGCACATGAGGTTATCCACTAGCTATATGGTTCCTCCACATACCTGCTCAGACTAAATACCTCCTGCTTAAGTTGGAATATTAAACTAAAAATCTATTGATTTCCAAAGCATGGTGATAATTTTCTACAGGGGCATATTATAATTTATGTGGTCTGGGTGCCTCTCTACTATGACACAATCTCCCTGTAATTCCTTCCTTGCACTTCATTCTGTTATTAGAATCTAGCTAGTTATTGTCTGAAAAATAAAGTTATCACTTGGAGGTATATGAAAATGAGTATTTATATAAATATATGTTTAATGTAATTAATTTATGTCAACTCTACTGTTGCTTAAAGAACACTAGAAGTAGCTAACACTATTTGGGCACTTTTTTAATAGGGTGACAGTGGTGGACCATTAATGTGCTACTTACCGGAACATAAAAGATTTTTTGTGATGGGAATTACCAGTTACGGACATGGCTGTGGTCGAAAACATTTTCCCGGTGTCTACAGTGGGCCATCCTTCTACCAAAAGTGGCTAACAGATAATTTCTCCCAGGGAAGCACTAAAAGTATATTTAATGTATATATTTTAACTGGAGAGATCCTCATAGCTTTAGGTTCTATCATCTTACTAGCACCAATATAAAAAAATTCTGAAGACTTTACTATCTTTATTTTGTGTTGTGTTCCATTCTATTTTCTACATAATGAAAACAATTTTTTTTAGCAATTAATTGCTCACTTTTGAGTTTTGAGTTTGAGTTCTCATGTGAACATTTTTTACAAAGAAATGATTGACACATTAGATAGACAATTGTGAATCTGGCACCAAATCACATGACTCCTTGATAGAACCTGTTTTCTTTTATAATCATAATTTTGTATTTAAAATACTTTCCTAGAGTTTATATAAAATATTCAGTTAAATATGTATTTTATGTGTGTAAATACCAAGTAATAAAGAGTTTTTAATTAAAATAAAACTGTTCTTTGGTTAAATTAATCAAAACTGTTAAGTTAGATTTTAATTTATCATAATTTGTGATCTATGATATTTTAAAATTATAATCTTGTTTCTGGTTCTTAAAGGATATTTGGAAACAAGTGTTTGCTTATCATTTAAATTCTAGCTTTTTAAAACTTTTTTGCAGTGCTGGAGATCAAACCCAGGATGTAATGCATCCCAGGCAAGGCTTTACAAACTAAGCCCTACCTGGCATTTAAATTCTAATTAAATCTATTTATTAAATGTCAATATTTATTTCCTGTGCCAAGAAAGAACTATGGTGTAAATATGCCCAAATCATTTACCTTTTATTTAGAAATTTACAATGTGACTTTTTTTCAGTTATTATTTAACTGCCTTCCAAAGTTTACCTTCTTGAAGGCCATCTTAAAATTGGTATCCTGTCAGCATTCTAAAGTAACTGAAGAGAAGTGACTGAGAGGCATGCTGTGTAAATGCAGGAAGCCAACCTGGGATAACCTTATGATTAATCAAAAATGAATTATTGGGGGCTGGGATTATGGCTCATTGGTAGAGCACTTGCCTGGCATGTGTGAGGCACTGGGTTCTATTCTCAGCACCACATATAAATAAACAAATATAAAATAAGGATCATCAATAACTAAAAAGAGGGGTTGTGGCTCAGTAGCAGAGTACTTGACTGGCTATGTGAGGCATTGGGTTTGATGCTCAGCACCACATAGAAATAAATAAATAAATGTACTGTGTCCATCTACAAGTTAAAAAAATTTTTAATGAATTATTGAAATAAAAGGTTGAATTAATATTTATTATTAGCCAACTCACATCTCCTTTGATCTTTAAAGAATACATTTAGCAAATGAAAAATAATTATCTTATGCTTTTTGCAATCAACTAGCTAAAACCTAGTATTTATTGTTATTTTACATTATCATGATATCAGAATTTAACTGAAAGAAAACACAAAAAATAAAATACAAGAGGCTTATAGGACACCAAACCTATAAAACTACAAGAGATCCACACCAAGGTACATTATAATGAAAATGCCTACCATACACAATAAGGATAGAATTTTAAAAGCTGCAAGAGAGAAGGTACAGATTACATACAGGGGGAAACCAATTTGGATTTCAGCAGATTTATCAACCCTGACTCTCAAAGCCAGGAGATCCTGGAACAACATATACCAAGCTCTAAAAGAAAATGGGTGCCAACCAAGAATCTTATATCCAGCAAAAGTAAGCTTCCAATTTGACCACAAAAAAAACCCTTTGATGATAAACAAAAGTTAAAAGAATTTGCAATGAGAAAGCCTATGCTAAAGAACATTCTCGGCAAAATATTTCATGAGGAGGAAATGAAAAACAACAATGAATATTGGCAAAGGGAAGAACTACACTAAAGGAAAAGCCAGTCAAAGGAGAAACCAAATCAAGTTAAAAACCAGAAATAAAGGCTGGGATTGTGGCTCAGCGGTAGAGCGCTTGCCTTGCATGCATGAGGCCCTGGGTTCGATCCTCAGCACCACATACAAAGCAATAAAATAAAGACATTGTGTCCATCTACAACTAAAAAAAAAAATTAAAAAAAAAAAAAACAAAAAAACCAAAAATAAACCAAAATGAATGGGAATACAAACTATATTTCAGTAATAACCCTGAATGTTAATGGCCTAAACTCATCAATCAAAAGACATAGACTGGCAGATTGAATTAAAAAAAAAAAAAGACCCAATAATATGTTGTTTTCAAGAGACTCATCTCATAGAAAAATATGTCTACAGACTGAAGGTGAAAAAACATACCAAACATACATATGGGAAAAAACATACCACTCAAATGGACTGCGTAAACAAGCAGGGGTCTCCATTGTCATATCAGATAAAGTAGACTTCAAATCAAAGATAGTCAGAAGGGATAAAGAAGAACATTTCATACTGCTTAAGGGAACCATACATCAAGAAGACATAACAGGGGCTAGGGCTGTAGCTCAGTGGTAGAGCACTTGCCTAGCATGCGTGAGGCCCTGGGTTTGATCTTCAGCACCACATATAAATAATAAATAAATAAAATAAAGATCCATCAACAACTGAAAAAATATTCAAAAAAAAGAAGACATAACAACCATAAATACCTATGCCCTGAACAATGGAGCATCCATGTATATCAAACAAATCCTTTTCAATTTTGAGAACCAAATAGACCACAACACAATAATACTGAGTGACTTTAACACATCTCTCTCACGACTGGACAGATCTTCCAAACAAAAACTAAACAAAGAAACCACAGAACTCAATAATACAATCAATAATTTAGAATTAACAGACATATACAGAATATTTCATCCATCAACAAGTGAATACACTTTTTTCTCAGCAGAACACAGATCTTTCTCTAAAACGGACCATATGTTATGCCACAAAGCAACTTTAGCAAATACAAAAAAATAGAGATATTACTCTGCATTCTATCAGACCATAATGGAATTAAATTAGAATCAATTATAAAATAAAAATAGAAGCTACTCCATCATCTGGAGACTAAATAATATGCTACTGAATGACGCATGAATAACAGAAGACATCAAGGAGGAAATAAATTCTTAGAGGTACATGAGAACTCTGATACAACACATCAAAATCTTTGGGACACTATGAAGGCTGTGTTAAGAGGAAAGTTCATTGCATTGAGCTCATTCATTAAAAGAAGAAAAAGTCAACAAATAAATGACCTGACATTACATCTCCAAAGCTCTAGAAAAAGAAGAACAAATCAACCCCCAAAGAAGAAGACAGGAGGGCTGGGGTTGTGGCTCAGTGGTAGAGCACTTGCCTTGCATGTGTGAGGCACTGGGTTCGATTCTCAGCACCACATATAAATAAATAAAATAAAGATCCATTGGCAACTAAAAAAAATTAAAAAAAAAAAAAAGAAGAAGACAGGAAATCATTAAAATCAGGGCTGAAATCAATGAAATTGAAACAAAGGAAACAATTCAAAAAATTGACAAAACAAAAAAGTTGGTTCTTTGAAAAAATAAACAAAAGCCGGGCGCGGTGGCTCACGCTTGTAATCCTAGCACTTAGGGAGGCTGAGACAGGAAGATCGTGAGTTCAAAGCCAGCCTCAGCAATGGCAAGCTGCTAAGCAACTCAGTGAGACCCTGTTTCTACATAAATCACAAAATAGGGCTGGGGATGTGGCTCAGTGGATGAGGGCCCCTGAGTTCAATCCCCGGTACCAAAAAAAAAAAAGAAAAAATAAACAAAATTGATAAACTCTTAGCTACTGTAATGAAAAGAAGAGAGAAAACTCAAATTATTAAAATTCAAGATGAAAAGGGAAACATCACAACAGACACTACTGAAATACAGAAGATAATTAGAAACTATTTTGAAAATCTATACTCCAGTAAAATAGAAAATCCCAAAGACACCAACAAATTTCTAGGGGCATATGATCTGTCCAAAGTGAATCAGGAGGACATACACAACTAAAACAGATCAATTTCAAGCAAGGAAATAGAAAACACCATCAAAAACTTACCAACCAAGAAGAGCCCAGGATCAGATGGATTCTCAGCCAAGTTCTACAAGACCTTCAGAGAAGAATTAATACCAATACTCCTCAAATTATTCCATAAATAGAAAAGGAAGGAAATCTTCCAAACTCATTCTATGAGGCTAGTATCACCCTGATACCAAAACCAGACAAAGACACATCAAAGAAAACTTCAGACCGAAATCCCTGATGAACATAGACACAAAAATTCTCAATAAGATTCTGGCAAATTGTATACAAAAACATATTAAAAAGATAGTGCACCATGATCAAGTGGGTTTTATCCCAGGTATGCAAGGTTGGTTCAACATACAGAAATCAATAAACATAATTCATCACATCAATAGACAAAGTCAAGAATCATATGATTATCTCTATAGATGCTGAGGAAGCATTTGAAAAAATACAGCATCTCTTCATGTTCAAAACACTAGAAAAACCAGGGTAGTAGGAACATATCTCAATGTTGTAAAAGCTATCTATGCAAAACTGAGAGCCCACATAATCCTCAATGGGAGAAAATTGGAAGAATTCCCTCTAAAAACGGGAACAAGACAGGGATGTCCTCTTTTACCACTTCTATTCAACATAGTTCTTGAAACTCTAGCCAGAGCAGTTAGACAGACAGAAGAAATTAAAGGATATGCATAGGGAAAGAAGTTGTTAAATTATCATAATTTGCCAATGACATGATTCTTTACTTAGAGGATCCAAAAAATTCCACCAGAAAATTTCTAGAATTAATAAGTGAATTCAGCAAAGTAGCAGGATATAAAAGCAATAACCATAAATCAAACACATTTCTATATATCAGTGATGAATTCTCTGAAAGAGAAATTAGAAAAACTACCCCATTCACAGTAGCCCCTCAAAATGAAATACTTGGGAATCAATTTAACAAAAGAGGTGAAAGATTTTTACAATGAAAACTGCAGAACACTAAGGAAAGAAATTGAAAAAGACCTTAGAAGATGGAAAGATCTCCCATGCTCTTGAATAGGCAGAATCAATATCATCAAAATGGCCATACTACCCAAAATGCTATACAGATTCAATGCAATTCCAATTAAAATCCCAACATTGGGCTGAGGTTGTGACTCAGTGGCAGAGTGCTTGCCTTGCATGTGTGAGGTACTGGGTTCGATCCTCAGTGCCACATAAAAATAAGTTAACAAAATAAAGATACTCTGTCCATGTATAACTAAAAAATATTTTTAAAAAATCCCAACATCATTCTTTATAGAAATAGAAAAAGCCATCATGAAATTCATTTGGAAAAATAAGAAAACCAGAATAGCCAAAACAATTCTTGGGGCTGGGATTGTGGCTCAGTGGTAGAGCACTTGCCTTGCATGCGTAAGGCACCGGGTTTGATCCTCAGCACCACATAAAAATAAATAAAATAAAGATATTGTGTCCATCTACAACTAAAAAAAAAATTTAAAAAAACAATTTTTTAAAAATATTTCTTTAAGTTGTTGGTGGACCTTTATTTTTTCATTTATTTATATGTGGTGCTGAGAATTGAACCCAGTGCCTCACACACGCTAGGCAAGCGCTCTACCACTGAGCCACAACCCCAGCCCCTTAAATATTTTTTAATACCTTTATTTTTGTTTTATTTGTTTTTATGTGGTGCTGAGAATCAAACTCAGTGCCTCACACTTGCGAGGCAAGTGTTCTACCACTGAGCCACAATCCCAGCCCCCAAAACAATTCTTAACAAGAAGAACAAAGTAGGAAGCATTACAATTCCAGGCTTTAAATTATACTACAAAGGTATAACAACAAAAACAGCATGGTATTGGCACCAAAATAGACATGTAGATCAATGGTATAGAATTGAAGACACAGAGACAAACCCACATAAATACAGTTATCTCATACTAGACAAAGGTGCCAAAAACATACACTGGAGAAAAGATACTCTTCAACAAATGGTGCTGAGAAAACTGGAAATCCATATGCAGCAAAATGAAACGAAACCCCTAACTCTCACCATGCACAAAACTCAACTCAAAATGGATCAAAGACCTAGAAATTATACCAGAGACCCTGCGCCTAATTGAGGAGAAAGTAGGCCCAAATCTTCATCACGTTGGATTAGGCCCCGACTTTCTTACCAAGACTCATAAAGCACAAGAAGTAAAATCAAGAAACAATAAATGGGATGGATTCAAACTAAAAAGCTTCTTCTCAGCAAAAGAAACAATGAGGTAAACAGACAGCCTACATTCTGGGAACAAATTTTTGCCACATACACATCAGACAGAGCACTGATCTCCAGGATATATAAAGAACACAAAAAACTTAACATCAAAAAAACCAAACAACCCAATTAATAAATGGGCTAACAACCTGAACAGACACTTCTCAGAAGATATACAATAAATCAACAAACACATGAAAAAATGTTCAACATCTCTAGCCATTAGAGAAATGCAAATCAAAACTACTCTAAGATTTCATCTCACGCCAGTCAGAATGGCAGTTATCAAGAATACAAGCAACAACAAGTGTTGGTGAGGATGTGGAGGAAAAGGCACACTCATATATTGTTGGTGGAACTGTAAATTGGTGCAACCAACCTGGAAAGCAGTATGGAGATTCCTTAGAAAACTTGGAATGGGACCACCATTTGACCCAGCCATCCCACTCCTTGGTCTATACCCAAAGGACTTAAAAATGTCATACTACAGTCACTTCAATGTTTATAGCAGCACAATTCACAATAGCTAAACTGTGGAACCAACCTAGGTGCCCTTCAATAGATGAATGGACAAAGAAACTGTGGTATATATACAAATGGAATATGACTCAGTTAAAAGAGAATAAAATTATGGCATTTGTAGGTAAATGAATGGAGTTGGAGAATATCATGCTAAGTGAAGTAAGCCAATCCCAAAAAAACCAAAAGCCAAATATTCTCTCTGATAAATGGATGCTGATCCATAATGTGAGAGCGGGCATGGGAAGAATGGAGGAAATTTGGTCAAAGGGGAAGGAAGGAGGAGGTGGGACATGGGGGCAGGAAAGATGGTGGAATGTGACCGACAACAATGCCCTAGGTTCATGTACTACTGCATATATGGTATAACTCTATATTGTATATTGTTCACTAGAGAAGTGAAAAGTTGTGCTCTATTTGTATATAATGAATCAAAATACATTCTAATGTAATGTAAACCTAATTAGAATAAATAAAAAATAAAAATTAAAAAAAGAAAACATGAATTTCCCACCTATTAATATCCTTAGAAATCATTACTGGTTTGATACTCTCAAAGGAAAATGACTATGATTTTCAAGAACTGAGCAACACTGAGAGGGTGTTGGTGGTTTTTTTCTTCAAAGAGATCCTAGTTTATCCTTCGACAAGGTCTTATAAGGAAATAGTTGCTAATGCTTATTAGAAGTTAGTATAATGTGTTAGTCTTTTCCTATTTATAGTGGGTATCATCCAGAGTCATCTGGTAGTCCTGAATGTTAATAAAAAGAAATTTGTCTAAATGCATTGATAGTACTGGAGAGGAAGGCTTTGCTTTTCACTTCAAAGACATCTTCTAAGTGCTCTTTAAGTCTATGTTTCTAATCAGGCAAGAGCCACTACCAGTAACTTCCCTTTTTGCCCAGCCTTCTTCAGCTGACTGAAATGCAGTTAGAAACATTTCTTTTCACCAAAAGGGACTATTCAAGCACAGGCTTTGGGAATCCAAGACAGACTTTGTTTTGGATATTATTCTATTTCTTAATAGTTTTAAGAATTTGGATGATTATTAATACCTATTTACAGCATTGCTGTGATTATTAAATAAGTTGAGGATATGAAGTTCCTGATATTTGAAGGTGTTCAATAACTGGTTTCTCTTATTAACACCACATCCATGCATCACACGCTCCTTTTCACTATGGAGATCATTATCCTGTCAGAAAAATATCTCAGACCTTTCATCTCAAAAAATTACTGGAACAAAGTATCCTTTTCTATTTATAAACTCAAATTTTAAAATATACTGTTTTTAAAAATATATTTACCAGGGCTGGGATTGTAGCTCAGTGGTAGAGTGCTTGCCTCACATGCACTTGAGGCACTGGGTTCGATCCTCAGCACCACATATAAACAAACAAACAAACAAACAAACAAATAAATAAATAAATTTAATTTAAAAATATATATTTATCTTACTTTTCTAATTCCCAAAATATCATATCCTATTAAAAATTGAGAAAGTACAGAAAAATAGGAAGAAAATAATTTATAGCCTAATTATGCAAAGACAGCTACTATAAAAGTCCTACCTTTTCCAGTTACTATAATTATTCTTAGAAATTCTTCCAAACATTATTGTACCCCAGCTATTTTGAAAACTTTCAAACTGCAACTGCAGAAAAGTTGAAAAATACTACTATGATTATCCATACATACTTCACCTTTATTCCCCAAATAACAACACTCTTGTCTTGTTTGCATTTGTGGTCTTGGTTTCTTCCTCTCCCCACACATACTTATTTCTTTTTTGGTGGAACAATTTAAAAGTAAATTGCTGGGCTGGGGCTGTAGCTCAGTGGAAGAGTGCTTTCTTAGCATGTGTAAGGCACTAGGTTTGATTCTTACCACCACATAAAAATAAACAAATAAAATAAAGGCATGCTATCCATCTACAACTACAAAAAAAAAAAGATTCACAAACTCGTAGAGTATCAATAAAACATTATTTTAAAAAAAGCAAATTGCTGACACCATATTACTCCATCTCTAACATATCAGCATAGATCTCCTAAAAACAAGAACATAATCATAATACCATAATCACACCTAAGAGATTTAACACTGATTTGTTAATTCTTTTATAAATTATATACTCATTCCTTTGGTTCACCGATCTACTATTTAGGGTCCCATAACTTTGTATTCTTTCATTTTTATTATAAAAATACAGTATATATTCATTATTAAAAAAAAAAAACCACATCCAGGCATGGTGCTACACACCTGTAATCCCACCTAATCAGGAAGCTGAGGCAGAAGAACTACAAGTTTGAGACCAGCCTGGGAAATTTAGATAGACTTTGTCTCAAGATAAAAATAAAAAGGGTTGGGGATGTAACTCAGTGTTCTTGGTTTCAAACCTCAGTAAGAAAATAAACAAACAAACAAAGGAAGAAAGGAAGGAAGAAGTAAGAAAAAAACATAAACATTACAAAAGTGTATATATATATTTCTCTTAGTCCAATCAGGTTGTTAAAACAAAATGCCATAAACTAATGGCTTACAAACAAGAGAAATCCTTATCTTACAGATCTGGAGGCTGCAAAATCCAAAATTAAGACATTAGCAGATTAGGGGTATCTAATGAGGGCCTGTTTCCTCATTCACAGAAGGCATCTTATCCCTGAATCTTCACATGTAAGAAAGGAAAAGTTGGGGCTGGGGTTGTGGGTCAGTGGTAGAGCAATCCCCTAGCACAGGTGAGACACTAGGTTCAATCCTCAGCACCACACAAAGATAGATAGATAGATAGATAGATAGATAGATAGATAGATAGATAAAAATAAAGCTATTTAAAAAAAAGAAAAGAAAAAGTCTCCTCTCTAGGACCTGTTTTAAAAGGGCGTTAATCTCATTCATGAGTGCTCCTACCTCATGATATAATCCTTTCCCAAAGATTCCACTTCCTAATACCATCACATTGATGATTAGGTTTTGAACAATGGATTTCGGGTGGAAATATTCAGACAACAGCATGTTTTCAGTAAAATTTGAAAGATGAAGTCAAAATGACAGCTTGATCACATGATATAGCCAGTCTCATATTTCAGCTCATATCTTACCTTCCTAAAAAAAGAATAATTATATTCATCTTAAAATATGTAGCAGTATTTCTTGCCTTTCTCCACTGGAAAGGCCCAGATGTAATAAGAGACCCATAGCAACATGTACCCTTGTAGCCATATTTTAGTCTCTCAATATCATTTTCCTGTAAATTGAGTTAAGATTCTTTAGAGACTGATTTCAGATCTGGAGAAGGTAATATATAGTATGAACTTGGGTCCTTTTATTATACCAGAAATCATGGGGTTATCAAAGCTTCAATGGTGAACCACAAAAAAAAAAAAAAAAAAGCACCTTCAGTAGAGGGGGAGGGAAGATTATAGAGGGGAGAGGAGAGATTACATACTAGGAAATAACGATATTAATAATCATACTTCTTACAATGGAAGCTGGAAGCTAGAAGACATAAATGAAAACCAAAAGAGAGCAGGTGTAGCTATACTTACATCAGAAAAAAATTTTTTTTAAATAGCTTTATTTTTATCTCAGTGGTAGAGTGCTTGCCTTGCATGCATGAGGCACTGGGTTCGATCCTCAGCATCACATAAAAATGAATAAATAAAGATATTGTGTCCACCTACAACTAAAAAAATATTTTTTAAAAAAATTCACTTTATTTCAAAAACTGTAAAATGAGACAAAGAAGTAAATTATAATTATAAAGGGATCAACTCATCAAGAAGATATAATAGTTATACGTGTACCTAACATCAGCACACCTAAATATATCTAATAAATACTAAAGGATCTGAAGTAAGAGATAGATTGTAATATAATACGAGTAACGGTCTTTAATATACCATTATCAACAATAAACAGATTATCCAGATAGAAAATTAATAACATTGGTCTTGAACAACACTTCATATCAAAGAGACCTAACCGACATATATGGAACATTTAATCCAACAGCAACAAAATAGACATCCTTCTCAAGAGCACATGAAACATTCTCTAGGATAGATCACCTGTTAGAGCATAAGACAAGGCTCAGCAAATCCAAGACTAAAATTACAAAAAGTATATTTTCTGACCACAATGGTATGAAAATAGAGATCAATAACAGCAAGAATTTCAGAAAATTCACAAATATATGGAAATTAAACTACTAATGGATCAATGAGGAAATTAAAAGGGAAATTTCTAAATATCTTAAGATAAATCAAAATGGAAAAACTATATCAAAATGTATGGGGGCTTGGATTGTAGCTCAGCGGTAGAGCGCTTGCCTCGCATGCATGAGGCCCTGGGTTCGATCCTCAGCACCACATACAAAGCAATAAAATAAAGACATTGTGTCCATCAACAACTAAAAAACATATATTTAAAAAAATGTATGGGATACAGCAAAAGCAATTCTAACAGGAAAGTTCATAGCCTTAAAGGCCTACCTCAAAAAAGAACAGGTTGGGCATGGCAGCACAGGCATGTAATCCCAGCTACTAAGGAGACTGAGGCAGGAGAATTTTTTGGGCCCAGGACTTTAAAACCAGTCTACACATAGACAACATAGCAAAACTCTGTCTCAAAATAAACAAACAAACAAATAAATAAATAAAAGAAGAAAGATCTCAAAAACCAACCTAATGTTATACCCCAAGGAACTAGAAAAAGAACAAACTAAGCCCAAAGTTAGCAAAAGGAAGGGAAAAATAAAGTTCACAGCAGAAATAAATAAATTAGAGACCAGATAATACAAAAGAGAAATAAAATAAGGATGTACCTGAGATCATGGGCACATGCCACCAGCCAGGTAGGATAAATTCTTTGAATCCCTGAAATAGAGAAGGATTTCTTGGGAAAACATCCACAGAACTAAAGAAAATAATTATAATTTGGACAGCATCAAAAGAAAATGTAAAGGTAAGTTATAAAAAAGTACCAAATGCTATTCAAACACACAAACATGCATACACATACACATATTAATATGTGTCTGACAGTACCTAAAGAACATTTTCAACTTAAAAGAAACACAATTCAATTATAAAATGCACAAACAGCTGGGCCTGGTGGTACATCCCTATAGTACTAGCTACTTGGGAGGCTCAGACAATTGCAAGGACTGCCTCATTCAAAGATGGCTTGGGTAAAGCTGGGCACGGTGGTGCACACCTGTAATCCCTGCATTTTGGGAGGCTGAGACAGGAGAATCACGAGTTCAAAGCCAGCCTCAGCAAGGGTGAGGTGCTAAGCAACTCAGTGAGACCCTGTCTCTACATAAAACAAAAAATAGGACTGGGATGTGGCTCAGTGGTCGAGTACCCCTGAGTTCAATTCCCAGTACCAAGAAAAAATTTTTTAAAAAGGGGCTGGGATTGTGGCTCAGTGGTAGAGCGCTTGTCTCCAATGCGTGAGGCACTGGGTTCGATCCTCAGCACCACATAAAAATAAATAAAGATATTGTGTGTCCATCTACAACTAAAAAAAAAAAATTTAAAATAAAAAAAAAAGGTGGCCTGGGTGAGAGAGAAGATGGTAGATTAAAGGAAGGGCATGCCTCCCAGCAGTTCTTTAACTCAAGATTTAAGAAACGGGAAAACTGTTCTTCAGTGAGGTGGGTAAAAAAGAACTCACTGAAATTGAGTACTGGACAGGAAATGGACTCAGAGTTGGTGGAGTTAACTGTTGAGTGAAAAACAACCAAAATTGTTCATCTCACTAGTGGGTAGTCTGGTAGGAACCAGGGTCACCAGTACAGGAACCATTTATAAGCACAGTATCAGCAAGCAGAGGCAGGCGATTGGGACCTCATAAAAGAAATTGCCACCCTTACTCACCAGTAGCCTATTGTGGGACCCAGAGTATGTCTGGACCACTGTGACTGAAACAGGTGCATAGGGCATCCAAGCTGGGCATACCAAGGAGAGAGAACTTGCTTTGTTGCTCGTGTTCCATAAAAGCTATTGGGAAAGACACCAATAATGGCCAGACAGAAGCATTTGCACTCCAGGTCTGATCCTGAGTAATTCACATCCATAGTGGGGGATGTAAAATCTATGGAGGTTTGGACTCCATACTCTAAAAATGGAATTTATAGGAGGCATGAGACCCTGATGCAAAGAGTTGATTGTCATCTCCCCAGCAACAGAGGGTATGGATCAAATCTCAAATACCTACCAAGAGTTCCAAAGGTCAGTTAATACTAAATTCCATCTGCTGGAACCTCCAATTTGGAACTGTGCACTAGCCTGCTATGGGAGTACACAGCCTGTCATCGCTCTCCAGCCTACTCCATCCTATACTAGGAGTGGGGAAGCTGAGAGCTACTTCATCCACATTTGGCTCCTAGCCACCACAGCTGGCAGCTTGGTGAGGAACACAAAGGTGTTGAACTTAACCCAAGGGTTACAGAGCCCAAAAGTAAATACAAAAAATAAAATCCATGCTTGCCAATGGTTTTGACCACTTCAGTGGAAATAAGCCCTTTATTTCAAATTTTTGTTTCCTAGCCTCCCTCCTTTTAAAAAAGTCTTCTTAAATTTTAAATTAAAAATTTTTTAAATTTATTATTTTTCACTTTTTTTCTTTCTGTGTGATTGTGTGTGTGTGTGTATGTGTGTGTTTTTTCACTGTGTGGATAGGTCAAAAACATATAGATATCTTATAATTTTACTTTCATTTTCATTGCTTTCTTCTTCACCCATTTTTTAGCTTTGGTTTAACTTAGGGTAAAATTATACCTGGGTTTGAGCTGTTTTGATCTTACATTTACTTGTTTGTATCTTGTTTTTTTTTTAATAATGTTATTGTATTTTTGATACCTTTATTTATTTATTTTTATATGGTGCTGACAATCAAACCCAGTGCCTCACTGGTAGACAAGCATTCTACCTCTGAGCTACAACCCCAGCTCCCATACCTTGGTTTTTATTCTTCTTATTGCCTCTTCTTTACACTCATACCCACTAATAGCCAAATTTTCCTGTGAAGTCTTCCTCTCTTTTTATTTTAGCACTTTATTCTTTTAATTATTTTTAATCTTCCTTCTGTATAGCTGTCATCTGCTACCTATCTCCTGCTTCTCCTATGTTCACTCTTTAAACATTTTAAACTTTCCCTTGCCTTCCCATTCTATTTTCTCTTCACTCAGAAAATTGCAATTGCTGGGCATGGTGGCATATGCCTGTAATCCCAGCAGCTTCGGAGGCTAAAACAGGAGGACTCAGCAACGGCAAGGCACTAAGCAACTCAGTGAGACCCTGTTTCTACATAAAACACAAAATAGGGCTAGGGATGTGGCTCAGTGGTTGATGCCCCTGAGTTCAACGCCTAGTACAAAAAAAAAAAAAGAAAAAAGAAAGAAAAGAAAAAGAAAAAAAAAGAAACTGCAATTCCATCATCTGTTATATAGTTTATGTAATTCCTACCACATCCTTATCATTGTTATTATTAACATAGGGGATGGTGTAGTAGATACGTACTGTTTAATATCTGATTCAGTTGATGGTTGTTTATTGTTGGTACTAATGTTATAGGCTGACACTACCATTCCTATACAGGTGGTAGTTAGTGTTATAGATGTCAAAGTAGATGCTAGATGTTTATCTTAAGGTTATACATCTATTGTTAACATTATTTTTTTTAATTTTTATTTTATTTAAATGCATTTCAAGTCATAGTACATAAACAGAGCTCAGTTTTTCCATTTCTCTGGTTGCAAGTCATAAAGAGTCACACTATTTGTGTCTTCATACATGCACCAGGGGTAGTAATGACCCATTCGATCAATCATCATTACTATTCCCATTTCCCTTTCCTTCCTCCCCCCTCCCCGCTGCTGCATCCAGAGTTCCTGCATTTCTCCTGTGTTGAAACTCTAGCCAGAGCAATTAGACAGTCGAAGGAAATTAAAGGGATACGAATAGGGAAAGAAGAACTCAAATTATCATTATTTGCA
>CM053403.1:59402266-59419474 GCA_028644305.1 Xerus rutilus | reverse complement strand
GGCATGGTACTGGCACCAAAACAGACATGTAGACCAATGGTACAGAATAGAAGACACAGAGAGTAAAGCATATAAATACAACTATCTCATACTAGACAAAGGTGCCAAAAACATTCATTGGAGAAAAGATAGCCTCTTCAACAAATGGTGCTGGGAAAACTGGAAATCCATTTGCAGCAAAATGAAGCTTAACCTCTATTGTTAACATTATTGCTATTCCTGGATACCACCCTGCCTTTTCTTCAAGGGCCTGGGAAGTGATTAGGACCCTTCAAGTTCAGAGTAAAGATTCTGCTGCCAAGCAGTACTCACAACTCACCCAAATAATAGCAAATCTCACTCCACACATGATCTAGCCCATAGAGCCTCAACAATACTTCAACATATAGAATAGGGGAGGAAAAAAACCCAACCAACAAACCAGGCCACAAGTAGGAACAATCAGAGCAGGACCTCAGGTCTCACTCCTGGTTATCAACTCATATCTCAAAAACAGAAGTCCCAGAACAAAAAATATAACTACATACAAAAGGATATACATATAAAAGAGGAAGGGGAATCCATCTTAACTAATGTGCAAGTCTAAGAACTCTGAAAACATGAGGAAATAGGCAAACAAAATTTCTCACAAAACTCACAATTCCCCAATAAAGGAATCCACAAATATGGAAGTAAATAAAATTCCAGAGAAAGATTGAAAAAAAACCTGATTATTAAAACGTTCAGTGAACATTTATGATCTAAGGAATGAATTAAGAGAGCAAATACAGAAGATAAAAGACCATTTCAATAAAGATACAGAGATATTGAAAAGAAACCAATCAGAGGTCCTGGAAATGAAAGACACAATGAATCAAATTAAAAATTAACTTGACCACATCACCAATAGATTAGATTGCATACAAAATAGAACTCAGGCATTGAAGACAGGATATGTGAACTTGAATACTCAGTATGCTATAAAAGAAATAAATAAAAGACCATGATCAAGATATACAAGAACTCTGGGACAATATCAATATCAAGAGAACAAATGTGAGAGTCATTGGAATACAAGAGAACAAGGAAATACAGGTTAATTGCATTAAGAATATCTTCAGTGTGATAGTAACAGAAAAATTTCTGTATATTAGAAATGAGACAGACGTACACATACAAAATGTATACAGGACTCCTAATAGACAAGATCAAAACTGAACCTCTCCAAGACACATCATAATTAAGTAACATAGAAAATAAGGAAAGAATATTTAAACATAGATTAACATAGAAAATAAGGAAAGAATATTTAAAAATGCACAGGCTGGGGATATAGCTCAGTTGGTAGAGTGCCTGCCCTGCATGTACAAGGCCCTGGGTTCAATCCCCAGCACCATCAAAAATAAATAAATAAGTAAAATAAAATAGCTCAAGTTCTTATTTTAAAAAAAAATCAGGTCACATTTAGAAGCAAATCAATAAGACTCACTTCTGACTTTTCATTTCAGACCCTAAAATCAAAGAGGGCCTGGAATGAGATATTCCAAGCTCTAAAAGAAAACAATTTCCTACCAAGATTGCTGTATACAGCAATGCCATCTTTCAAAACTGATGAAACAAAAACTTCCTATGATAATGATAAATTAAAAAAATTCATGACCAGTAACCCAGAACTATAAAAAATACTCAAAGACATATTGTACACAGAGGAACACAAAAACAAACCCCAAAGCTCCCATATGCATAAAGATCACTAAAAGAGCAAATGAAAATCAAGACAGAATTAAATATAGCAAACAAATCAAAGTGGCAAGAAACAAGAAACATTTATCTTTTACATAACTGAATGTGTTATGTCTCTAACTCCAATTAAAAGATACAGATAGATTGGTAGAATGGATTTAAAAAACAAGATCCCACTATACACTGTTTGCAAGATACTTACCTTATAGGCAAAGATATCCACAGACTGAAGGTAAAAGGATGGAAAAAATATTCCATGCAAATGGAGTCCAAAACCAAGGAGGAGTAGCAATTCTCATATCTGACAAGGCAGATTTCAAGCAAATATTATTCAGAATGATAAAGAAGATCACTGCATACTGGTAAAGGGAACAATCCAACAAGAAGATATAATGATAATAAATGTATATGCCCCAAATGTCACTATACCTAATTACATTAAAATATTTCTTGATATTAAATCCCAATACAATAATACTATGTGATTTCAACACAACCTTGTTAACAATTGGTCATCCAAACATAAAATCAATAAAGATATTTCTGGTCTAAATAATACTATAAATCAAATGGACCTAATAGACATGTACAGAATATTTCACCCCAAAACAGCTGAATTTACTTTCTTGTCAGCAGTTCATGGAACTTTTTCTAAAATAGACCATATTCTAGGTCACAATATAAGTCTTGGCAAATACACACACAAAAAATGTATATAATTTTGTGTAAATCAATAGCAAGAAAAATAATAGAAACAACATAAACACATGGAGATTAAACAATACTCTTAAAAAAGAATGGATCAGGGTCTGGGAATGGTAGAGCCTGTGCCTAGCATGTATGAGGCACTGAGTTTGATCCTTAGCACTACATAAAAGTAAATAAAAGTATTATGTCCATTTACAACCAAAAATAAATTTAAAAAGGAATGTACAACTGAAAGAAAAAAGAATGGATCATAGAATGATCCACAGACATAGACATGTATAGAATATTTCAGAATGACATGTCTGCATTCTTCTGTCATAGGAATGACAGAAGAAATCAAGAAATTCTTAGAAACAAATGAGACAGAGATACAACATATCAAAATCTCTAGGACAGTATAAAGGCAGTCTAAGAGGAAAATTTATAGCACTGAGTGCCTACATTAAAAAAATAGATTCCAAATAAATAATATAATGTTCCACATCAAGGCCTTAGAAAAGAAGGAAACTAATTCCAAAATCACTAGAAGACAGGAAACAATAAAGATCAGAGCCAAAATTAATAAAAACAAGAATAAAATAAAATATACAGGACCTATGCAACAAAGAGTTGGTTCTCTGAAGGTAAGTAAGATTGATCCACTCTGAGCCAAAATAATCAAAAGAGAGAGAGAATACCCAAATAACAAAATCAGAGATGAAAAGGAGATATCACCACAGACACTTCTGAAACCCAGAGGATCTTTAGAAACTATTTTGAAAATTTATATGCCAATAAACTGGACAATCTAGAAGACAATGACAAATTTTTAGACACATATGACCTGGCAAATTGAATCAGAAAAATATAGAAAACCTAAAAAGACCAATATCAAGAAATAAAATTGAAACAGCAATTAAAAATCTTCCAACAAAGAAAAACCCAGGACCAGACAGATTCTCAGCTGAGTTCTATCAGACTTTTAAATAAGAATTAACACCAGTCTTTCTCAAATTATTCCATGAAACTCAAAGGTAGGTAATACTCCCAAATATATTGTATGAAGTTAGTATAACCCTGATACTAAATCTAAACAAAGACACATCAAGGAAAGAAAATTACAAACTAATATCCCTGATGAACACAGATGCAAAAATCGTTAATATTAACAAACTACATTAAAAAACACATGATCAAGTGAGTTTATCCCAGGGATGCAAGGTTGGTTCAACATATGCAAATCAATAAATGTAATTCACCACACAAACAGAGTTAAGGACAGAATATAATCATTTCAATAGATAAAGAAGGGAGGAGGAGAATAGGAAGGACAGTAGCATTAATCAGACATAACCTCCCTGTCCTTGTATTTGAATACAAAACCAGGATAACTCTGCATCATGTACCATCACAAAATAGGTTCCTAATTAGAATAAGTTAATTCCATGTATGTATAATATGCCAAAATACATTCTATTGTCATGCATATCTAAAATGAATAAAATTTAAAAAATTTTAAATAGATAAAGAAAAGGACTTTGATACAATCTAGTACCCACTCATGTTAATAAAGCTGGAGAAACTAGAGACCTAGTTTGTAATGTACCTCAACATTGTGAAGGCTATATATGATAAATGTATAGCTCACATCATACTGAATGGAAAATATGAAAGCATTTCCTCTAAAATCAGGAACAAGATAAAGATGTCCACTCTCACCATTCCTATTCAATATAATTATTTTTAAAAAATTTTGTAGTTATATGTGGACAGTATGCCTTTATTTTATTTACTTATTTTTATGTGGTGCTGAGGATTGAACCCAGTCCCTCATACGTGCTAAGCAAGCACTCTACCACTGAGCTACAGCTCCAGGCCTCAATATAATTCTTGAATCTCTAGCCAAAGCAATCAGGCAAGAGAAGGGAATTAAAGGGATACAAACAGGAAAAGAAGAAGTCAAATTATCTCTGTTTGCTGATGACATGATCCTATACTTAGAAGACCCAAAAAAGCTCTACCAGAAGACTTCTAGAGTTGATAAATGAATTCAGCAAAGTAGCAGGATTCAAGATCAACATTCATAAATCAATAGCTTTCCTATACTCCAACAGTGATCCTGCTGAGAAAGAAATCAGGGAAACTATACCATTCACAATAACCTGGAAAAAAAAAACCCTTTGGAATTAATCTAATCAAGGCCATACAAGATTTTTCACAAGAAAATTACAGAAAACTGAAGCAATTGAAGAAGACCTCACAAGATGGAAAGACTTCCCATGTTCTTAGGTAGAATTAATATTGTCCCAATGGTCATATTACCAAAAGCACTATACAGATTCAATGAAATCCTCATCAAAATACCAGATATTCTTCACAGAACTAGATAAAACAATCCTAAAAATCATTTGGAAGAATAAGAGAGACAGAATAGCCAAAGCAATCCAGAGCAAGAACAAAGCTGGAGGCATCACAATACCTGATCACAAATTATACAACAGAGTGATAGCAACAACAACTGCAATGACACATAGACCAAAGGAACTGACTAGAAGACACAGAAACAAACCCACAGATACAATCATCTGATCCTTGTGCCAAAAATAAATGTTGGAGAAAAGATAGCCTTTTAAATAAACGGTGCTAGGAAAACTGGATATCCATATGTAGGAGAATGATAGTAGATCTCTGTCATCCTGTACAAAAGTCAAATCAAAGTAGATTAAAAACTTAGGAATTAGACCAGAAACTTTGCAACCACTAGCAAAAAAAAAAAAAAAAAGTCAACATTCTGTCATATTGGTCCAGGCATTGACTTCCTTAATAAGACCCCTAAAGCTCAAGAAATAAAACCAAGAATCAATAAGTAGGATGGTAACAAATTAAAAAGCTTCTGCACAGCAAAGGAAATGATTAATACCATGAAGAGAGAGTCTATAAAATGGGAGAAAATCTTTG
Source organism: Xerus rutilus (assembly GCA_028644305.1). Classification (NCBI taxonomy): domain Eukaryota; kingdom Metazoa; phylum Chordata; class Mammalia; order Rodentia; family Sciuridae; genus Xerus; species Xerus rutilus. The sequence continues at coordinate 59,414,107 of CM053403.1, read as the reverse complement.
CCAGCTACCCCTCTGACAGGGAATTAATATCCAGAATATATAAAGAACTCAAAAAGCTTACCACGAGAAAAAGAAAGCAAACAAACAAAACCCCCCGAAATAACCAATTAACAAATGCGCAAAAGAACTAAACAGACTTTTCTCAAAAGAAGAAACACAAGTGGCCAAGAAATATATGATAAAATATTCAACATCTGGGGTTGGGGTTGTAGCTCAGTGGTAGAGTGCTTGACTCGCATGTGTGAGGCACTGGGTTCGATCTTCAGCACCACATAAAATAAATTAATAAATGTATTGTGTTATCTACTACTAAAAAATATTTTAAAAAAATATTCAACATCTCTAGCAATCAGGGAAATGCAGATCAATACTACACTAAGATTTCATCTCAATCCACTCAGAATGGCAATTATCAAGAATACCAATAATAACAAATGCTGGGGCTGGGGCTGTAGCTCAGTGGTAGAGCGCTTGCCTAGCATGCGTGAGGCACTGGGTTCGATTCTCAGCACCACATATAAATAATAAATGAATAAAAAATAAAAATCCATCAGCAACTAAAAAATATTTTAAAACATAATAAATGCTGGCAAAGATATGGAGGAAAAGGTACACCCATACATTATTGGTGGGACTGCAAATTAGTGCAACTGCTAATTTCTCAATAAACTGGGAATGGAACTATCATATGACCCAGCTATGCCACTCCTTGGTATTTATCCAAAAGAACTAAAATCAGCTTACTCTAGTGATACAGTCACATCAATGTTTATAGCACCACAATTCACAATAGCCAAATTATGGAACTACCCAGATGTCCATCAGTAGATGAATAGATAAAGACTATGTGATATGGGGCTGGGATTGTAGCTCAGTGGTAGAGCGCTTGCCTTGCATGCGTGAGGCCCTGGGTTTGATCCTTAGCACCACATACAAAGCAATAAAATAAAGACATTGTGTCCATCAACAACTAATAAAATATTTAAAAAAAAAGAATATGTGATATATATACTCAATGAAGTTTTACTTCATTGTAAATAAGAATGAAATTACGGTAATTGACAGTAAAGCAATGGAACTGGAGAACATCATGCTAAGTGAAATAAGAGACTAAGAAAATCAAGGGCCAGTTGTTTTCTCTCATATACAGAAGTTAGAGCAAAATGAGAGAAAAAAGGAAAGAGGGACAGTTGGATATCATAAAGATATGGGGAAGATCAGTGGAGTATAAGGAGAGATCAAGAGTGGGATAGGGAATATGGGAAAGGGGAGAAAGTGTGGAATGAATTTAACAAAATCACATGTAAAAATTGTACCAAACAAGACAGATGTGGTGGTGCATGCCTGTAATCTCAGCAACTCGGAAGGCTGAGGCAGGAGGATCACAAGTTCAAGGCCAGCCTCAGCTACTTAGTGAGGCCTTACGCAACTTAGCAAGATCTTGTCTTAAAATAAAAGGTTGGAGATGTAGCTCAGTGGTAAAGTGCCCCTGGATTCCATCCCTAGTTAAAAAAAAAAATTGTACTAGACAAAAATACATGAATAAGAAAGTAAAAGGAAGACCAGTAGAGTAAAGGAAGGAGAATAGGGGGAGAAAGAAGAAGGAAAGGGGGCAAGACTGGGGACTGGAATGGAGTAAATCAAATTCCATGCATGTATGATTTTGTAGAAAATGAACTCAACTACTATGTATAACTATAATGCATTAATAAAAGAAAAAAAGCTAGCCTGGGCAATATAGTGAGATCCTGATTCCAAACAACAACAACAACAACAACGAAACAACAACAAAAATGAATAAAAAAGAAATCCACATGCACAAAAGGCTAATGCAGATTCTGCACTAAAGATGAGCAAATATACAAGCAACAGAAATCACATAAGAAAATATGCCCATCAGCGTTCACTCTTGAATTAATATGTGAAAATTACATTGAAGAGGAGAAATTAAGATTACAAATATAAAATGAATGTCAAATACTAATATATTCTGGCTTACTGGAAAACATAACAGTTGTGAGAGAAATGCTTACTCCCTTGGTAAAGTAAAAAAGAAAGTCTAGGGATCTACAGAGGTAAGCAAAGATTGAGCACTTCAAATAAGCTTTAACTCTTCTAAGAACATAGGTAGGAGAAGTTTGGTAAATATATCTGAAATACAGTGATTTCAGTCCATTAGCAGACAGTAATTATCACCTGGCTTATGCATTCAAAGAAATTTTTGTCATCTTTTATTACTCAATATTAGATTCAAAGCAAGTTTTAAAAAAATAAGTTACAATGCTGACAGTAACAAAGCAGCAGAATAGGAGGGTCCCAGCTCTAATTCCCCTCCCAGAAATACTCACTTGCAAAAATCCACAGAGTAGCGTTGTGAAAATTTCAGAACCTGAGAGTGAGGCTCAGTTACCCTCTTGGAGTACAAAAACTGACAGAAGCCACAACAGGGTAGGAGCAGCAGTTTTACTTTGACCACGTCACCTCTCCACCAAGCCAGCATAATACTACACCAAGAGAGATCTCCTGAGCCTATAGTTTCTCCAGTGGATAAAAGAGAATCTGAGGCAAATATCTACTAGTCAAAATGTTCTGGGGGACTTCACAGGATGCCTTATGTATCACCTCATAGGAAATACTGAGGTTAACTGGAGAGGCCAAAATACCTGGGGTCAGCTAGGAACAATGAGGGGGCTGGAGCTCACGGCAACCAGCATGCAGATCTTGATGGTAGCACCATAACCCTGCTGGTGGCCTTGCCTGCCCAGTGAGTCTGCAGAAGCTCCACTGAGCTGGCAGCCCCATCTGGCTCGGGAGCAATAAACAGTCTGCCAAGCTTGGGTCCCCAAGCAGATGTCCAGCTCAACTGAGAAGCCCAATATGTGACCCTACTTGATTGCGAAGCACATCCTATGGCTAGAGCCAATGGCCCCATCTGATTGTGTAGCCCATTCTATAATCTCACTTACCTCCAGAGCATATTGAGCAGCTGCCCTCCTCTGAACAGGGGGCCTGACCAGCAAACCCGCTCCATTATCTAATACAGCCAGTGGTCTGGTCCAATAACAGAGTCCAGTTTGAAATCAGATCCACTGTGAGGTATATCCTGAGACCTCCACTTGATGTGGAAGGGGCGGAGCCCAGTCAATTAACTCACCCAGTGGTACAGCACAGCCAGAAGTCCTGCCCTATTACAGAGGACAGCAAGCCAGGGAGTACTGCTTGTGAAGCCACCAGACCAGGAACAACTGTAGAGCCTACTCAGCAGTCTCATGACCTCAGGGAATAGGCAGCATGCACACCTGATTGGTTACCTCAGTGGCAAGCCCTACCTATCTGGACATCCTACCAACTGGGCCAATCAGAACCCCAGGCTGAGCTAAAAGGTAAAGTGTTTTCCTGTCAAACCTACAAATGCTGGAAGAGGTGATTACTTCCTCAAATACACAGACAACAATGTAAGGATACAAGGATCACAATAAATCAGGGAAATGACAACAACCCAAAAGAAACTAAGGAAGCTCTAATACCTGACACTAAAGAAAAGAAGCTCTATGAAATGACAAAAATTCAGAATACTCTTATTAAAGTAGCTGAATGAAAGGAAAACAAAGATAGACAACTGAATGAAATTAAAAAACAACATGAAAAAATAAGTTTGACAAATAGAAACTAAAAACAGCCCTGAAGAATATAATGGTTGAACTAAAATTTCAATAGAGAGCCTCAATAGCAGACTCTTTCTAGCAGCAGAAAAGAATGTGTGAATTCTAAAGCAGGTAATTTGAAATTATCTGATTAGCCGAGAGTGGTAGCACACACCTGTAGTCCCAGCAACTCTGGAAGCTAAGGCAGGAAGAGAGCAAGTTTGAGGCCAGCCTAGGCAATTTAGTGAGACTCTGTCTCAAAATTAGAAAAAAAAAAGGGGGAGGGTGGGTGGAGGTGTAGTTCAGTGGTAAAGTGTTCCTGAGTTGAATTCTCAGTACCACACTCCCAGGGGGGGAAAAATCTGGTCAGAGAAACAAAAATCAATAACAAAAATAAAAGTGAAAAAAATGTATGGGACATATAAGACACAAGTGAGTCCATTTATGCTTTATGGAGTTTTCAAAAGGAAGAAAGAAAGAATGAAAGAAATAGTTCATTTAAAGATAAAATGGGGGCTGAGGTTGTGGCTCAGTGGCAGAGCACTTGCCTCGCACATGTGAGGCACTGAGTTCGATCCTCAGTACCACATAAAAAATAAACAAAATAAAGACATTGTCTATTTATAACTAAAAAATATTTTTTAAAAAATAAAGATAAAATGGGTTAAAAAAACTTGGCAAATTTGGGAAATGAACAGATTGAAGAGCCAAAGGACCCCTAAAAAGTTGAACCCAGGGGTTGGGGATTTAGCTCACTGGCAGAGTGCTTGCCTAGCAAGAACAAGGCCCTGGATTTGATCCCTACCCTTACACACACACACAAATCAATGACAAAAAGAATTTCGAAAACCACAAGGAAAAAAGTGACTCATTATATATGATGGAGTTCTCACAGGAGTATCGGCATATTTATTGGCAGAAATTTGCAGGTCAGGAAAGAGCAGAATGATAGATTTAAAACATTGGGGAGGGGCTGGGGTTGTGGCACAGTGGTAGCGTGCTTGCCTCGCATGCATGAGGCACTGGGTTCGATCCTCAGCACCACATGAAAATAAAATAAAGATATTCTGTCTGCCTACAACTAAAAAATAAATATTTGAAAAAATAAAAAAATAAATAAAACATTGGGGGAAAAAAAGTCATGCCAAACAAGAATACAATACCAATGAAGATATACTTCGGAAATGAAAGGCTGGGGTATAGCTCAGTGGTAGAGTATTTGCCTGACATATACAAGGCCCTGGATTCAATCTTCAACACCAAAAAAAAATTTTTTTTAAAGAAATGAAGATATAAAGCCTTCCCCAAGTAAAAGTTGAGAGCATTCATCACCAGTAGACCTTCTTTATGAAAAATAATAAAAGCAATTCTTCAAACTGAAAACTCACTAATCAACAACACTAAATATATGAATGTATAATTATACTCACTGGCATTGGAACATACATAAGCAAATTCTGAATCCTGTGATACTGCAATGATGGTACAGAAATCAACTTCAACTCTAGTGTAACAGTGAAAAGACAAATGTATTAAAAATAACTGACCAGTCCCCAGTACTGCCAAAGAAATATCAAAAATATAAATAAATAAATAGCCAGACTGGACACAATAGCACACACCTATATATAAGCAACTCGTGATGCAGAGGCAAGAGGATAAGGCCAGAGGCCAGCCATTGCAACTTGGCAAGACCCTACATACATTTATACATACATACTTACTTACATAAAACAAGGGATTTATTAGCTCAGTGATAAACTGTCCCTGGGTTCAATTTCCAGTACCAAAAAACCAAAATGAAATGAAATAAAATAACTAGCCCAGTGTGGTGACACACATCTGAAATCCTAGCTAATTTGGAGGCTGGAGCAGGAGGATTTCAAGTTCAAGGCCAGCCTCAGCAACTTAGCAAGACTGTTTGAAAATAAGAAGGAAAACTACAACCAAAAATACTTTGCTAATGTAAACACAATGTTTTTAAAAAATGTAAATAGTAGCATTAATTTCCTAAAAAATAGGAGTGAGGCTGGGCATGGTGGCACACATCTGTAATCCCAGCAGCTTGGGAGGCTGAGGCAGGAGATCTCGTTTAAAGTTAGCCTCAGCAAAAACAAGGTACTAAGAAACTCAGTGAGACCCTGTCTCTAAATAAAATAAAAAATAGGGCTGGGGATGTGGCTCAGTGGCTGAGTACCCCTGAGTTCAATCCCTGGTATCCACTCCCCCACCCCAAAAAAAGGAAGTAAGAAATAAAAATACAGTTTTGTATACAATTTAAGCTGCTATCACCTTAAATTAGGATGCTATAACAGTAAAGAATTTCATCATAATAATTACAAGCAAAAAAACTATAGCATAACACAAAAAGATTTAAGAGAAAGGAAGCCAGGTGCAGTAGAACAAGCCTGTTATCCCAGAGGCTTGAGTGGGTGTGGCAGGAGAATCACAAGTTCAAAACCAGTCTCAGAAAATTTTCCTGGTACCAAAAAAAAAAAAAAAAAATTAAGGGAAAGGAATCAAAGCATACTACCACAAAATGTCATCAAATCACAAAGGAAAACAGAAATAGGAAGAAACAAAATACAAAATAGTCAAAAAATAACAATATGGCAACAATAAGCACTTACCTATCAATAATTACCTTAAATATTAAAATCTCCATCAAAAATCATACAGTGAATGGATTTAAAAAAGCAAGATCCAATTGTATGCTTCCTATAAGAGATACATTTTTGTTTTAAAATACTATAAAAATTGTAACTAAAGACAGCAAGAGTGGCTATCTTACACTAGACAAAATAAACCTTAAGACAAAAAGTGTCAAAAGAGACAAATAAGTCATTAAATAATGACAAAGAGACCAAATTATCAAGAAGATACAACAATTAGGGCTGGGATTGTAGCTCAGTGGTAGAGCACTTGCCTCGCATGCATGAAGCACTGGGTTCAATCCTCAGCACCACATAAAAAAATAAAGAAATAAAGATATTGTGTCCATTTACAACTAAAAAATATTTTTAAAAAAGATACAACAATTATAAATATTAATACACAACATTGGAACAGATTAATATATAAGGCAAATACTAACAATTTATACATGTATTTGTGTGGATATGTTTTAAACATATACCTATTTCCAGAACATTCTTTCCATCAGAAGTACGAAACACATTCTTCTCAATTTCATATAGATTTTTCTTCATGGTATACCATAGGATAGGCCACAACACAAGTCTTAACAAATTCATGAAGATTGAAATCATATCAAGCATCTTTCCTAGCTACAAGAGCATGAAACTAGAAATCAAAAATAAGAGGAGGGGCTGGGGTTGTGGCTCAGTGGTAGAGCACTTGCCTAGCATGCGTGAGGCACTGGGTTCGATTCTCAGTACCACATACAAATAAATGAAAAAAATAAAGGTCCATCAACAACTTAAAAAACATTTAAAAATAAGAGTAAAAATAGAAAATTCACAAAAACACGAAAAATTAAAGAACATATTCACTGGCAATCATTGAGTCAAAGAAGAAACCAAAAAGGAAATCAAAATATATCTTGAGACAAATGAAAATGGAAATACAACATACTAAAACATGGGATGTAGCAAAATTAGTTCTAAAAAGAAAGTCTAAAAAGATAAATGTCCACATTAAAGAAGCTCTTAAAAAAAACAAAAACACTTAACTTTCCACATCAAAGAACAAGAAAAAGAGGATGAACTAAATCCAAAGGTAGCAGAAGGAAAGAATGATTGGAGCATAAATAAAGGAGTTAGGCCAGGAGCAGTGGTGCACGCCTGTAATCACCACAGCTCAGGAGGCTGAGGCAGGAAGATCGCGAGTTCAGAACCAGCCTCAGCATCAGTGAAGCCATGAGCAACTCAGCAAGACCTTGTCTCTAAACAAAATATAAAAGAGCTGGGGATGTGGCTCAGTGGTTAAGCACCCTGGGTTCAATTCCTGGTTAAAAAAAAAAAAAGGAAATAGGTAAAAGATAAACACACACAAAAAGAGGAGAAACTAGGATTTGTATTTTTGAAAAGACAAGCTCTGGCAACATAGCTTGGTGGTAGCACTCTGCTAGCATGTGTGAGGCCTGAGGCCCAATCCCTAGCACTGCGGGGGAGAGAGGTTTTTAAAAAAGATAAAATCAGTAAAACTTGAGCTAGGATACTCCTCGCCTCTGCAAAAAGAACGCAGCCTCTATTAAATTAAATCAGAAATGAAAGAGGAGACATTGTACTAATATTACATAAGTTCAAAGGATTACAGGTGACTACTATGAACAATCATAGGCCAAAAAATTGGATAATCCAGAAGAAACAGATAAATTCCTAGACAAATAAAACCTATTAAGACTGAATCATGAAGAAATAGAAACTTTGAAGGATTAATAATAAGTAAGAAGATTAAATCAGTAATCAAAAACTTCCAACAAGAAAAGCCCAGGAACAGCCCCGGTGCAGTGGCACACACCTGTAATCCCAGCACTTTGGGAGGCTGAGACAGAATTGCAAGTTCAAAGCCAGCCTCAGCAATGGCGAAGTGCTAAGCAACTCAGTGAGACCATATCTCTAAATAAAACACAAAATAGGGGTGGGGATGTGGCTCAGTGGTCGAGTACCCTTGAGTTCAATCCCTGGTACCAAAAAAAAAAAGAAAGAAAGATAGAAAAGCCCAGGATCAGATGGTTTCACTGGTGAAATCTATCTAACATTTGAAATATTCATTCAAATCCTTTTGATACTACTCCAAAAAACACATTTTATGAGGTCTGCTAACCCTAATCGCATGCCAGATAAGCGTACAACAATATAAGAAAACTACAAGCCAATGAAAGTTAATGCGAATATTCTCAAAAGAAAAAAAAAAACAGCAAAACAAATCCAACATCACACTAAATGCATCACAAACCATAACCAAATGGTATTTACTCCTGGGATGTAAGGATGATTCAACACATGAAAATCTGCACTATTATAAACAAAATGAAGAACAAAAATCACATGGTCATTTCAAAGATGTACAAAAACGTTTGATAAAATTCAATATACTTTCATGACTGGAACTATCTCATCCTAACAAAGGCCATATACAGAAATTCTATAGATGGCCAGTTGCAGTGGTACATGCTTATAATTCTAGTGACTCTGGAGACTAAGGCAGGAGACCTGTAAATTCAAGGCCAGTGTTGGTAACTTAGACTCTGTCTCAAAAATAAATAGATATATTAATTAATTAACTAACTGGGTTAGAGAGGCAGCTCAGTGGTAAAGTCCTCCTGTGTTTAATTCCCAAGACAAGTGGGTAGGGGGAAGGGGGAGAGTCCTATAAGTAACATCATATTTCAATATGAAAAACAAAGTTTTTCCTCTATGATCAAGAACAAGGCAATGATGCCCATTCTCCCCCTCCTGCTCAACACAGTACTAGAAGTAATAGCAGGGCAATTAGTCAAGAAAAAGAAATAAAAGTCATCTAAATCAGAAAGGAACAAATTATCACTATAGGCAGGCAACACATGATTTTATATAAAGAAAACCCTAAAGACTGCATTTAATAATCTAATATAGTGAAGGACTAATAAATAAATATAGTAAAGCTGCAAAAGATGAAATTAACATATAAAAACCTGTTGCATTTCTATACAGTAATAACAAACCATCTGAAAAGGAAATCCCATTTATAATAGCACCAAAACCAAGACCTATATACTGAAAACTATAAAATATCAAATAAAGAAATTAATGAAGACATAAACAAATGGAAAAATATCCCATGCTCATGGATTTGAAGATTTAATATTGTTAAAATGTCCATACTATCCAATGGCTAGTACTATCCATACTAGCCATTCATATATTTTTTGTAGTCCTTATCAAAATTCCACTAGGGGGACTGGGGTTATGGCGCAGTGGTAGCGTGCTCGCCTAGCACGCGGGAGGCTCTGGGTTCGATCCTCAGCACCACATACAAATAAAAATAAAGATATTCTGTCCACCTACAACTAAAAAATAAATATTTAAAAAAAAATTCCACTAGGAAGGGAAGAAAGGGAGGAAAGAAGAGAGGGAAGCAGGGAAACAAGAATTTTTTAAAATAACACTGACAAAAATGAAGACGTAGCTCAGTGGTAGATTGCCTGCCTACTGCGGTTTGGATATGAGATGTTCTCCAAATGTTCCTGTGTTAAAGCAGGAATACTAGCTGGGTATGGTGGTGCACACCTGTAATCCCACTGGCTCAGGAGGTTGAGGCAGGAGGATTGCGAGTTCAAAGCCAGCCTCAGCAAAAGCGAGGCACTAAGCAAAACAGTGAGACCCTGTCTTTAAATAAAATACAAAAAATAGGGCTGCGCATATGAGTGCCCCTGAGCTCAATCCCTGGCACTGGCCCCCCCCCAAAAAGCAGGAATACTCAGAAGTAAAATGATTAGATTATGAGAGTTATTACCTAATCAATCCAACCTAGTTTCAATGGACTGAGTGGTAACTGTAGGTAGGCAGAGCATGGCTAGAGGAGGTGGGTCATCAGGGGCAGGCCCTGGAAGGTTTCATTTTTCCTGCCACCCTTCCCATCTCTCTCTGCTTCCTGGCTGCCAGAAACTCAGTAGCACTCTGCTGCCATGCCCTTCAGCCTTGACATTCTGCCTCATCTTGGGCACAGAGCAATGGACACAGCTGACCATAGACTGACCCTCTGAAACCATGAGCCATAATAAGCTTTTCCTTCTCTACATCTTTCTTAGCAGATATTATGGTTACAGCAACAAAAAACTAACTAACACAACTAGCATACACAAGCCCTGGGTTCTATCCCCAGCAGCATAAGCACGCATACACACAAACATACAAACACACAACATCCCACTGGTTGTTCACAGAATTAGGGGAAAAGTTCTAAAATTTACATTAAAAAAACAGAATGAACTTGGGATGCAGTTCAATGGTAGACTGCTTGCCTTAGCACACACAGAGCAGTGTGTTCAATCCCCAGCAATGCAAAAACAAAAAACAAAAACAGTAACAACAAATAAACACTATAAAAAACACAAACGGCAAAAATAGTCTGGAGAAAGAGCTAAGCTCGAGGCTTCACTCTCCTGATTTCAATATATATGATAAAGTTACAGTAATCAAAACAAAATGGAGGCCTGGGGCTATAGCTCAGTGACAGAACACTTGCCTACTGTGAGGCACTGCATAAAAATTAAATAATTAACTAATTAGTTAATGGTAAAAGCAATCTTAAAAAAAAAAACCAATATGGAACTGCCATAAAAGACAGGCATACAGATCAATGGAACTAAAATGACAGCCCAGAAATAAATCTACACACCAGTCAATTTACCTTCAAGGGGCCAAGAATATATAATGGGGAAATATCAGTTCCTTCAACAATGTTGCTGAAAAAACTGGGTGTCCACATGCAAAACAATTAAATTCAACCCTATGCCATACTCAAAAATCACCTCAATATGAATTAAAGGTTTAGCTGACAGAATAGAAATATCAAACTCTGACAAGAAAACATAAAGGAAAATCTCCATCATAGGGGTCTGGGTGAGGACTTTTTGGAAGTTATTCCAAAAGCACAGGCAACCAAAGCAAAAATACACAAACAAGATTACATCAAACTCAAAAAAAAAATCTACTGAAACAATCAACAGATTGAAAAGGTAACCTACAGAATGGGAGAAAATATTTGCAAATCATCTGACAAGGGGTTTATACAAGATATATAAGGAATTCATATAACTCAATAGTATTTTTAAAAAATCCTAAAAACTAACTCAATTAAGAAACAGGCTAAGGCTATTGTCATTGTTGAGATCCAGGAGCCATCTTGGGACAGCAGCGTGGCGGAGAAACCCCGATCTGTGCTGTTAATATTGGTCTCCCCCTCAAAGGCGAGGTACTGGAAACCTTCAGGGATACTATAAGTCTACAGGGTAGAAACTACTGCCTCAGATCCACACGGCTAGATGGGAAAACACACGAACAACATGAAAAAACAAGGAAGTAAAGTGCACCAAACCAACCAAGATGCTCCAATAATAGAATCCATGAACAAAACAGTAGAAGAAATGTCAGAGAAGGAGTTCAGAATGTACTTAGTAAAACTGTTCTACAACTTAAAGAATGATATAAGAGAGCAAATGCAGGAGGTGTTTATAAGGAGCAAAATCAGA
>CM053403.1:59378337-59401766 GCA_028644305.1 Xerus rutilus | reverse complement strand
AGGGCAGGATCTGTCCACGATAGGGTGGAGAGCCACTCCTTTCAGATCTGGGCTTGGACCATGACACCAGCGACCGATTTTAGGATATTTCTTGGCTTCTTTCTTTAAAAATGGGTGCTAGCGGTAATTGGTTTGTGGTTTAGTAAACTAATCTATAGATGATTTTCAAACATCAAAGCAAATAGCCTTGTAATTAACAAAAAAAAAAAAAAAAAGAAACAGGCTAAGGATTTAAGCAAATATTTCTCTGAAGAAGACATACAAATGGCCAATAAGAACATAAAAGGGGGGCTGGGGCCGTAGCTCAGTGGCAGAGCGCTTGCCTCACATGTGTGAGGCACTGGGTTCGATACTCAGCACCACATAAAAATAAACAAATAGAATAAAGGCATGCTGTCCATCTACAACTACAAAAGAAATTTTTAAAAAAAGAACATAAAAAGGTGCTCAGTATCACTAATTATCAGGGAAATGCAAATCAAACCCACAATGAGGTAACAACCTCACACCTATTGGATGGATTCAATATGATCCTTGAATTCATATCTTGGAAAAGTAATCCCCAGTTGGACAGTGGTGACAGGTGGTGAAACTTTAACAGGTGATTAAGTGTGAATTGTCACTGCCACAGGAGTGGGTTTGTTATTCCAAGAGAGGGTTTATATAAGAGAGTGCAACTCTCTCGTACTTCTCTTGGACATGCACTTTTGCTCACTTGCTCTTTCCCAGCCCCCTATCTACTACCTTCTTTCACCTTCCACCATGGAATGACAGCATGAAGGCCCTCAGCAGGGGCTGGCACCTTGATATTGGTCTTCCCAGCCTCCAGAACTGCAAGAAATACATTTTTTTCTTCAGATCTTAAGAAAGTTGTGATATTCTGTTAGAGCATCACAAAATTGACACCTGCTAAGATGGGTAATACCTAAAAATCAAAAGACATTAAGTGTGGTGAAAACGTGCAGAAATTGGAACCTTGCATACTACTGGTGGAAATTCAGAATGGTGCAACAGCTATGTAAAACACTATGGACTTCCCTCAAAACGTTAAACATAGAACTACCACATGATCCAGCAATTTGATTCTGGGTACTTACCCAAAAGAGTTTAAATCAGGACATCAAACAGATTAATTAGCACTCCTGTGTTTACCATAGCACTATTCAAATAGCCAAGATGTAGAAAACAACCAAAGGTCCACCAATGCATGAACAGGTAAAGAAAATGTATATACTTGCAATGAAACATCATTCAGACTAAGTGAGCCAGTCACAGAGAGAAAAATATTGCATGAGTCCACTTACACAGGAACCTAAAATAGTCAAATTCTTTGAATCCAAGAGTAGGGTAGTGGTTGTCAGGGGGTAGGGAAAGGGGAAAATGTGGAGCTGTTTTATGAGTGTGGAATTTCACTAGTGCAAGGTGAGAAGAGTTCCAGAGATTGGTTGCACCATACTGTGAACATATTTAACATTACTAAACTGTAAACATGAAAATGTTATGGTAAACTATTTTATGTTATTTATATTTTGTAAAAATTAAATTTAAAAAAATGTTTAGGCCTTGTGAATGGGAGAATGATAGTGTATTAGTTAATATAAGAAAATTGGGGGAGAAATTAAAAAGATGGGTTTGGCTTAAGACAGTTTGACTCTAAGGTGAGTTACCTAAAAGGAAATGTTTGGGAGGTAATAAAGCTATGGGGCTAGTACTCAGTGAACAGGCAGGCACGACAGATGTACACAGTTGCCATCAGCATGTAGAACTTACAATGAGTGTGCAGAATTTTATCACCTACTTTTCCTTTTCTGTTAAGGTGGTCATAAATAAAACACACAATTGTATATTGTATATATTAATAGCATACCATGTGATGTTTTGATGTCTGTATACATGATGCAATCAGGTTAAACATATTTTTTTTCTTTTGGTAGTGGAGATTAAATACAAGGAACCTTTGCCACTGAGCTACATACCCAGTCTTTCTAAAAATTTTTTATTTTGAGATAGGGTCTAAGTTCTCCAGTTTGGCCTCAAACTTGCCATCTTCCTGCCTCTGCCTTCCAAGGAACTGAGATTACATGTGTTATGGGCCAGGCTATCTGGGCAATGACCAAACAGACTCCATTTTACCCTGAGACTCCATGTCATGTAAGAAATGCTCCTCCTATGGGAACACCTCAGCCTCTGTACCCACCAAGAGCTGCTTGGCATAGCATATTTGGCAACACAAAATGGCAATTCTTATACAATGTAAAATTGCTCTCTTTTTGATTCTCATTTTTCTTGGACAATGTATCTTGTCAGAGAATGACTGTCTAGGCGTAGGTAACCATTCTTTTTTTTTTTAATATTTTTTAGTTATACATGGACACAGTGTCTTTATTTTGTTTACTTATTTTTTTTATGTGGTGCTGAGGATCGAACCCAGTGCCTCACATGTGTGAGGCAAGCGCTCTGCCACTGAGCCACAACTTCAGCCCTCTTTTTTTTTTTAATAATGTTATTGTATTTTTTATACCTTTATTTTATTTGCTTGTATTTTATTTGCTTTACATATATGTGGTGCTGAGGATCGAACTCAGTGCCTCACGCATGCTAGGCAGGCACTCTACCACTGAGCTACAGCCCCAGCCCCAGTAACCATTCTTTAACTTGTACTCAACTGGGGTCATTTTGACCCACTTCCCCTTCTGCTTATGATTTATTGATCTCATGATGTCTGTTTATGATCTTGAATCATAGCAATAGCCATGTATGATTAATGTAGTGACATGCTTTACTTATGGTATAAAAGGTGTACTCAAATCCCCAGAGGGGGATCGAAGGGTGTAGACTGGCAGCCTGCTCCTTGGCCCGCCAGCTGGTAGATCCGGACCTCAGGCTGGTGAATAAAGATGTTCTATCTCCTACTTTGAGATCGACTCAGTGATTTAGTCTTGCCATAACATTTTGAAGGCCCCAGCAAGATGAACACCAAAGTCAAGGCTGTGGCTCTCAGGTACACAGGAGTCCTGGATCCTCTGAAGCAGAGAGAGGTGCTTTCCCTCTCTAGTTGTAGGAGCTCTCTGCTTTGCGAGGGTCTAGACCTCCTGCGGTGATGATTTGAGCCCGCCCATGAAAGAACATCTGATATGGCTCATGCCTATAATTCCAGAGTCTGGTGTGGCTCACACCTGTAATCCCAATCTGGTGTGGCTCAGGTCTCTAAACCCTGAGTCTCTGAAGGAGACTGTGTTGGAGGAGCATATGTTGGGAGGTTCCTCATTTGTTCTCTCCCTGTGACTTGATTTTAATTACTTAGAGGTTCTGTGTGCCCGACTGTGAATCTTTCAAAGTGTATCAAGAGCTTTCCTCTGGAGGTATATCAAGCACTTCACTGTAAATCTTTCAAAATGTTTCAAGTGCTGGATTGTAATGCCCAAAGGTGTATCAAGTGACCCAGAACCTGAGAAGGCCACCGGCAAGGCCCAGATGTTCCGATAAATAGACCATGAGGACAGTCTGGAGCCTGGGATCTAGTAAAGGAGAGTATATCTGTCTTGTGTTTTTGTTTGTTATTGTTTTGTCTTGTTTGTTGTTTGTTATTGTTTTTCCCCTTTTGTTTGTGTTAATATCTACCTCAATTTGTTTCTAATTTTTTTAACTGTTTGCCCTAGTCAGACATTTTCCTTTTATTTTGACAGATCTAATCCATCAGCAACTCCCTGACCCACCACCTTCAGACTTGAGTCACACTTATTAAATTCTTGTCTCCCACCTTCCTTTTATTTCTGCCTATTGTTTTAATTGTTAGCCTTGTCATGGGAAACCTAATCCAAACCTGGCCTGATTATCAACCTGAAAAAAAAAGTTTAAAAAGTTTTTAACCATGGTCACTAAAGTTTGCATTAGACTATAAACGGCTACCAACAGGACTAAAGAAAAAAATGTCCGAAGTAAAAGCTAATGATAGAAAAGCATTTTAGAAACTGCCGTCATTTAGGAACTGGGCCAGGTGGCCAACAGTTCCCACAGAGGGCAGATTAATATCAGAGAGTTTTATAGGGTTATCATTTCTTTCTTTTGTTTTTGATTTTTAAAAATTCTTTTGTAGTTGTGTATGGACAGAATGCCTTTTATTTTATTTGTTTATTTTTATGTGGTGCTGAGGATCGAACCCAGTGCCTCACACATACCAGACAAGTGCTCTACCACTGAGCCACAGCCCCAGCAGGTCATCATTTCTAAGATGTGCAAAAACATCATTTTGTCTAGGAAATTTGGCTTTTGTCTCTCAGTCAGCCCCAGATATTCACAGAAAATTTACAGGCGTGAATAACTTCCAACTATTGGAAGTGACCCAAAAGTTGAAAGGAGCGCTTTATCAAGCTGGTGTTCTCCAAACTAAACTTGTCTGTAATGGTAATTTTAGACTTATATGATAACAACTTTTATTGAAAATCTATGTATATCATTTAATGTTTTGTAACCACGCCTTATGTTACCTTTTACACTAGGATAAAAATGTAAATGTATTTCTTTTCTTTTTTTTGGTACTGGAAATTAAACTCAGGGGTACTCGACCACTGAGCCACATCCCCAGCCCTATTTTGTGTTTTATGTAGAGACGGGGTCTTACTGAATTGCTTAGCACCTCGCAGTTGCTGAGACTGGCTTTGAACTTGCGATTCTCCTGTCTCAGCCTCCCAAAGTGCTGGGATTATAGGCGTGCACCATCGTGCCCTCCTATGTAAGTATATTTCTAAAAGATAATGAGAACCTAATCTATTTAAAGGTTAATAATATAAAACATAAAGATATATATATATATTATTTATAAAACATAAATAATATAAAACTGCTCACAAGTTTTGCTACTTTTCCACACAAAAGAAAAGTTAAAAGCTCTCTTAGCCTTTCTTTGATTCATGTTCTAGATGTAATGTCATATTATGTTGGCTAACATATAGACTCAGGAAACAATATATGTAAACTTTATAAAATAATGTCTAAGAAAGCGATAAAGATCAGCTTCAGAACTAGAACGCTTTACCTAATATTTGTGAAGAGCTTCTTCTTACCCGAGATAAGGCTCTATCTCCCACCATATAACACATTGGAATGGCTCCAAAATAGGCCAGACTTCAGCTCATTTAAAGTTGTATTCAAAAGAAGGATTTTATTGTAAAGATTACTGTGATCTCAAACAGGGGATATGATGTGTAACGCAGTCAAGGTTCAAGATTATGTACAAACTAAATATGTTTTTTTGGGAGAGAGCTGGCCTGGGTGTTTCCACAGTACCTAATGTGCAACAGTATCAGGTTTTTCAATCATGTGGTTTTGGCCATAGTTCCGTGTTCTTGTAACAGTTCCGGATTCCTATGAATAGCCGCAGGGTGCTAGTAGAATAGTAGCACCCTGTGCACCCTATAGCGCTTGCGGGATATAGGGCATCTTAGCATATATAAAGAGGGACGTGAGCTCAATAAGAGTCTTACCTTGTCCTTGGTGTGTGTGTGTGTAATTTTTATCCACAGCTCCCTCGCGGATCCTGGTTTCACTTTGTGCTGGTGCAGGCACTGGCAGTTTTTTTTTAAGTATTTATTTATTTTTAGTTGTAGGTGGACAGAATATCTTTATTTTATTTTTATGTGGTGCTGAGGATCGAACCCAGTGCCTCATGCATGCTAGGCAAGCACGCTACCACTGTGCCATAACTCCAGCCCCTAAATATGTTTTTACTCTTATTAATTTGCTTAAATTTTCCTTATAAGCTTTAAGTACTATATGTTAGTTCCTTGTAAAAGTATCTTAAGCCATCATTTATAGACAGAGTTTTAAAAAAAAGGGATAAAAATAACTGTGAAATTATAAACATGACTGGGGTTGTGGCTCAGTGGTAGCGTGCTTTGTCTGGCATGTGTGAGGCACTGGGTTCGATCCTTAGTACCAGAGAAAAATAAATAAAAATAAAGGTATTGTGGGCTGAGATTGTAGCTCAGTGGTAGAGTGCTTGCCTTGCATGTGTGAGGCACTGGGTTGGATCCTTAGCACCACATAAAAATAAATAAATAAAGATATTTGTGTCCATCTACAACTAAAAAAATATTTTAAAAAAAATAAAGGTATTGTATCCATCTACAACTAAAAAAATATTTTTTAAAAAAGAAATTATAAACATTAAAGTTAAAGCCCATTACTCTTCCTTTAAGACTACTAGGATTGGCTTGCTGGATGTTTGAGACCAAGGCTTAAAGAGTAAGGTTAAAATAAAGGGACCAAGGAAACCAATGTTTGGCTCTTGCCCTCTGAGTCAGCTTGAACCCAGGGAACAACAGGAATAACCTTGCAACTCTGGGTCACATGTCCTCCCAATTGGGAACATTACTGGGACCCTAAAAAATAAAGCCAATCAGTGCACATACTGCAAAAAAGAAAGGTGATTGGAAAGGGGACACATCCCTGATACTTCCAAGGGAAGCAACATGGTCAGCGAGATCCTGACCCATCCTATCCCAGATGGCACTAGCAGAGCTAAGAGGCTGCTCACAAGTTCCCCAAGAATGACCTCAAAGGAACTCAACTGACTCTTAATAATAGATAGGTATAAGGTCAATTTAACCACCTTTATCTTAAACACCTAGCAAAAACCATTAAAACCAAAACACAGCCATTTCTGGGCATTATAGTTATTTTAATGTAGCTTAAGATATACATTATGTTAGTCCACCAAGAATAAATAAGACTGGAGGCAACAAAAGAGAGATTCTTAGATAGGAATGCCTGATAACTAACAAGAGAAACTACCAGAGTCAGAAGTTTTTAGTGAGTTTAAGGCCTACAGATCTTCCTAACCTCCTACACAGGTAGGCTTAATCAGTGTTTGCTGGTATGATTATCTAGCCCTAAGGATTAAAGATAAAGGGATCTCTACTAAACACAGAGGTCATGCAAATAAAAAGATATTTTACAAAAATCAGATGATATTAAGTAACTTAACTAAATGTTGTGCTTCCATTCCTGATAACTAGCAATGTTAAAGATTTACATTCCCAAATAAAGGTCTTGTTAGGCTTTATTAGGCCTTGTTATGGGGACAACCTTTCAGCTTTTCCACCTCCTGGTGGGAGATTATTAATTCCTATCATCTTCATGATATTCATTGACATGTTCCAGATGCTACATTTATTTTGTATTAATCTCATTTCAGTACTCATGTCTTTTTATTTCTCTCATAGAAGCACACACCCCCAGGTGAATTCCACCAGAAAACTTTTAGAACTAATAAATGAATTCGGCAAATTAGCAGGATATAAAATCAACACCCATAAATCAAATGCATTTCTAACATAAGTGATGATGAATCCACTGCAAGGAAATTATGAAAACCACCCCATTTACAATAGCCTCAAAAAAAAAAAATACTTGGGCATCAACCTAACAAAAGAGGTGAAAGACCTTTACAATGAAAACTACAGAATACCAAAGAAAGAAATTGAAGAAGATCTTAGCAGATGGAAAGATCTCTCATGCTCTTGGCTAGGCAGAATCAAGATGGTCAAAATGGCCATACTACCAAAACTGTTATACAGATTTAATGCAATTCCTATTAAAATCCCAATGACATTCTTCAGAGAAATAGAAAAAGCAATCATGAAATTCATTTGGAATAATAAGAGACCCAGAATAGCCAAAGCAATCTTCAGCAAGAAGAGTGAAGCAGGAGGCATCACAATACCAGACCTTAAACTATAGTACAGAACAATACTAACAAAACCAGCATGTTATTGGTATCAAAATAGACATGTAGATTGATGGTACAATAGAAGACACAGAGACAAACCCACATAAATAGAGTTATCTCATACTAAGCAAAGGCACCAAAAACATTCACTGGACAAAAGATAGCCTTTTCAACAAATGATGCCGGGAAAACTGGAAATCCATATGTAGCAAAATGAAATTAAACCTCTATTTCTCACCCTGCACAAAAATCAACTCAAAGTGGATCAAAGACTCAAGCACTTGAACAGAGACCCTGCGCCTACTAGAAGAAAACGTAGGCCCAAATCTTCATCATGTTGGCTTAGGACGTGACTTCCTTAACAAGACTCCCAAAGCACAAGAAGTAAAATCAAGAATCAATAAATGGGATGGATTCAAACTAAAATGCTTCTTCTCAGCTGGGCACAGTGGCGCAAGCCTGTAATTCCAGCACTTAGGGAGGCTGAGACAGGAGAATCGCGAGTTCAAAGCCAACCTGAGCAACAGTGAGGCACTAAGCAACTCAGTGAGACCCTGTCTCTACATAAAACACAAAATAGGACTGGGGATGTGGCTCAGTGGTCGAGTATCCCTGAGTTCAATCCTCATTGCCAAAAAAAAAAAAATTAGAGATTAAAATGCTTCTCAGCAAAGACACAATCAGTAACGTGATGAGAGAGCCTACAGAATGGGGAAAAATCTTTACCACACACACCTCAGATAGAATGCTAATCTCTAGGATATATAGAGAACTCAAAAAACTGAATACCAGAAAAACAAATAATCCAATCAATAAATGGGCTAAGGAACTCAACAGACACTTCACAGAAGAAATACAATTCATCAACAAACATGAAAAAAGGTTCATTATCTCTAGCAATTAGACAAATGCAAATCAAAACTAAGATTTCATCTCACTCAAGTCAGAATGGCAATTATTAAGAATATAAGCAATAATAAGTGTTAGTGAGGATGTGGGGGAAAAGGTACACTCACACATTGCTGGTGGGACTGTAAATTGGTGCCACCACTATTGAAAGCAGTAGGCAGATTCCTCAGAAAACTTGGAATGGAACCACCATTTGACCCAGCTATCCCACTCCTCAGCATACTACAGTGACACAGCCACATCGATGTTCATAGCAGCTCAATTCACAATAGCTAAACTATGGAACCAATCTAGATGCCCTTCAATAGATGAATAAATAAAGAAAATGTGGTATATATATATATATAATGGAATATTACTCAGCCTTAAAGGAGAATGAAATTATAGCATTTGTAGGTAAATGGATGGAACTAGAGAATATCATGCTAAGCAAAATAAGCCAATCCCAAAAATCCAAAAACTGAGTATTTTCTCTAAGTGGATGCTGATCCATAGTGGGGTGGGATATGGAAGAATGAAGAAACTTTGGTTTGTGTAGAGGGGAATGAAGGGAGGGGTAGGGCTGATTGGAAGGACAGTATAATGAGACAGACATTATTACCCTATATACATGTATGATTACACTACTGGAGTGACTGTACCATGTACAGCCAGAGCAATGAAAAGTTGTGCTCCATTTGTGTACAATATGTCAAAATGCATTCTATATTCATGTATAACTAATTAGAACAAATTTTAAAAATGGCAATCTATTGGTACAGACATCAAACAGGATAATGCTCAAACTAATTACACTGAGTGATAAAAATCAACCCTCCGGGGCTGGGATTGTAGCGCGTTTGCCTCGCGTGCATGAGGCACTGGGTTCAATCCTCAGCACTGCATAAAAATAAATAAATAAAGATATTGTGTCCATCTGCTTCTAAAAAGAATATTAAAAAAAATCAACCCCCCCCAAATACATACTATATGATTCAATTTACATTACATTCTAGAAAAAGCAAATTAATTGCTACTGACATGACTGCCTTGTGATTAGGAGAGCAGGAAGGAAGGATCACAAAGGAACAAGAGGAAGCTTGCAAGTGATGGGTAGATATGTTCCTTTACCCTGCCATCCTACCAGCCTACTATTAGGGATAGAATCCAGGGCCTCGAGCATGCTGGGCAAGGCTGTACCACTGAGCTACCTCCCTAGCCCATGTTTCTTTATCGTGATTGAAGTTTTTTGACTGATGGTTTCATAGGTATATACATATGTCAAAATCTCTCAAACTGTGCACATTAAATTGGTAGTTTATTGTATGTGAATTTCATCTCCAAAAATCTCTTAACATTAAATAGATATTTGTAAAGTATGCATAGGATGTAAGAATGAAACAAGAGCCCCTCATCCATTACCCAGTTTAAAAAATGATACCATTATATATTTTTTAAATTTGTGTTCCATAACCACCCTAAAATCCACGCTTTCTTGTTAAAAATAGTTGCTTGCAACTATTTTTAAAAAAATTTGTTTTAGTTGAAGATGGACACAATATCTTTATTTATTTACTTTTATGTGGTGCTGAGGATCGAACCCAGTGCCTCACGCATGCTAGGCAAGTGCTCTACCACTGAGCTACAATCCCAGCCCGGCAACTATTTTTTGAATCCTATAAGCTCCTAAATGTGAATATTGTGAAGGCTCCTTTTATCTAAATTAGAAATACGCAGTAGCCAAGCACAATTTGAAGACTGAGATTAACTGAAAATCATTGTCAGTTAATCATTAACATTTGAGAACCTCAGCCCTGAATGTAAAATGGCAGAATTCTTGTTGACTGTGGTCAGGTAAATGTGGCTTCTCGGGTTCTTTTTTAAAAATAGAGGTTGGATCTAGGCATGGTTGTCCATACCTGTATTTCCAGCTACTCTGAAGGCTGAGGCAGGAGGATGTAAGTTGGAGGCTAGGCTCAGGAACATAAAAACAAAACAAATAAAACCAAAATAACAAACAAAAAAGGGGCTTTAGGGGTAGAAAGGAGAAGGAAGGGAGAATGGCAGTATCCTTCCATTTTGCTCATACCAGGCTCTACTGACAGACTATTTTCTTTGTAAAGAACACTGGAGCACCAGAGTGGGGTGCTAGAAAACTCCAGCAGGAAACTAGGAGGAGTCTCCAAACCCAGAGAAGGGGAAGCAGGAATAGATTTGGAATAAAGAACTGTAATAAACTTTCCTTCTACAGAAAAGCTGGGAACATTCTCATTTCACTTCATGAAAACTCAGCTAGGAATCAACTTCTGCCAAAAATTCAGCCAAAAGTGGCCTCTTGCCCATGATTTGTATTGAGCTGCATTCTTCTGGTACAGTCAGTTCCTCCTCTGTGGCTGATTGGCTCTAGACTATGGCCAGGAGCCTTTGCTGTGCAATTTTAAAGGAGCCAGTTCTTCCACTGTTGCTGTTTTTTCTCTTCTGAGATGGCGTTCATTGTCTTTATCCTCCAGCTGGCCATCTGCATCCTGTCATTTGCCCTGAACCTGTTAAAATTTCTGGCCTTGTAGAACCAGATTTCCCAAAAATGGGAAATGTGATATACAATGAGCAGATGGCAAGCAAGAAACAGGAGCTCTTTAGCAACCTGCAGGACTTTGTGGGCCCCTCCGGGAAGCTCCTGCTAGAGGTGGGCTGTGGCACTGGGACCAACTTCAAGTTCTATCCACCTGGGTGCAGGTTGACCTGCGTTCATCCCAACCCCAACTTTGAGAAGTTCTTATTCAAGAGCCTTGCAGAGAACCGACACCTCCAGTTCGAGTGCTTCTTGGTGGCTGCTGGAGAGAACATGCATCAGGTGGCTGAGAGTTCTGTGGGTATGGTGGTCTGCACCATGGTGCTGTGCTCCGTGGAGAACCAGGAACAGATTATCCATGAAGTGTGCAGGGTGCTGAGGCAGGTGTGTGATGTAGGAGAGAGGAGGAGGAGTTATTAGTAGCCATAATCCCCAAGGGCAGTTCTATTAATTTCAGATGGATTCTAATATTGTAAGTAAACTACTAAAGAAGACATATTTTAATTTTTTGAAGCCTAGAGTGAAGAGAAACTATAAAGGAAACAAAATTGATAAATCTGAATATATGAAAATTTAAAAGTGCTGCAAAGAAAAAGATCCTGTATACAAATTTCAAATATAAAGACAAACTTGGAAAAGTTATTTGCCAAGAATGAAAGACAGGGTTTGGGTTGTAGCTCAGTGGTAGAGCACTTGCCTAGCATGTGTGAGGCACTGGGTTCAATCCTCAGCACCACATAAAAATAAATAAACAAAATAAAGATTGTGTCCATCTACGACTAAAAAAAAAGTATAAAAAAATAAAAAGAATGAAGGAGGATTAACATCCCTCATGTTAAAAGACATTACAGGGGCTGGGGTGTGGCTCAGTGGTACAGCGCTTGCCTAGCATGCGTGAGGCACTGGGTTCGATTCTCAGCACCACATATAAAATAAATGAATAAAATAAAGGTCCATTAACAACTAAAAAATATTTTTAAAAAGACATTACATATAAATAAGATCAGTAAGATTTTTTAAATTGCAGAAAATAGAGAAAAATGAGCAATGAGTAGGAGCAGAAATGTAAGTTAAAATGGCCAATTATAAAAAGACTCAAATTTATAGTTACATAACTTACTAAATAAGAAATCATTTTTATCTATTACATCGTCCGAAACTTTTATAGTCAATATGGTGTTGGTTTGAGTTTGGGGACCACCTCATACACGCTGCAGGAAGAGCCTCTGAAGGATCATTGAATAACATCAAAACTTAGAAGTAGGCTGGGGTTGTAGCTCAGCAGTAGGGTGCTCGCCTAGCGTGGATGAGGCACTGGGTTCGATCCTCAACCCCACATAAAAATAAATAAATAAAAATAAAGTTATTGGGTCTACCTACAACCAAAAATTCTTAAAAAAAAACAAAACTTAGAAGTACATACGGTCATCCAACAGTTTACCCTATGCTGTGAACTTGCAAAAACTTATCCATATTCCATGATATTCAGTACAGTAGTATTTATAATATCTCAAAATGTAAATAACCTAAGTGTTCATCAAAGGGTGGCTGTTTAAATATATCACCACATAATATAAAGGAACACTGAGTAGCTATTTAAAAAAACAAGAATAGTGGTCTATGCCAATATGAAAAGAATCCCCAAGAAATAACATTAAATGAGAAAAAGCAAAGTATAGAATGTAGAGTAAAAGGCCCACTGTGTGAGGGAGGAAGCTAAGAATAACAGACAAGAAATATTAATTGTAGTTACCTCCTGGGAATGAGATTGGATACAGGGAAAGAAAAACTTTCCCTCCCTTCCGTCTTTCCAAGATGAGGTCTGGTGTGTCCAAGATGAATTTGAACTCTTGACTCTCTAGCTTTAGCCTCCACCAAGTACCTAGGGTTGCAGGTATGCACCGCTGCCCCAGGCAATTTTTTCACTTTATACCTTTTAGTAAAGTCTGAAATTCTTAAATTTGTGTGTGATTTTCATGTTACCATTATTTTAAAAAAAAAGAAACCTCAGTTAAAATAGTTTTATTCTGAATAAAGGTGAGCACAAAGTATGAATATCTTAACATTTTCATTTAGTATTCTAGGGGAAAGGGATGTTCTGTGATCCACAGTTTTATTTTCTAATAGAGGAAGTTCCTCCAGAAGAAAAGAACTTGGAAGTAGAGTTCAGATGCATGATATAATCCTGTCATTGGCTCAAGGGTAGAACGATATCAAAGCAGTAAATGAGGAGAACATGTGAGCCGGGCTTGGCTCACATCAATAATCTCAGCCACTTGGGAGGCTGAGGTAAGAGGATCACAAGTTCGAGGCTAGGTTTAGCAATGCACAGAGACCCTGTCTCAAAATAAAAAATAGAGCTGAAGATGTAGCTCAGTGCTAAGGTGCCCCTGGGTACGATCCTTTGTGTTACCAAGCAGAAAAAAAAAATAATGCAACCTGATTTTTATAACCAAATGCTAGATTCTTGTGTCTTAAGCATGGGCACTAACAGGAACATTAGTTGATTTTTTTTGATTAACACTGTTACTAAATCCCCACAAGACAGGTAATTATTATTCCCATTTTATAACTCTGTTAATATAGTTAACTCTTAAATGGATCATAGCCTCAGTAGTCTTCCTTAGCCCCAGAAAGCACCCATTCTCTGCTGGATAAGACCAGGAATGTTGTTACATTCTCATTCAACCCCCACAACAATCCTCTGAAGCAGATATTTACAATCTTCCTGTTGGGACAAGGAAACAGAAGTGAAGAAACTTGCCCAAGGTTACACAGCTAGTAGGTCTAACTCTTGAATAAAAATGTCCTTATTGCTCTACCACAGTGTTTGTCACTGGGGCTTTTTGTGTCTCTGACTTCAACATTTCTACCACTTTTGCTGGCTGTTCTTTCTCTATCTGTCCTCTACACACTGGGGTTCCTCTCTTGACTCTCATTTTGCCTATATATACTCCCAGTCTCATGCACTCCCAATGTTCTTAATTCCCACGTATCCATGGATGGTTTCCAAATCTAAATACCCCAGGTCCCTCTTCTCACTCCAAACCTGTCAGTCACCTGGAAGTCTCACAGGCATTTAACATATGTGTGGCTAACATGGATCCAGAGGACAAGTGACCTCTCCTAACCTGCCTCTCTTCCTGTTTCCAGTCCTATCCTAAGGAAATGATTTTGTTTTAATCGGGAAATTCCAAGTTTTCTGTTCCTGAACATAGATCTTACCTACACTTACCCACATAATTTGAAGAAACTTCATCTCTAAACTCTGAATTCAATCTCTAAACACTCTGCCTCAGGTGGTCAAGACTAGTGTAGTTAAAAGTGCTGAAAGGAGTGGGAGTCACCACAATTTTCAGAGGTGATTGTGGTCCCCTTTTTCCTTCCTCCCCACACAGGTAGATAGGTAAAAAACAGCTGATAGTACGTAATAATGTCGCTGGTGCCTACAATGGACCTACATGGACTATCTTAGATGAAAGGAGTACATGCTCATTCCAACACAGGCAATAATTTATACTTAGCGTCCATTTGTTGAATAAGAAACCTGACGACAAAACATTGCCATGAATTCAGCAATGCTTTCAGATGAATGTACATTTTCCTTAATCATATCATTGACCTATTTATGAAACATTACACAAGTTAAAAAATGGCTATTCAATCCAGGGAGTGATTGGTGTGGATTCTGCCTCTCTTGTTAGAAATCTATGATACTCCTAATGGTGCCACCAGAGGTTTGGGAGAACAATTTGCAGGTGAATTAAAAGGTTTAAAAAGATAAAAGAAGTAAAAGTAACAATAACAAAAGTAATTAAAAGGCAAACAAAAACTGGGGAAAAGATTTTAGCTTATATAATCTTAGTTTAATAAAAGCTATTACTAGTCCATAAAGGAAAATCTAACATTTCTATGAGAAAAATAACAATATGTCAATGGTCATATCAGAAAAGAAATTCAAATAACCAATAAGCTCGGCACAAAATTTTGTACCAATTAAGAATATTAAAGATATACATATTTTGAGCTGAGGCTGTAGCTCAGTGGTAGAGCGCTTGCCTTGCACATGTGAGGCACAGGTTCAATCCTTAGCACCACATAAAAACAAGCAAAATAAAGGTATTGCATCCATCCACAACTAAAATATATATATAAGTATATAAATATTATATATATAAGTATATAAGTATAAATATATATAAGTATATAAGTATATATATAAATAGAAAGATATACATATTTTGAGGACAAAAATACCATATTGCCCATCAAATTGGCAAAGAGAAAAAAATAGTGTTGATAAGAATTTACTGGAAATAGACATATCCACTGCTAATTAGAGTATAAATATAATGTAACTTTTCCAAAAAGCAAGCTGAAAACTTATACCAACAGTTTAATAAAGGCACACACAGGGCTGAGAACGTAGCTCAGTGGTACAGTATTTGCTAGCATGTGCCAGGCCCTGAGTTCAATCTCTTTCTGAGGGGGAAAAAAAAGA
This sequence comes from Xerus rutilus, assembly GCA_028644305.1. Classification (NCBI taxonomy): domain Eukaryota; kingdom Metazoa; phylum Chordata; class Mammalia; order Rodentia; family Sciuridae; genus Xerus; species Xerus rutilus. The sequence goes on along the minus strand of CM053403.1, from coordinate 59,386,076 downwards.
AGGAAAAAAAACATAGACCATTGCCTCATCAATTCCATTTTTAGCCAGTTATTTGTTTGATGTTAATTAGAAATGGTCACCAAGATTCATGGATAAGAATATTCACTGTAAAAAAGAATGTTCACTGTAACAGTATTTACAGTCGCGGAAATTAGAGAGAATTTTGAATAAGTGATGATACCTTCTGAGTGCGAAATAGTGTGTAAAGATTTGAAAGTCATTTTGGGGCTGAGTTTGTGGCTCAGTGGTAGAGCGCTTGCGTAGCATGTGTGAGGCACTGGGTTTGGTCCTCAGCACCACATATAAGTAAATAAATAAGAGACTAGCAGGCTCTGAGAAAGCGGCCGCGGCGTGGCGGCGTGGGTGCGGCCGAGGCCGGAGCCCTGCCAGGGCCGGGCGGCGGGGCAGGCAGGCGAGCGGCGGGCGAGGCCGCGTCTGCAGTGGGGAGCAGTCCAGCATAACCCGGGGCTGCCAGCGCCCGTTGTGCCATTATTTGGGGAGGGGACGGCCACTGAGTGCTGCGCGGTCGGGGCGAGTGAAGGTGTGGGCGGCGGAGAGGAGCGGGGGCGCCCCATGGGGAACACGCTGACCTGTTGCGTGTCCCCCAATGCAGCCCCAAGCTAGGCCGTTGCACGGGGCGACAGAGCCGGACTATGAGTCTGAGCTCTATGAGGCGGGGGCTGGGGACGCAGTGGCGGTGGCCTTAGCGCCAGCGCCCGCTGCCGTGGAGCCCGCCGAGTTAGATTTCGGAGCTGGCGAGGGCCACCATCTGCAGCACATCAGTGACCGCGAGATACCCGGAGATTTAGCTTTGGAATCAAACCTTTCTGACCATCCAAGGGCAAGCACAATTTTCCTGAGCAAATCTCAGACAGATGTGCGTGAAAAGAGGAAGAGCAACCAACCATTTAAACCATGTATCTTCAGGGCAGCTTACTAAAAAGTATAGCTCATGCTCAACAATATTTCTAGATGACAGCACAGTAAGCCAGCCCAATCTTAGAACCACAATAAAATGTATGACCTTAGCAATATATTACCACATAAAGAACAGAGATGCAAATAGATCCCTGGATATATTTGATGAGAGATTACATCTACTCACACGAGAAAAGGTTCCAGAGGAATACTTTAAGCATGACCCTGAACACAAATTTATTTACAGATTTGTTCGTACCCTTTTTAGTGCTGCACAGCTAACAGCTGAATGTGCAGTAGTAACTTTAGTCTACTTAGAAAGGCTTCTAACTTATGCTGAGATCGACATTTGTCCCACTAACTGGAAAAGAATCGTTTTGGGAGCCATTCTTCTTGCCTCCAAGGTTTGGGATGATCAGGCTGTATGGAATGTGGACTACTGCCAGATCCTCAAGGACATTACAGTTGAAGACATGAATGAGATGGAAAGACATTTCTTGGAGCTACTCTAGTTTAATATTAATGTTCCTGCCAGTGTTGATGCCAAATACTACTTTGACCTTCGCTCCTTAGCCAATGACAACCACCTGAATTTTCTGTTTGCTCCTCTCAGCAAAGAAAGAGCACAAAATCTAGAGGCCATTTCAAGATTGTGTGAAGACAAATACAAAGACTTATGTAGAGCTGCTATGAGAAAGTCTTTCAGCGCTGATAAGTTCATTGGTGTTCAGCGCTCTAACACTATCCTCTCTTAAAAGGGAGAATTGAGGGGTAATAACATCATAAGCCTCTCTTCTACAAAGACTGGATGAAATATCACCGCTCCTGCTCAAAACCCAGCAAAGTTAGTTATTTCATCAGAAGGAAAGGCCTCGAAATCAAGAGACTGATGGACAATGACAGTTGCACTCCATAGGAAAGAATGGGACCTTGTCAAAGCAACAACACATTTTCTGTCCTTTTTAATGTAAACAGAGTTAACAAAAACCACTCCAAAGCAAAAGCTCTCAACCCACATGCAGTTATTTGCTTACTGTGTAGGCCAGTAGCTGTGAACTATGTGAGGTTTTTTAATTAATCATTTAAATGTTTAGACTTTAAAAGACACTAACCATATAACTTTTTGTTTTTCCTGTTTTTCTTCCCCTTCCCCACTGGTGCATAAGCCTTTAGAATTGATGCAGTATTACCATTAAAACATGGTACTCTTATTTTAATTTTTTTGTGTGTGGTGCTGGGGCTCAAAGCCAGGGCCTAGCATGTGCTCAAAATGCACTGGCCCACCCCCAGCCCACTTTAACACTCATGAAGCCACTTAGGAGCAAACTGTAGCATTTTTAGGTATTGAAGGTTCTTCCTTCCCACTGTATTATATCATTGAAGCTGCTAGTCATTAATGGCAATCAGTTTAAACCAAAAAGCTACTGGATAACACTTGCCATTTATGTATTTTGCAGGCACTACTTATTAGCATTTTGGCATGTTTGGGATCATAAAGAGAACGAATCACCTATTGACTACTTACTTCTGTTGGGTCCACACTGCATTTTTGTGAACTATTAATGGTGCTTCTCACTTTCTGATAATTTTCCTCTCATTAAGTAAATGTATTAAAAGATTTTCATAATGCTAGCCAACATGGTGGTCCAATGATAACTGAGCAGATAAAGACCAGGTGTCCTGAAAGTTTTATTGCAATTTTAAGCTTTGGTAACTATGCCCTGCTGTAAAAGTGTAAAAACTACAAACTCTTAAAAAACATCATTTGAAAGTTTAATGATATTTCTTTTAAACTTAATTTCATAAATTTGGAATATTGAGCTTTTCAATTTTTTGTTAACAATCCCTCTTGAAGATGGCAAGCATTGGAGCAAAAAATTGAAAGCTCAGTATTTTTGCAAGTTAAGTTTAGAAGAAATGTAATTTAACCTTCAAATGATGTTTTGAAGTTTGTAGCATTTCTACTTCTACAGGTGTTAAAGCTTAAAATTGCACTGAAATTTGTGGAGATAAATAGTAAAGGTTAAAGTTTAAGAAAAAAAGTACCCTCTTCTTTTTAAAATAGTTTTTTGCAGGGCTATGTTGTATCTGCTTTGATCACCTAAATTTCTTTTCTATAGATTTGGTAAAGGAAGATTATGAAAGAGAAGTGCTAATTCACATGTTAATAAATGAAAAGGCATTGGACCCTAATAGCAGGTGATATGAAAGTTCTTTTCTTTTTTTTTAATCCTAAGTGTTAACCTGGTTGTAGGTATCTCATTTCAAGTCCTGCTGTATAAGAGAGAACTTACATGAACCTTAGGATCCCTTACTTCAGGTTTTAAAGGGCAAGGAGTAAATAATTTAAGAGGTTGATAACAATGTCACCTAAATTTGAAATATAAAAAGATTAGTGTTCTAGCTGGGCGCAGTGGCGCAAACCTGTAATCCCAGCACTTAGGGAGGCTGAGACAGGAGAATCGTGAGTTCAAAGCCAGCCTCAGCAATGGCAAGGCGCTAAGCAACTCAGTGAGACCCTGTCTCTACATAAAACACAAAATAGGGCTGGGGATGTGGCTCAGTGGTCAAGGGCCCCTGAGTTCAATCCCCAGTACCAAAAAAAAAAAAAAAAAGATTAGTGTTCTAAACTATGTAAAATCCATTTCTCTTATCTTCTTAAATGTAATCCTAGGAATCTTGCACTTATGAGCCAGGAATACTCTTTCTCATTATAGTGATGCTTCACATTATACGGAGTGCTGCAGGTTCCATCATTTTTAAAGGACAGAAATAAATGACAAATAATGATATCTGAAATATTACAATCTACCACCTCAAGAAAAAAAAACATTGTTTATGGAGTTCAGAGCTTGGAGATTCAAGTATTGATTGCAGGTTTATTTTGAAAAGAATGCTACAACTTATGTGGTTTTTATTTCTCATGTTTATATTAAAAGAAAAGCTCATAAAACTCTTTTAATTAAAAAATAAATAAATAAAACAACGGTATTACGTTCACCTACAACTAAAAAAAATTTTTTTTAAGATTTTAAAGTCTTCTTTAGAATAATGTTCAAATATGTAAGTGAAATAGGTTGCAAAGCAGAATGTACATTATAAGCCTAGTTTTAGGAAAAGAGTGCCAATTCACATACACACAAATCTGCTTTTTTTTTACTTTTTTAAATCAATGTATTATAATTTAAATTATAATATTTTTTTAAATCAATGTATTATAATTATACATAGTAATGGGATTCATGATGCCATATTTCTACATAATTTGATCAATCTCATTCCTCAGGACCTTCTCTTATCCTCCCCTCCTCTTTCTCCATGATCCAGTTGCTCTATTCTATTGATTCCCCTTCTAGTTTTGTTATTATTTTAACTAGTACATTATAATTATATATAAAAGCTATACTCAAAATCTTAACACTACTTTTCTCTAAGTGATGGTGACTGATGTAGTTTTTCTTAAACTGTTTTCTTTGTCTGTTTTTTGCAGTACTGGGGCATGAACCCAGGGCCTTACTCATTCTAGATAAATATACCTGCAGCCTTTCATTTTTTGTTCTAATCAATTTTATTTGAGACAGGGTCTCACTACTGTGCCCAGTCTGGCTTTGAACTTGGAATTCTCCTGCCTCAGTCACCAATGTAGCTGGGATTACATGCTTGTGCCACTTATCCCAGCAACTTTAGGCAGTTTGTTTTTTTTTTCCTGGCTACTATGACCAAGACACTTGACAAAAACAATTTTAGAGGAGGAATAATTTATTTGCTGCTCAGGGTTTCAGAGTCTAAGTCCACAGATAGCCAACTCTGTTGCTCTATGCTCAAGATGAGGCAGAACATCATGGTGAAAGAGTATGGCCGAGGAAAGCAGCGTAGGACAGTCAGGAAGCAAAAGGAGCTCTCCCTCACCAGGGACAAGATATATACCAACAGCACACTCCCAACGACCCACCTCCTCCAGCCACATCGTACCTGCCTACAGTTACCTCCCAATGAATCCCTACATGGGCATTAATGCACTGATTAAGTTAAAACTCTCATAACCCAATCATTTGACTTCTACACTTTCTTGCATTGTCTCACACATGAGCTTTTGGGGGACACCTTATATCTGAACCATAACATTCCACTCCTAGTTCCCAAAAGCTCATGCCATCTCACAATGCCATATGCATTTATCCATTTCAAAGAGTCCCCATAGTCTTGACAATTTTAGCATTGCCCAAAGTCAAATCCAAAGTCTCCTTTGAGGATCAAGGCAAACTCAGTGTGATCTCTTACAAAACTCAAAAGCAAGTTATAGCCAGGTGCAGTAGCACACACCTAGGGCAGCTTGGGATCCTGAGGCAGGAGGATCATAAATTCAAAGCCAGCCTCAGGAACTTAGTGAGACCCTAAGCAATTCAGTGAGACTGTCTCTAAATAAAAATATAAAAATAGCCTAGGGATGTGGCTCAGTGGTTAAGTGCCTCTGGGTCCAATCTCCAGTATCAAAAAAATAAAACAACAACAACAAAAAAGCCAAGTTACATATATCCAATATATAAAGGCACAAAATAAATATTTCCATTCTACAATGGAGAAAGAGGGGCATATGAAGAAAGGATAGGACCAAAGCAAGACCAAAATCCAGGTGGGTAAACAAGTCCAGTAGCTCCATGTTGAGCATCTGGGGCACATGGCATTGTGATATTCTCTTCAAAAGGTTTGTGTAGCACCACCCCAGGACCTTCCTCTTTGCAACCTGCAAGGCATCTCTCTTGACTTGTCTCTATTCAATTCCTGCAGCTTTCCCCCCAGACAGCTCCCATGTTCTTGGCATCTAGTAAAGTCAGGGGTCCTCACTAAGCTTCGGCTTCCTTCTCACATTTCCGTGCATCACTCTCTTGCCTACAAGGACTGTGACCCTGCTTGCTGTACTTTGCCTGGCCTCTTAGGCCATCTTTGGAAATTTCGGGGAGGCCTCCATCACCCTCTAACTCCAACATCCTGCATTCCTGCAGAACCAGCCCAAGTATTTGCTACCAAGGTCTGCCACCACCTCGAGCAGTAGTCAAGCCTCCAAAAACCACTGTAGCAGCCTCTTAGTGCCTGTGTGGCTGAGCATGGTGGAACAACTTCCTAGGCTCCCCCTGTGCAGTGTGCCTCACTTGTCTCTTCTTAAAGGAATTTTTACTTTTACTACCCTAAGCCTGAGATGGGTGTGGTCTTGCCAATTCCTAAGACGCCCTCAAGCCATTTTTCCTATCGTTTCCTGGGAAAGTATTTCTTTAGTGGCTATAATCTCTTTAACAACCACAATTTCCTTAGTCCTTGTTTTACTTAGACTTCTCTGGCCAAACTTCACATTTTTTCAAATTTTTCTGCTTTTCTTTCTGTTCCTGAATATCAGAGTATACTTGGCTAAAAGCTTCCAGCAATATCCATGCCACCACCTAAATGCCATACCGCCTTAAAATTTCCTCTGCCAGATTAATTAGTCTATAATCTTTCAATTCAGCCTTGCAAAAAGTCTCAGGATACAGGCAAAAGGTACACAATTTCTTAGCCAGAACTTAACATAAATGGCTTCTCTTCCAATTTCCAATAGTCCTTTGTCTCTTCTGCAACTTCATAAGCCCAGTTTTTACTGCCCACAGTCCTATCAGCACTCTGGTCTTCTGAACTCTCACCAGAATCACACATTAAGCCCCACTTATAACATTCTATAGCTTTTCCAGGTTGCATCTCTAAACTTTTTTTTTTCCTCTAAACTTTTAAAAATTCCTCCCATAAACTCCGAAAAGCTCCAAAAGCTTCTGAACCACATGGTCAGGTTAGTCACTGCAGAGTGGGTTCTATTTTGGTCACCTTTTTCGCTGCTGTGACCAGTAGACATGACAAGAACAATTTTAGAGGAGGAAAAGTTTATTTGGCGCTCCTGTTTTCAGAAGTGACAGTCCAAAGATGGTTGGGCCTAAGGTGAGGTAGAACATCAGGGTGAAAGGGTGTGGTGACGGGGCTGGTAGAGAGCTTGCCTAGCCTATGTGAGGCACTGGGTTCTATTCTCAGCATCACATAAAAATAAATAAATAAAATAAAGGTATTGTGTCTATCTACAACTAAATATACACATATGGGTGTGGTGGAGGAAAACAGCTCAGGACATAACAACCAGGAAACAAAGTGAACTCTTCCCCCCAGGGACAACATACATTCCCAAAGGCATGCCTCCAGTACCTACCTCCTCCAGCCACACCTTACCTGCCTACAGTTACCACTCAATTAATTTCTATGAAGGGATTCATGGACTCATTAGGTTAAAACTCTCATATCCCATTCATTTCACATCTAAACTTTGAGTTGAATCACACATGAGCTTTTGGGGGACACTTCATATCTAAACCAAAATACCACCTGGGGCTCGAAGAAGTAGATATTAGAGCTACAGCTGTTCAGCTAATAACTGATAGCCACTATGCCTCTCTCCAATGCTGGGCCAACTGGCTGTAGCTACTGCTGCCCTGGGGTGCAGCCACGCAGCTGAACCAGGTCTGTGGGACAAGCAGAAAGCAAGGCAGGGCAGGTATTGGAGTTGGTACCACACCACCTGCAATGCCAGCACTGGCCTCAGACACCCTGAGATGGTCAAGGAAGATGGTGACAGACCCTGGCATCTCTCCATGCTTCTGAAATCACATGGGCAACCACAGGAGCTGTCATGATTGCTATGAAACACCTTTGCTCTGGCTAGAGCACCTCCACATGACTCCACTTAGCAGCCTCTCTGGACGGCTCCACCAACCCCGAAGCTGCTTCAGAAGTTCCAGTCTGTGAAGAGC
>CM053403.1:59356918-59377837 GCA_028644305.1 Xerus rutilus | reverse complement strand
TAGGTAGTCACTTGAAAGATGAGTTCCGACCTTCATCCTTCCAGAGCCCAAGGCCAGATGGCAAGAGCAAGTCCCTATTCACAAAAACTCCAACTGAAGTCCTGAAATGAATCTATATTGGCTCTGACTGACGATACTGTGTCATGAGTCCATTCCTGAACCTATCCTTACCGTAAGATGGCAGGGATGGACTGTGCTGACTGGCTCACATACAGGTCACAGAGCTTCCTCCTTGGGGCTCAGCACACCATAAGCATGTGAACTGAGACAATGAAAGTTTTATATCCTCTTAATGAAAACAGGACATATGACTGGGACAAGAAATTGTTATGTGCAAAGCACATAACAAATGCCCATAGCCATAAGACAGAAATGGCATGACTCCCCAAAAGGTACTCTTCCTTTTTTACTTGTCTTCTTCAGGAGAGCTGCCTAAGGCTAGTGAGTACATGATTGTTATGATCAGATGCATGAGTGACAACTGCAATGCCCCCTGGTTGCCACCACCCCTACCCTGAAGTGCAGGTAGGCAGCCCCACTGGGATTAGTATAGGGCTGGGATCAGGCTGGGGCTAAACCACTTGCAATGTGATTTCTTCTTTTCCTATTTGCATCCCTTTACTTTCCTTCTGTTTCCTGATTGCTTTGACTAGAGATTCAATAACTATATTGCATAGGATTAGTGAGAGTGGACATCCCTTTCTTGTACCATATTTTAAAGGAAGTGCTTTCAGTTTTCCCCCATTCACTACAATATTGGTTTTGGGTTTGTCATGTATAGGCCTAACATTGTTGAAGTAAGTTCCTTCTATTCCTAGTTTCTTCAGTGTATTTATCATGAATGGGTGCTGAATTATGTTGACAGTTTTCTCTGTGTTTATTGGGATGACTATGTGACTTCTGTCCTTAATTTTATTTCTGTGGTGAATGACATTTATTAATTTGCATATGTTAAGCCACCCTTGGAAACCTTGGATAAAGCCAACTTGTCATGATGTACAATCTTCTTAATATGTTGTTGAATATGATTTACTAATGTTATTAAGGATTTTTGCATCTATGTTTATCAGGGATAACAGCCTATAGTTTTCTTTCCTTGATGTGTCCTTAAGTGATTCTGGTATAAGGATGATACTGACTTCCCAGAATGAATTTGAAGTGTTCCATCCCTTTCTATTTCATGTAATAATTTGAGGAGCATTGGCATTTGTTCTTCTTTTAAGTTCTGTTAGATTTTAACTGAAACCCATCTGGTCCTGTGCTTTTCTTTACTGGAAAGTGTTTTATCACTGCTTCTCCCTCATTGCTGGTTATTCATCTGTTGGTCTTCTATGTCCTCGATTCAACTTTTGGCAGGTCATGTGTCAAGAAATGTGTCCTTCCTACGAGATGACAGTCTGCTTAAAAATTTAGATATAAGATGCACAAGAAGTCTTAATGGTTGCAGGGTAACCGATGAAATTTTACACCTAGTACCAAACATTGACAACTTCAGGTTAACTCTGAGAGCTATCAAACTGTGGGCCAAACGCCACAACATCTATTCCAATATATTAGGTTTCCTCGATGGTGTTTCCTGGGCTATGCTAGTAGCAAGAACTTGCCAGGTTTATCCAAATGCAGTAGCATCAACTCTTGTACATAAATTTTTCTTGGTATTTTCTAAATGGTTAGTGTTTAGATTATATTAAAATAAAATTGATTGTAGACACTGAAAAAATGTGTCCTTTATTTTTAGGTTTTCCAATTTATTGGAGAAGTTTTCAAAATAGTCCCTAATGATCCTCTGGATTTCTATGATGACTGTGGTAATTTCTTCTTTTCCATTTCTAATTTTATTAATTTGGGTTTTCTTTTTCTTTGGTTAGTTTTGCTAATCTTGTTTATCTTTCCAAAGAGCCAACTCTTCAGTTCATTGATCCTTTGTACTGTTTACTCCTCTATTTCATTTATTTCAGCTCTCATCTTAATTTGTTTACTTCCTTCTACTGGTTTTAGAATTGGTTTGTTCTTTTTATTCAAGGGCCTCGAGATGAATCATTAGGTTGCTTATTTGGGAAATTTCTGATTTTATTACATAAGTACTCATAGCTATAAACCTTCCCTTAAACTGCCTTTATAGTGTCCCAGAGGTTCTCATATGTTGTATCTTGATTCTAAGAACTTTTTTTATTTCTCCACTGATTTCTTCTGTCACACATTCATCATTCAAACTGTATTGTTCAACCTCCACATATTTATATAATTTCTGTAAGTTTTTTGTGTGATTTATAACTTCACCCCATTATGATCAAATAAGATGAAAGGAATTATATCAATTTTTTTTTGTATTTGCTAAAAGTTGCTTCATGGCCTAAAATATGATTTATTTTGGACAAGATTCCATGAACAGATGAGGGAAAAAAAGTGTATTTGGCTGTTGTTGAGTGAAATATTCTATAGATGTCTGTTAAGCCCGTTTGATTTGTAATGTTTTTTTTAGGTCTGAAGAGTCTTTACTGAGTTTATGTCTGGATGATCTATTGTTAAGAGAGGTGTGGTGAAATTGCCCAATATTATTGCTCTGGGATCTATCTGAGTCTTTAGAGTGGTGTCTGTTTTGTGTAATTAGGTCACCAACATTTGGGGTATAAATATTTACTATTGTTATATACTCTTCTTGTATTGTTTTCTTTGTCATTATGAAGGAATCCTCTTTGTCTCTTCTGATGAGTTTGGGGTGAAATATTCTTTGTTAGATAAGAGAATAGCTATACCTGCTTATTTGGGGGCTGTATTTGCATGATGTATCGATTTCCATCTTTGCACTTTCAGTCTGTGGCTGTTTTTGCTGCTGAGGTGAATCTCTTACAAACAACATATAGTTAGGTCTTGCTTTTTGTCCTTTTTTTTCTTTTAATCTGCTAGCCTATGTCTTTTCATTGGACAGTTGAGACAATTTACAATCAATGTTGTTGTAGACAGATGTTTATAATTCCTGCAATTTTGGTTAATTTCTAACATTTAATTGGCTTCTGTTTCTCATTTGCTTAGCTACTCTTCAAATGAGATTTGTCCATTTGTGAGCTCCAGGGTTTGTTTTTGACTTCTTCTCCCTGTAGCATTTTCTTAAGTATTCTCTGTAGTACCATCTTAGTAGTCAAGTTCTTTTCATTTCTGCTTATCTTGAAAGGTTTTTCATTTTTCCTCAATTCTGAAGAATATCTTTGCTGTATATAGCAATCTTGGATGAGTTTTTGTTTGGTTTTGTTCTTCTTATTTTTCCCCAGTGCTTGGAACACATCATTCCAAGCCCTCCTAGATTTTTGAGTTTGTGCTGAGAAATGAGAAGTAGTTCTGATCAGTTTGCATCTAAACATAACTTGTTAGTTTTCTCTTGAGGCTTTACAATTCTACCCTTGTTCTGTATGTTAGACATTTTAATTGTAATGTGTGGTGGAGAGGTTTCTTTGATCCTGTCTATTTGGAGTTATTAGTGTCTCCTGTTATCTGCATATCCATCTCATTCTCAAGGTTTTGGAAATTTTTCTGAAGAGGTTATTCATGCCATATGCATGCGTCTCACAACTCTTTTGATTCCAATGATTCTTTTTTAAATATTTTTTTAGTTGTCAATGGAACTTTATTTATTTATATGTGGTGCTGAGGATCAAACCCAATGCCTCACACATGCTAGGCAAGTGCTTTGCCACACAACCCCAGCTCTGATTCCAGTGATTCTTAAAGTTGGCTTGTTAATGTCCCAGAGTTCTTGTATATTCTGTTCATGGTCATTTTCTTTAACACTGTATAAATGTTCAGGGCCAACTACTTTGTGTTCCAGCTCTGAGATTCTTTAGTGTGACCTACTTTATTAGAAAGACTTTAAACTGAACATTTTATTTCATTGTGTCTTTCATTTCCAAGATTTCTGTTTACTTCTTTTACAATAGCTCTATATCCTCACTAAATTTCTCATTCATATTCTGTACTAATATCTAATTTATTCTATCATTTTTCTCTGTTGCCTTGGAATTCACTGATCATTTTTATAATCATTCTTATTTCATCCACTTCAGTATCTTTAAGATCTACTGATGAGGAATTATGAACTTTAGGAAGTGTTATGGTACCTTGTTTTTTCATGTTTCTTGTGTTGGGTTTATATATCTGTTGGAATGGATTTCTCTTCCACTCTTACATGTGGGCCTTTGTAGAGCATAAACTTCTCTTGCCAAAGTGTTCTAGAGTAATCTAGATGGAAACCACTTGTAGGTGTGGTGTCCATAGTCTTTTGAGTTAATTCTGTTTTTGCTGTAGGAGTGGATATGCATTAGTGGGAGCTGAGTGCCATCTCCAGCCGTTCCTACTTGGGACCTGTTTGTTAGTTTGGGGTTTTTGTCTTTTCTATTCTTTGTATTAAAGCATCACTGAAGTTTGAACATGGTCAATTTATGTGTGGAGCAAGTTGTGCTTTTTCTTGGCTGGGTTTAGCTCTGTTGCAGAATCTCTACCCTGTGAATTTGTAGTGTTCCGATAGATTCCCAACACCTCCCAGAAGAGCAACAATAGAAACAAATATACAGCACTAAAATAAATACCCAGTGCCTACTATGACATCTGCAACACTAATTAGAAAAACAGGAATGGTGGGGTCAGCAATTTCTGAAAGCAAAAATAATAAATAGCTGTGAACTAGATTTGGCATTAAATAGCAGTTGTCAACTATGCTATCATGTACTAATGACTGCAACAACATGAATGGGGCAGGGTAGGAATTTTATCAACCAGTTAGTTCTAAAAGATGGTAAAAATGTAGTGCATTAAGAAAAAAGAAAATGTGATCGGAAGGTAAAAGAAAGTTTAAAATGTGAACGGAGAGAAGGAAGAGATATATCAAGTGATAGGTATAAAAGAGGAGGAGAAAAAAGAAATTTTAAAAAATATATTTTTAGTTGTTGACGGGCCTTTATTTTATTTATTTATTTTACATGTGGTACTGAGAATGGTACCTAGTGCCTCAATGAGCCACAACCCCAGCTCCAGAAAAAAGAGATTTAAAAAGCAAAGTAAGGGGCTGGGATTATGGCGCAGTGGTAGCGTGCTCGCCTAGCACGCATAAGGCACTGGGTTCGATCCTCAGCACCACATAAAAATAAAATAAAGATATTCTGTCACCTACAACTAAAAAATAAACATTTAAAAAAAATAAAATAAAATAAAAAAATAAAAAGCAAAGTAAGGGGCTGGGATTGTGGCTTAGTGGTCGAGTGCTTGCCTCGCATGCATGAGGCACTGAGTTCGATCCTCAGCACCACATAAAAAATAAATAAATAAAATAAAGATATTGTGTCCATTGCAACTAAAAAAAATTTTTTTAAAAAAAGGAAAGTAAGTATTAGGAGAAAGAAAAAGAAAATTTGGCTGTAAGAGGGAGAAAAAAGTATGACAAGAGAAGCAAAGCAGAAAAAAAAAAAAACCAAAATAAAGAAACAAAAAATTTTAACCCTCAAAAGACAAGGAAAGGGGCCGGGATTGTAACTCAGTGGTAGAGCACTTGCCTCACATGCACAAGGCACTGGGTTCGATCCTCAGCCGAAGGAAGGAAGGAAGGAAGGAAGGAAAGAAGGGAGGGAGGGAAGGAGGGAGGGAGGGAGGGAGAGAGAGAAAGAAAAAAAAGCACAAAGCACTTTTCAAACACTAGCTTGCCATGCAGTCTTTGGATAAGCTACATTCAGGCTGCTTTTCTGTTCTACTGGTTTTCCTGAGGCAAGTTTGTCTTGTGTTTCCCTCTCTGTTATCCTTCCATTCTGCATGACCAACGTCACTGTCACATCTGTAACCAGGTGTGCTCAGATGTATTTATTCTTGTTTTTGCTCAATGCATCAAAATTTCTGAGTTTCTTAGAGACTCTATCAATACTGACTTTCAGTGACTCCCTCTTTCACCTACCTCTCTGAGAAGCAATATTCCCACTGCTTGATTGATCGAAATCAAACAGTGGGAGTGTTGCTTGATTGAGCCATGGAATGATCGAAAATGCAGCCTTCCTCTCTGGTCTGCCATTTTGAATCTAAAAGCCATATACGTTTTAAACAATGATTTCATATAATCCTCATAGTTCTACAAGGCAGTTCTATAAGGTGTAATTATATGCTTCTGATAAATGGGAAAACAGATCTGTGATAGTTGTACCACTTGTCCAAGGCCACACAGTGATGGTCACACCAGTGTTGCCATGTAATTGCATGACTTGGACACCCAGGCCTCACCACTATGCAGCACAGCTTCTGAAGACTATTGTATTTCTGTCCCCTACTTCCTCCACCATTTCACTGTGAATGGTCCCTGTGACTTAACTACTCTCTACTATTCTGTGTTCAACCCCTTGAGCCTTTATTCCACTACATGGTTGTGAGTCACTGTAAGGAAGACTCCTAGACCTCCTACTTTTGCCAGTCCTTTGATATTGAGAATTGAACATGTGCAAAACAATTCAGGGCTGGGGATGTATCTCGGTGGTAGAGCACTTGCCTAGCACATGTGAGGCCCTGTGTTCAATCTCCGGCAAAAAACACAAACCAGTGAAACCAGAACTGTGTGCTGCATTTAATAAGCAGCACTTTCCAACTCCCTCACTATCCAGGATATTATTTCTCTGTTCTTTAAGGACCACATAACATGATGCCTCTTCTGCAAAGCATACTCTGGTTTTGTCAAAAAGCTTCTTTGAGAAATCTTGTAGCACCCACTAACACCTAGTGGTGTGATTTCTCATCACCAATCCCTTCTTCCTTTCTTCTATGTGACAAACAGTGCCTCCTACACAGCAGGCGTCCAGAATATATTTATTGACCAGTTCATGATCAAGTTCTGCTTCTTCCAAATACCTCTCAGCCAGTCCCTTCCACCCCATCACCACAGCCATCCCCACAGTCTGAGAGCTAATGCCTGGATGACCAATGTATGGGTTGCCTGGAGAAGGCTGGAATGACAAACCATTCGTGTAGGAACTTGCCAGTTATTGAGAGAAATGAAGAAGATGGATTTGGCTTATGACAGTTTGAATCTAAGGTGAGGTACCTAAAGAGAAATGTCTGGAAGGTAATAAAACTATGGGGCTAGCACTGAGTGAGCAGACAGACAGAAGTACATGGTTGCCATCAGCACGAAGAACTTAATCATGAGTGTGTTGAATTTTATCACATACTTTTCCTCTTCTGTTGAAGTGGTCAAGTGGCTTTCTTCCTGGAATCTGTAAATGTGGTGTAGTACACTAAAATATTTTTTTAAAATATTTATTTTTTAGTTGTAGGTGGACAGAATATCTTTATTTTTTTATTTTTATGTGGTGCTGAGAATCGAACCCAGTGCCTCTCGCGCGCTAGGCGAGCACGCTACCACTGCGCCACAACCCCAGCCCCTAAAATATTTTTTAATATAAAAGCATTTTGGCATTCTTAGGATAAAATACATTTTAAACTATACTTCTGCATTTGATGCCACTTATTTATGATCTTTTCATCTTCATTCATAAGTGAGCTTAGCCTGTAATTTTTTAATATTGTTTTTGTCTGAACTATATTAAGGTAATACTAGCTTTGTAAGAGGGACTAATTAATTTCCTACTTTTCTACCTTCTAGAACTATCAAAATAAGAAAGTAATTACCTGTTAATTAAAGGTTTCATTAAAATTTCCTCATAAAACCATATAGACCTAGTGCTTTTGAAGGAAAAAAGGTACACCACTAATTTAGCTTCTTTTAAAAATGATTTAAATTTTAACTGGTACATAAAAACACAATATTGTATATATTAATAGCATACCATGTGATATATGGCTGGCCTCAAACTTGCCATTCTCCTGCCTCAGCCTCTTAATGTGCTGGGATTACATGCATGCACCACTGCACCCAGGCAGGCTGAAATATCTGTCTCCTCAAACATTTATCATTTCTTTATGCTAAAAATATCCAAAATCCTTAATTCTAGCTTTTTGAGATATGTTGTACACAACTGCTAGCTATAGTTACCTACCAATAAATAGTGCACTAGAATTCTTTCCTCTCTGACTGAAACAGTGCTCATTGATCCACCTCCCCGCTTCCACCTTGCCCTCTCCAATTCTCTTCAGCCTCTGGTAACCACCATTATACTTCCAATTTCTATCAACTTTTTTACATTCCATAGATGAGTAAGATCATGTGTTGTTCTTTTTTCTGTGTCTGGCTTACTTCACTTAACCTGTCTCCAAGCTGTATTGTTGCAAATGACAGGATTTCATTATTTTTATGGCTGAATAGCATTCCAGTGTGTGTGTGTGTGTGTGTATGTGTGTGTGTGTGTGTGTGTGTGTGTGTGTGTGTAACATTTTCTTTATCCATTTACTAAATGATGGACATTTAGGTTGTCCCCATTTCATGGCTATTGTGATTAATGCTGCAATAAACATAGGAGTATATTTATCTCATCAATATATGAGTTCACTTCCTTTGGTTGCATATCCTGGAGTAATAGTTCTATTTTTAATTTTTTTGTTGTTGTTGAACTCAGGGGCACTTGACCACTGAGCCACATCCCCAGCCCTATTGTGGATCTTTTTTTTCTTTTTCTTTTCCTTTTTTTTTTTTTTTAAGAGACAGGGTCTCATTGAGTTGCTTAGTGCCTAGCTTTTGCTGAGGCTAGCTTTGAACTCATGATCCTCCTGCCTCAGCCTCCCAAGCCACTGGGATTATAGGCCTATGTGACCATGCCCACTGTATTTTTAATTTTTTAAGAAACTTCCATACCATTTGCCATCATGGCAGTATTAAATTACATTCTACCAATAACATGCAAGAGTAATCTTTTCTAAATCTTTGACAGCACTTATCTTTATTCTTTTTGATAGTAATCATTCTTACTGAAGTGAGGTAATATCTTATTTATATGAATTTGATTTGCATTCTGACAATTATTGATGTTGAGTATTTTTTCATATGTCTGCTGGTCATTTGTCTTCTTTTCAGCAAATTCTACATAGATCTATTGCCCATTTTATTTATTTATTTATTTTGCTTTGTCTTATTTTTACTATTGAGGTTTTTTTAAAATTTTTTTTTAGTTGTCGATGGACATTTATGTTATTTATTTATATGTGGTGCTGAAGATCAAACCCAGTGCCTCACACGTGCTAGGCAAGCGCTCTACCACTAAGCTACAACCCCAGCCCTACTATTGAGTTTCTGCAGCTCCTTATATATTCTGGATATTCACTCCCTGTCAGATGTATTGTAATCTGGGAGAAGAGACTCAAGCAATGTTGAAAATGTGCTCCACGGTTTTACAAAGTAGCAGCTACATTTACAGCTTTATAGAAATCTATTGATATACACAACCTGCATAATGCTCAAAATAATTATATTCAGTGACAGAAGTGAAACAAACCAAAAAAGCACATACCATGAGATTCATTTTACATACGATTGTAGAAAATGTAAGTTAATTGCTAGTGGCAGAAAACAACATGACTACCTTGGAATGAGGAAGGCAGGAGGGAGGAATCACAAAGGAACTGGAGCAAGCTTGGGGGTGATGGGTAGGTATGTTCTGTCACCTCTCCCCTACCATTCCCTGCCCCACTGCTGGGGATGGAACCCAGGGTCTCTGCATGCTGGGCAAGAGCTCTACCACTGGGCTACCCCCCAGCCCACATTTCTTCATACTGATTGAAATGATGATTTCATAGGTATATTCTATGTCCAAACTTATCAACATGTACAAGTTAAATAGGTAGTTTATTGCATGTCAATTTCATCTCTGAAAATCTTTTAAAGATGGAATAGATACAATATTTGTAAAGTATGTATAGGGTGTAACACTGAAACAAAACAGTCCCATCACCCAATTTAAAAAACTAAATATTACCATTTTTAAAAATTTCTATGTTCTATAATCACCCTAAGTCCAGGCTTTCTTAATATTGTTGCTTACAACTATTTTCTAAATCCTATAGGCTCCCAAATAGGAATATTCTGAAGACTATTTTTATTTAAATTAGTAGAATAATGCAGTAGTCAAGCACAATTTGAAGACTGACATTTGTCTTTCAAAATTTGGACTGCCCAAAACTGTAATTTAACAATAATTCTGTTGAGTTAATTTATTAACATCTTAGAGCCTCAGCCCAGAATATAAAATGGGGAATTCTTGTTGACTGGCCAGGCAAGCATGGCTTCTCAAGTCCTTTTCAAAAATAGGGCTTCAAGATGGGCATAGTGGTTCATACCTATAGTTCTAGCTAACCTGAAGGCAGAGGCAGGAGGATATAAGTTTGAGGCCATCCTTGGCACAACAGTGAGACCCTGTATTCTGCCCCACTCCCTCCAAAAGGGAAAACACTTAATTGGGTTCACTGAAAAAAGAAAAAAAGAAAGCCAAAATCAAAACGTAAGCAAAACAAAAAACAGCTTTTTTTGGGGGGGAGGGACGGATAATGGCAGTGTTCTTTTTTTTTTTTTAATTTTATTTATTTTTTTAGGTGTAGGTGGACAGAATATCTTTATTTTATTTTTATGTGGTGCTGGGGGATGAACCCAGTGCCTCAAGCTGCTAGGCGAGCACGCCACCACTGCGCCACAATCCCAGCCCCGGCAGTGTTCTTTTGTTGTGCTTATACCAGGTTCCAACAACAGATTCTATTTTCTTTGTGAAGGATACTGGAACACAGGAGTGGGGTGAAAGTACACTTGCAACACACTAGCAGGAGTCTCCAAATCCAGAGAAGGGGAAGCAAGATAAGATTTGGAATAAAGGATTGTAATCAATTTTCCTTCTACAGAAAAGCTGGGGACATTCTCATTTCACTTCATGAAAACTCAGCTATGAGTCTACTTCTGTGCACATTCAGCAAAAAGGGCCTCTTGACCATGATTTGACTTGAGCTGTATTTTTCCGGCACAGCCAGTTTCCCCTCTGCGGCTGATTGGCTCTGGGCGGTGGCCAGGAGCCCGCGTCTTGTAATTAAAGGAGTCGAGTCTCCAACTGTTGCACTGTTTTCTCTCTTTCCGGAGAAATGGCGTTCGCCGTCTTTGTCCTCCAGCTGGTCGTCCGCATCCTGGCATTTCCCATGTACCTGCTTAACTTTCTGGGCTTATGGGACTGGATATGCAAAAAATGGTTCCCCTACTTCTTGGTAAGGTTCTCTGTGACGTACAATGAGCAGATGGCAAGCAAGAAACGGGAGCTCTTTAGCAACCTGCAGGACTTTGTGGGCCCCTCTGGGAAGCTCTCCCTGCTAGAGGTGGGCTGTGGCACTGGGACCAACTTCAAGTTCTATCCACCCGGATGCAGGGTGACCTGCGTTGATCCCAACCCCAATTTTGAGAAGTTCTTATTCAAGAGCCTTGCAGAGAACCGACACCTCCAGTTCGAGCGCTTCTTGGTGGCTGCTGGAGAGAACATGCATCAGGTGGCTGACAGTTCTATGGATGTGGTAGTCTGCACCTTGGTTCTGTGCTCGGTGAAGAACCAGGAACAGATCCTCCGTGAAGTGTGCAGAGTGCTGAGGCCGGTAAGTGATGTGGGGGAGAGGAGGAGGAGTTAGTAGTAGCCATAATCCCCAAGGGCAGTCGATTAATTTCAGATGGATTCTAATGTAAACTGCTAGAGAAGACATGTTTGAATTTTTTAAAGCTTAGAGAAAAACTATAAAGGGAAGAATTTATAAATCTAAATGTGAAAAATAATTCTAAAACTGCTGCTGAGAAAAAAGGTCTACATACAAATTTCAAATATAAAAACAAGCTTGAAAAAAGTATTTGCCAAGAAAGATAGACAAAGTATTAATGTCCATTATGTTAAAAGACATTACAAATCAATAAGATCAGTATGCTTATTTAATTGTAGAAAGGAGAGAGAAATGAGCAATGAGCAGGAGCAGAAACATAAATTACATGATCAAAATGCTCAAATTAATTTAAAGAGCTTACTAAAGTAAGAAATCATTTTTTTGGGGGGGGCGGTATTTTACCAGGGATTGAACTCAGGGGCACTTGACGACTAAGCCACATCTCCAGCCCTATTTTCTATTTTATTGAGAGACAGGGACTGAGCTTTTTAGCACCTCACTTTTGCTAAGGCTGGCTTTGAACTCGTAATCCTCCTGCCTCAGCCTCCCAAGCTGCTGGGATTACAGGTGTGTGCCACCATGCCCAGCTTAAATATCATTTAAAAAAAATTTTTTTTTGCTTGTAGATGGACGCAATACCTTTATTTTATTTATTTATTTTTAATGTGGTGCTGAGGATCAAACCCAGTGCCTCACACATGCTAGGCAAGTGCTCTACCACTGAGCTACAGCCCCAGCTCCTAAGATATCATTTTTACCTATTATTAGTCAAGGACTGTTGTAGTCAGTTTGGTGTAGTGTTGCTGTGGGTTTGGGGAATTAGATACCCTCATTCATGCTGCAGGAAGATCCTCTGAAGGATCATTTAATAATAAATTTGAAACTCAAAGAATAAATACTCAGTTATCCAGTAGGAATTTATCCTAAGCCACAAACTTGCAACAACTTATCTATATGCAAGGACATCCATTATGGTAGTATTTATGACAGCAGAAACTGTAAATAACCTAAGTGTACACTGAAAGGAGGCTGTTTAAGCAAATCATTATATAGTGTAAAGGAATACTGAGCAGCTATTTAAAAGTACAAGAAGAGAAGTCTAAGCTAATATGAAGAAAAAATCCTGAAGAACTACTATTAACTGAGAAAAAGCAATCAAAACACAGAATGTAAAGCAAAAAGCCCACCATATCAAAGGATATGCATATATGTATATTTGTTAATATGACAGACAAGAAAAATTAACAGTAGTTACCCACTGGGAATGGGACTGGAGCGGATGCAAGGAAAGAAAAACCTTTTTTTTTTTTTTTTTTTGAGATGGGGTCTGCTGAGCCCAGGCTGTCCTCGAACTCTTGATCTTCTTGCCTCAGCCCCTAAGTATCTGGGGTTACAAGCATGAGCCACCCCACCCAGCAATATTTCACTTTATACCCTTCTGTAAAGCTAAAAATTTTTATACTTGTATGTGAATTTCAATTGTTACCTTAAAAAAAAAAACTAGCCAGGCACAGTGGCTCAAGCCTACAATCCCAGCATTTAGGGAGGCTGAGACAGGCGAGTTCAAAGCCAGCCTCAGCAGTGGCGAGGCGCTAAGCAACTCAGTGAGACCCTGTCTCTACATAAAACACAAAATAGGGCTGGGGATGTGGCTCAGTGGTCGAGTACCCCTGAGTTCAATCCCCAGTACCAAAAAAAAAAACCAAAAAACCTAGTTTAAAATGGTTTTGTTTTGGACAAATAACTCAAAACATGGATATGTTAACAATTTGATTTAGTATTCTAGGAGAAAGGGATGTTCTGTGATCCACAGTCTTATTTTCTAATAGAGGAAGTTTCTCCAGAATAAAAGAACTTGCAAGTAGGGTTTAGATGCATAATATGATACTGTGTTTGGCTCAAGGGTAGACCAATACCCAAGCAGTAAATGAAGACATATTTTTGGCCAGGTTTGGCTCACGTCTATAATCTCAGCCACCTCAGAGGCTGAGGTAGGAGGACCACAAGTTCAAGACTAGCCTTGGCAATTTACAGAGACCCTGTCTCAAAATAAAAAATAAGGGCTGGGGATATAGCTCAGTTGGTAGAGTGCTTGCCTCACATGCACAATGCTGAGTTCAATCCCCAGCACCATTTGTGTCCATCTACAAATACAAAAAAAATTTTTTAAGTTTAAAAAACTAGTAGGATTATGATGCCATATTTGTACATGTATGTAACATAATTTGATCAATCTCACTGTCCTGCACCTCCCCTTATCCTCCATCCTCACTCCCTAATCCACTTGCTCTGCTCTATTGATTCCCCTTTTATTATTACTGTAACTAGTGCATTAGTATATATGAAAGCTATACTCATTGTAAACACAAAATCTAAACTTTTCTCTAGATGGTAGAATGGCAAAAGATTTTCTTCTTAAAACCTTTTTTTTTGTGATGTCCTGGAGTTGAATCTACATTCATTCTAGACAACTACACCCACATTCTAGACAACTACTGCCCTCCCACCACAATCTTTATTTTCCTTTTTCGATTTTATTTTATTTTACCACTAATTGGCTCAGGCTAGCCTTGAACTTGTGATTCTTCTGCCTCGGTCACCCAAACAGCTGGGATTACATGCTAGTGCCACCTATCCCAGCAACTTTTCTGTATTTCCTAAGCTTCCTAGAATAAATATGTTGCTGAGAAAATACTGCCAGCTTCTGAAGCCAGAGTGCCAGGGCCCAAAGTCTGATTCTCAAAATTACAAGCTGTCATTTGGGGCAAATTACTTTTTTCTCCCCCCAGTTGTAGATGGACATAGTACCTTTGTTTTATTTATTGATTTTTAAAAATGTGGTGCTGAGGATCGAACTCAGTGCCTCACACATGCTACCAGTGAGCTACAACCCCAGACCCCTTATTTTTTTTGTGACTGTTTTCTCAGAGGTAAAAATGGGGATGATAACTACTACTTAGCAAATAACATTGTTAAGTGAGTTAATGTGGTAAGCATGAAGGGCAGCAGTTGGCATACAGTACATGTTCTAAGTTTTAGCCATCATGCATTCCTTTTACAGCCAGAAAATACATGTTATATGCTGTAGGTTGGCAGTTCTATGCACTATTTTGACAAAATATGAAATTACTGTCCAAAATAGTCCTTTTTTTTTTTTTTGGTACCAGGATTGAACTCAATGGCACTTGACCACTAAACCACATCCGCAGCCCTATTTTGTGTTTTATGTAGAGACAGGGTCTCACTAAGTTGCTTATCGCTTCGCTGTTGCTGAGGCTGGCTTTGAACTCACGAATCTCCTGTCTCAGCTTCCCAAAGTGCTGGGATTACAGGTGTGCACCACCTCGCCTGGCTTATTAAGTTTTAATTTAGCCATGACTTCTTATGAAGATAGCCACTGAGGCCACTGAAATCTGAAATTTTAATCATATTGTGAATTTGTTTCCCCCAAACCAAAATTTTTTAAATTATTATTTTTTCTTTCTCAGGGAGGGGCGTTTTATTTCATGGAACATGTGGCAGATGAGCGTTCAACCTGGAATTACTTCTGGCAACAGGTCCTGGATCCTGCCTGGTACCTTGTGTTTGACGGATGCAAATTGACCAGAGAGAGCTGGAAGGCCCTGGAGCGGGCCAGCTTCTCTAAGCTGAAGCTGCAGCACATACAGGCCCCACTGTCCTGGGTGTTGGTGCGCCCTCATATCTATGGGTATGCTGTGAAATAGCGTGGGGTGGTAGTAGAGCTGAATGATTTGAACAATTTATGACTTCAGCTTTTCATTTAAAATACTAATTGGGAAAAGGGATACTTAATTTTATGTAAAATTGAATTCATCCTTAAAAGTTCCTATTGTATCCTATTTAGCCATTTTTGATCATTTCCCAAAGAATCAAACCCACCAAAACAAAAACCAACTTTGAACTCTCCCTTCAAATGAAACAGGGGGCTTTCATAATTGAAGTCCACCATTGTGTCCTCACCTTACTTTTCTGGGGTCTTGGAAATTTTTCCAGTTGTCTTCTTTAAATTGTTACCCATATATTTTCATTTCACTCCTTCTGGGAGAGCTTGGTGCTAAGAAGTAGTTAAATCACTTCAAAACAAGACTTCCCACAGGGAGCAGTGAAAAGACATTAGCAATTCACAAACTCAACAGAGAAATATGAGCTAATTGGAAATCCAAGTACAAACAGCACAGAATTTCTGTAAAAGAAAGATGAACCTGTTTGTTCTTCTTGGTATCACTAGTTTTCCTTTCAGGGTGAAAGCACTAGGCTGCCGCATATAATTCTGTCCAGCTTTTTGTCTTTTAGCCCAGTGTTCCACCAAAGTTCGTTTTCCTGCATTCCAGTCTTCATTTCTTAAGATAAAGATTATATTTCACACGTTAGTATAAACATAAAACTAGATGAGGCAGTTAGGGTTCTGGGGCTCATTTCCTTATAATTCTGCACATTCTTTGTTGAATATAGGTGATTATAGGCAAGGAAAGAAACTGAAAATAGGAAAAGCTTGCAAAATTAGTAGACTACATAAGAACCCCTAAAAGTCAAGCAACCCATGAGTCTGTAAATAAGTAGGCAAGTATTTCTTTGACTATTCTAATCAAAATCCACTCCCGTCCAAGATGACTTCTTTGTTCTCTGCACCAATAGAAACCATGAAAATCACCAAAAGTGCTTTGAAAACAAGTGTTAGATTGGTTAGTAAGAGGATTTCACAGGATGTTCAGCAACAGTTTGTATATATTTTAACAAATGTGTATTTTCTGAGATGATTTTGTAAAAGTACTACTTTAAATACCAAATCAACCAATAAATTCACATTCATTTTAGGAATAGAAATAAAAGAGAGTTGATCTCTTTGCCAACTTGGTTTCATTTTTCTTCATGTTTCTAAGAGGTCTTGTCTTCATTGTGGCAAACTAAGTATTTGAACCTACAGGTTTTTCTTTCTACAGCTAAGTGGAAACACGGCTAGTAGATTTTAGAAAAAGCAATCTTGCAAGGATCAGAGTGGGCTTTGAAAGGTTCGTATCCAAAGATCCCATTTGTGAAATGCACTGAGCAGGAAGAAAGGAAGCTCACTGTTCTGCCTCTTGAACATGAAAAGAGTTCCTGGTCCAAGTGAGGTGGGATGTTCACCTAAAGCTTCCTAAGCTCTGCAACACGAATCTCCTTCTGCAGTCTCTTAAAAGTAGGAACTTACTTTATCTACCCACCACACTATTGGTTAGGTCGGTCTAGTGACTGAGAGATTTGAAAAGACCCAGGTGTACTTGGTGAAATGTTATCTGTCACACTGGGAGGTAATACCCAAGTACAAAGTACTAGTCACTTTCTCATTAAATCCCTCTTGTCTAAGTAGTATGGCAACTAACAGCCTTACTTTTGATTAAAAAAAAATTAAGGGGTAGAGAAATAAGTGAAATTTCTTACATTATTCCACACGTTACTTGGCAAGTCTAGAAGCCCTGCTTCCACAAAGTCTGCTGTGCCAATCATTGCTGCAATGTTATTTTCTTATGGCTCCCTTCTCCAAACCAGACAACACATACTTAAAATCTCTCTGAAGACCTCAGGAAGTGATTTAAGACTGTGTAAAAGGGAAACTGAAGAAAAAAAAAGGGGGCGGGGGCATCCAATGTCTTTAAAGTCCTTTGCTGGTTAGGATCCCATTATTCCAAGTGACAGAATTCATGACCCAAACAGGTTTAAACTCAAAAAAGGACTTTAGTGCCTCAAACTAGTGAAAAGCACAGGGGCAGCAAGCCTCAAGCACAGCTTGGTTAGGGTTCAAGTAATGCTATCATGAGCCAGAGCCAGACAGACTTTAGGATCATGTTTACACCCTTTCTCTGTTTCTCCTACTGCAACATAAAAATGCTTGATCTTCCCTAAAAGAGTCTCTATGCTTTTTGTGTCTCTACTCTTTATATATAGATTATTGGTTTGTTTGTTTGTTTGTTTTAAATGCATAGCCAAAGCCACCTGCAACTAGCAGAAGTGGATGTTAAAATTGTGGCTGCAGCAGAGTGGCTGGTGGCAGCTCCGGTGGTGTCCGGGCGCCAGGCAGAGGCAGCTGCGGTGCAAGGTGTGGCGAGGCCTATCCAGGCTTCCTGAGGCCCTCTACTCTGTGAGCCCTGGCGCGGGGTTGAGGGGCAGGGGTAAACGTGACTTCCGTGGGCCCGCGGGGAGAAGGAAGGAAGGAAGAATGAGCAAAGGGAATCATAAGGAAGGAGGAATTTAACCGTCTCAGAAGTATACTATGGAACCAAAGAAGGCAAAACCACCAAGTCATCTGAAATTGTGCTTGGCTCACTGATAATCCTCAGAAAAAATTAGAGATCACTACGCCAGCATGAGCCTAACCCCCAGTTCTCCTAAGACTGCTACAAAGATGTTTGACGAAACGGCTTGGGGTGAGTATATTGTGGAATGGGCTACAAAAGACCCATATGGCTTCCTTACAACAGTTATTTTGGCCCTTACTCCACTGTTCCTAGCAAGTGCTGTACTGTCCTGGAAATTGGCCAAGATGATTGAAGTCAGGGAGAAGGAGCAAAAGAAGAAACAAAAACGTCAAGAAAATATTGCAAAAGCTAAATGACTCAAAAAGGACTGAAAGAATGAAATGAACATGCTGAGCAACCAGAAAAAAATCATTTGGAAAATTATGCAGCTTCGGAAGGACTCACGAAGGTTCCTTTGAATTTCATGATAGTATTATCAATAAATGAAATCTGACCATATAGAAGAATCATGTCAGTTTTGACCTCCACACTGTAGTTTTAGGCTTGGGTGTAGAAGTTTGTTGGTATCTACTGGCAATTATTATAAATAAGCATTTATTATACAGGTTGAGCATCCCTAATCAGAAAATCCCAAACCCCAAATACTCAAAATCCAAAACTTGTGCACAAACACGATGCCACAAGTGGAATTCCAGTCAAGACACAAGTACACTAAAAATATATTTTTTAAAATTGCATAAAATTACCTTCAAGCTATACAAAACAAATGAATTTTGTGTTTAGACTTAGGTTCTATTCTCAACATATCTCATTATGTATATGCAAATATTCCAATATCTGAGCAAATTAAACACTTCTGGTCCCAAGCATTTCAGATACAGGATACCCAACCTTATGGTATATGAAGTATAAATTCTTTATAAGTGACTAAGTCATTTGCCATTTTGCAGCTTTTGTACTGAAATGAAAACATCCTATGGAGAAAAATGAGTTTAGATTATGAACTTTATTCAAATAGTGGCTTAAAATGGGATCCTGTTCTGGACAAAGGATGTTAAGAATATAAAAGAATTATCCTCTCTGAGGTGAAAAGTTTGCTTTGGCTTAAAGGAGATCCAGTATGTTAATCACATCTTTTATCATTATTGCTTATTCCTTAGAATGTAATCATTACTGGATTTCTCAAAATAGTACTAATGAGTATACAGGTCTATTTTCTTCATTTTTTCTGATTTTAGACTTTGAGACAACTGGCAATTATCAAGACATTCTCATTTTTTAAAATTTTTTTTAGTTGTTCATGGATCTTTATTTTATTCATTTATTATTTATATGTGGTGCTGAGGATTGAACCCAGTGCCTCACACATGCTAATCAAGTGCTCTACCACTGAGCTACAGCCCCAGCCCAAGACATTCTCATTTTAAAACTTAATTTTATAAAGAATTATCTTGATTATGTCGAATACTACTTTCTAGTTATAACAGTTTTTGCACTTATGAACACTGCAACTTTTTAAAGAGATGAGTTGTTGAGAAGAAGAATTCTATGATTTAAAGCTTGCAGTAAAAATGCCAAATGCTCTAGTATCTTGGAACCAGTTTATTTTTGTGTTAACTAGAACAGTGAAATAGTTTAAAAGTTTTATCAGATAATTTGTTGATTATATAGATGACACTTCTGGTTTTATTCCATTGTTTAACTCATAGGAAGTGATAGCCTGTACTTTTTAAAAAAAAATTTTTTATAGTTGTTGATAGATCTTTATTTTATTTATTTATATGTGGTGCTGAGAATCGAACCCAGTGCCTCACACACGCTAAGCAAGCGCTCTGCCACTGAGCCACAACTTCAGCCCTAGCCTGTACTTTTTTTTTTTTTTTTTTTTTTTTTTTTTGGTACTGGGGATTGATCTCAGGGGCACTCAACCACTGAGCCACATCCTCAGTCCCATTTTGTGTTTTATGTAGAGACAGGGTCTCACTGAGTTGCTTAGCGCCTCGCCGTTGCTGAGGCTGGCTTTGAACTCGCGATTCTCCTGTCTCAGCCTCCCTAAGTGCTGGGATTACAGGCTTGAGCCACCGCGCCCGGCCTAGCCTGTACTTTTTGATCCAACAACTTTGAGGTGAAAATTAAATTTCATATTTCTTTTACAGAGTTAACAGCTAAGTTATAACTTCTTAAATAGTAAAGAAAGGCTTAAAATTTGAGAAGATTTTTCTGGGCATAGTAATAATTGCACAAATATGGTAAACTATTCAAAATGAGAATGGTATGATTGGAAGTACAGAGCTAAAGGAATTTCAGTTAAGTAGTGTAACTGGAACTCTTGACTGTTAAACATAGCTTTTCTAAATGCATGGTCCAATAATTTTATTCTCTGTATGTAATAGCTTATTAATGTTTCTGCACTTCTGAGAATGAATTTTAAGTAATTGTCCAACAGCTCTAGTCTAAAAATGAAACCAGATAATGAAATAAATTTGATACTTTTTTTTTTAGTACTGGGGATTGAACTCAGGGGTACTCGACCACTGAGCCACATCCCCATCCCTACTTTGTGCTTTATGTAGAGAGAGTCTCACTGAGTTGCTTAGCACCTGGCCTCCCAAAATGCTGGAATTACAGGCGCGCACCACCACATCTGGCTTAAATTTGATACTTCTATAAGAAAAAAAACAAAACTGTGGCTGCTCAACTGACACAGTCACTGTGCCTCTCCCCCAAGATAAGCCAACTGGCTGTAGCTACTGCTGCCCTGGGGTGCAGCCACGCAGCTGAACCAGGTCTGTGGGACAAGCAGAAGGCAAGGCAGGGCAGGTATTGGAGTTGGTACCACACCACCTGCAATGCCAGCACTGGCCTCAGACACCCTGGGATGGTCAAGGAAGATGGTGACAGACCCTGGCATCTCTCCATGCTTCTGAAATCACATGGGCAACCACAGGAGCTGTCATGATTGCTATGAAACACCTTTGCTCTGGCTAGAGCACCTCCACATGACTCCACTTAGCAGCCTCTCTGGACGGCTCCACCAACCCCGAAGCTGCTTCAGAAGTTCCAGTCTGTGAAGAGC
>CM053403.1:59290861-59356418 GCA_028644305.1 Xerus rutilus | reverse complement strand
GGAGTTTGGAGTTACAATCTATGCAATCTACAAATTTAAAATCACAGTGCAAGGGGAAGGGCTCTAGTTATGACTGGGTAACCGACTACATTATGGACATTATGATTGGAAGACTGAGGGCAAAGAGAGATTTGTTGGGGGGCTTGAAATGGCTACATTTTAACCTCATGGTTTTGTAATTTAAAAATAGCTCCATCTAACTACACACTATGAAATTTAAGCTTTAGATTACAGCAAAAACATTTTTGTTACATATTAGGAAACTTAGACTGCTGGTTTAACTTTAACAGAAAAGAGAACATTAATCTTATAGTCTGGGACTGTGACAGAGATATCAGAACTGATTACAAAATGAAATTATAAGAACATTATGAAGAACCAATGCCTGGGGAAAGTGTTAATTTTTCTATACTTTGTAACTTTCTGAACTCTGTAGGGATGTAGCTACATTACTTAATTGCTAGTATAAATTGTAGGTTACTATGCCAATTCACTGCTGTCTAAACTAACCACGTAGGGTTAGTTCTTGGAAATATATAACTCTTAGGGAGGTAAACCCAGGTCATCTTGAATCACTGCTGTCTGTGGTGAAGGCCACTTTGTGATAACACTTGCAGATGTTTTACTGTCTTTGTTCTACACTTGTGAACTACTTACCATAAATTCCCTGTGCATGGTCTTTGGCTACGTAGGCCAAGAATTCAAACCTACCAATGTCATAATGGTCAAGAAATGATGTCAATTTTCTATAAACAGCTCCATGTAACCTCAGCTCAGGGTCCAGAACTTCAGAGCACTAACTTATCTGCGTCAATAAAGCCTTGTTCAGGTGGTTTCACTGCCCACTCGTGATCTTTATCTCTGGTAGAGTGGGCTGAGCTGGTTGAACCAGGAGCTTGTAACACTAAGGGCCACCAGCCCTAAGAACACTAAGCAGCCCAAAAGCAGTGGAGAGTGGAGAACTGCAGAGGAACTATAGCTCCAGTTGGAAAAATAGCTGCTAGCTCCTACTGCTGAGGAGCTTTCCCCAAAGAGCTAGGAGAGCTGTTGACACCAACTGCTGGGAATCACTGGCACTCAGGGCAGCGAGCTTACCAAGAGATAAGAGTCCCCAGTACTCTAAGTTCAAAACTGTAAGAGCTGAGAGCCACTGGCACTTAAAGCTTGGGACTATTAACACTAAGAGCTGAGAGCCACTGGTATTCACATTCATTGCTGCTAATTCTCAGGGAGCTGCACTCTGCCCATTCATGATTTCTGTCCAAACTGAGCAAAACAACCTTTAGTCTGTTGGTAACAAATCTACTGCTGGATTTTGATAAGACCTCTCCAATGGGAGATCACATAATATAATGCTGAGAAAAGTGGGTTTTCAGTGGGATAACTATGACACAAGGAAAATAAAAGACAAAAGGGAACAGTGGCTCTGACAGCGAAGTGATCTAGGCCAAATCCTCCCTGTATTGAAGGGGTTAAAATATACTATTCTGGCATATTGATTATTTAAAAGTATTCAAAAGAACAGCAGGTGCAAGAAAATCACTGGGACCATCATACTGCTTCTTAAAAACAGAAAATGAAATTCACATTTGAAATGTCTCCCTTCTAGTAAAGTGATGCAACATCCTATCATCAAAGACATAGAGAGCTGAGGCCAGAGGAATTCTGTACTTGTTTAAATAAGCATTCTTAAACTAACCCTATGTTCACAACTACTTCCCTACCCAATTAAATACCCTTGCCCAATGTCACCACATTTGCACAGTTTATTACTCTGTCCAACTCAGTATAAAGTAATTGATGCTAACTGCTTCTTTGGGTCTCCATTTCTTTACAAGGACTCTCTCCCATGCCACATAAAACTTGCATTACAGTGGATGCTGATCCATAATGGGGGAGGAGACATGGGAAGAATGGAGGAACTTTGGTCAAAGGGAAGGGAGGTGGGAGGAGGAATGGGGATAGTAAAGATGGTGGAATAAGGTGGACATCATAGCCCTAGCTTTATGTATGACTGCATATATGATATGATTCTACATCATGTACAACCAGAGAAATGAAAAGTTGTGCTCTGTGAATCAAAATGCATTCTGCTATCATGTATACCTAAGTAGAATGAATGAATGAATGAATGAATGAATGAATGAATGAATGAATAAAGCAAGAATAAGGAATATAACTTTCGTCAGCCTGGTGTTGCAGCTATTGTCGTTGACGCTGCCTTTGTTATGAGTGACTTCCTCCAACAGTTCCTTCAAGCCTTGACTCATTTACTTGAGAGTGACTAGTGTCATTTTCTGATCACAGATAGGAACTTTGTCTCTCAGGCCAGAGCTTGGACATTAAGAATCTGTTCCTAAGGATTCCTGAAACAAATGCCACCAACACCTCATAACACAAAGGTACGTGTCAATTCCCCAGAAGGAAATTGAGTGTAGTCCAGAAGAGGAACAGTGCCCAAAAGCTCAAAAATATCAAAAATGCTCCTTTTGGGCTTAAGTTAAAGCTTTTAGGAACTGTCTGCTTTGAATACGTAATAGCATAGCTGTGTTATGAAACAAGGTTTACACAGGAAATGACATTCTGGAAAGTGATTTTTGTCAAGTGATAATTCACAATAATATCCATATTAATAAATATGACTACTACAAAAAATTTGCATTACACTTTTCTCTTACTAATCTGTGTTACATCAATTTAATTCTCAGACCCAGCCAAGACCCTAGGAAGGTAGGGATGGAATTTTTCAGCCCCTACAGTGTCACCTGTTGACTCTAACCTTGAGCAAGTTACTTACTTGTCTATTCTGTTTCCTCATCTGAAAACAGGGATAAAACATACTTAAATGGTGAGAAGAAAAGAAGTAATGAGCACCTGGCGCTTGATAAATGTTGACTTTATTCAACCAATTTTTTTTTCCTTCTCTGTGTGTGTGTGTGTGTGGTGTGCTGGAACTGAACCCAGGGCCTCATGCATATTAGGCAAGCACCACCTCTGTGCTACACTCTAGCCCCCCACTTTCAACTTAACTGATACATAATATTTATTGAGTGCCTACTTGTGCTCTGCTCTTGACACTTGGAAAAGAGCTCTGAATAAACTAGACACAGTGCCTACACTCATATAGCAATCAAGATAAATACTCAGGGCTGGGTTGTAGCTCAGTGGCTTGTCTGGCACATGTAAGGCACTGGGTTTGATCCTTAGCACCACATAAAAATAAATAAAGATAAAACAAAGGTATTGTGTACACACACACACACACACACACACACACACACACAAAGGTAAATACTCTCTGAGGAAAAAACTCAAAGTGCCAAGAGAATGTCATCCCACCTACCCAGATGGGGTAGGAGATCAGAGGCTTCCATGTAGAAGTAACTTCTGAGATAAATTCCAAAGGATGACTAAACAGTATTTCAGCCAAATGGAACAGCTTGTTCCCTGGCTGAATAAAAGGAGGAAATGGTATGTTCAAGAAACTGAAAGCCAACAAACAGGGCTAGGCACAGAGCCTGAAGGGCAAGTTCTGAGACAGCTACTACTTCCATCGGCTTCTTCCTAAATCTCGCTGAGATGAGCACAATACTTATTTTAGTGAATAACACCTCCCACAAAAAAATTAAAATTTCTATGTTATTTTAAAACATTTTATCCCTCTTTTAATATTAAAATTGTTTCCTCTGAATTCCTACGCATTTCACACTTGAATAGAAAGTGAAGCAAACATTGCATAATAGTTCCCTTTGTACTCTTAACCCTAACTTGAGCCTTTCTACTTGGTGCTGCTATGAAAAACACAGAACCTAACTGAAATTTAATTTGTTTGTTAAGGCAATCAACATTCCAGTG
Organism: Xerus rutilus; assembly: GCA_028644305.1. Classification (NCBI taxonomy): domain Eukaryota; kingdom Metazoa; phylum Chordata; class Mammalia; order Rodentia; family Sciuridae; genus Xerus; species Xerus rutilus. The sequence goes on along the minus strand of CM053403.1, from coordinate 59,352,563 downwards.
CCTGTCAGCTGTAGCAGACTAACGTCAACGAAAAAAAAAATTAAGTAAATATCATTTAATCTCAATATTTAAAATTAAAATCAAAAGTATTCAGGTTACATTTAAAAAATCAAAAGAATTCCCTTTTGGACTGTGAAACCACTGGTTAGTCCCAGTGTTAGAGAACAGAGGCAGAGATCATGTTGACCGAGGATAAAGGAAATAAGAGTGGCCAGTCTTCTTAATTCCTAATTCAGTTTTTAAAAGTAACAACACGATCATCAAACAAGGTATTATTTTGTTTCTAAAGGAAACTAAGAGCCTGTAGAGAACTGCCCTGGAACATGCATATGAACTAGAAAAATTATCACTCAAAATTTACCATTCTTTTTTAAAAAATATTTTTAGTTGTAGATGGGCACAATGCCTTTATTTTGTTTCTTTAGTTTTTTTTTTTTTTTTTTTTTTTTTAATGTGGTGCTTAAAAGTAAAAAATCACAATAGTCTTTCCTCAGGCTGCACCCTTCTCAGTCTTTAAAATGTTTGATACTGATGTCAATCTTCTCCTTGGAATGATCCTTGCATTCCATGTCTCTTAATAGCTAGTAACAAAAAATTGCATTTTTAAGTGTCTTCTTTATGACATACACGAATTTTTAAAACAATGATTTCATATGCTCCTCATAGTTCTACAAGGCAGGTATAATTATCTGCATCTGATAAAATAGATCTGTAATGGCTGTATCACTTGTCCAAGGCCACACAGTGAGTGGTCACACCAGTGTTGCCATGTAATTTGCATGACTTGGACACCCAGGCCTCACCACTATGCAGCACAGCTTCTCAAGACTATCTGTATTTCTGTCCCCTACTTCCTCCTCCATTTCACTGTGAATGGTCCCTGTGACTCATCTACTCTACTATTCTGTGTTCAACCCCTTGAGCCTTTATTCTACTACATGGTTGTGAGTCACTATGTGAGGAAGATTCCTAGACCTCCTACTTTCGCCAGTCCTTTGATATTGAGAATTGAACATGTGGAAAATAATTCAGGGCTGGGATGTAGCTCAGTGGTAGAGCACTTGCCTAGCACATGTGAGGCCCTGTGTTCAATCTCCGGCAAAAAACACAAACCAATGAAACCAGAACTGTGTGCTGCATTTAATAAGCAGCACTTTCCAACTCTCTCACTATCCAGGATTATTTCTCTGTTCTTTAAGGACCATATAAAATGATGCCTCTTCTGCAAAGCATACTCTGGTTTTGTCAAAAAGCTTCTTTGAGAAATCTTGTAGCACCCACTAACACCTAGTGGTGTGATTTCTCATCACCAATCCCTTCTTCCTTTCTTCTATGTGACAAACAGTGCCTCCTACACAGCAGGTGTCCAGAATATATTTATTGACCAGTTCATGATCAAGTTCTGCTTCTTCCAAATACCTCTCAGCCAGTCCCTTCCACCCCATCACCACAGCCATCCGCACAGTCTGAGAGCTAATGCCTGGATGACTATATGTATAGGTTGCCTGGAGAAGGCTGGAATGACAAACCATTCTTGTAGGAACTTGCCAGTTATTGCCTGATTTTGCAAAGGAAAAGTGGCTCTAAGGTGAGGAAAAGATACTAATTCTGATATGTAATAGGGTAGCTCCTTTGGAGTTGTCCTCTACTCCCTCCTCCCTATCCCTTTCTGCCCCACACTAATCCTTTTGCAATGGTTCCAAATTCTTAAGATGTTTGCATTGAATCCAAGGCCTCGCCTATGCTAGGCAAGTACTCTAACTCTGAGCACATCCCTAACTAACTGCTAAATAATAATTTAGGGAACCTAGAATTTCTGATAACCTTTGTAATACCCTTCCTTGGTCTTTAGTTCTATAAATTTCTGTGAAGTTTAACTTAAAATTTAAAAAAATAGTAATTTAAGGGCTGGGGCTCTAGGTCAGTGGTAGAGCACTTGCTCAGCATGTGGGAGGCACTGGGTTTGATCCTCAGCACCACATAAAAATAAATAAATAAAATAAAGGTATTGTGGGGCTGGGATTGTAGCTCAGCAGTAGAGCGCTTGCCTTGCATGCGTGAGGCCCTGGGTTCGATCCTCAGCACCACATACAAAGCAATAAAATAAAGACATTGTGTCCATCTACAACTAAAAAAAAAATTAAAAGAATAAAATAAAGGTATCGTTTCCATCTATAACTAAAAATGCTTTTTTTTTTTTGTAGTGCTAGGGACTGAACCCATGGCCTTGTGCATGTGAGGCAAGCACTCTACCAACTGATCTATATCCCCAGCCCTAAAAATATCTTTTTTTAAAAAAAAGTAATTTAAGAAAATACAGTAACAAGTTGCAGGAGGTCAAAGACTATTACAGTGCTCCAGGGAAAGAAAAAATAGGAGACCCACAACTGGATAATGAAGATTTTGCTCAGCACAAAGCCTTTCTGCTCTGCTCTTTTCCCTCCCTATAAAAGCCCTTTGCACCCCTAAACCCCACAAGATGGAGCTTTGAGGTTGAGTCTCTCCACCTTTCAAGATTACAGACCCTTGAATAAAACAATTTCTTTCTTTCTTTTTTGGACACAACATCTTTATTTTATTTATTTATTTTTATGTGGTGCTGAGGATGGAACCCAGTACCTCATACATGTTAGGCAAGCACTCTACCTCTGAGCCACAGCTCCAGTCCAGTTTTTTTTTTAAGTTTTTTATTTGTTCTTTTTAGATATATATGACATAGAGTATATTTTAACATATTTATACAAACATGGAGTATATCTGAATAGAGTGATTTCTTACAACCAAGTCTCATTTCCTGAATATTGGCATTTGAGCCACGGGCAGCTCTTAATTCCAGAAACAGATATAGTAGTAGAAAATACTTCTTCCACAACTGACAACCTTCTTTGCCCCTCTTCATTTCACCCCACTAACATAGCAAGGCAAAAACAGAAGCTCAGCAAACAATGTTCCTGGAGTACAAACTAGAAGCTTCCTAGACAGGCACCAACATCTGATCCAAACTAGGGTCTCCCATTCCTAGAAATGCTCTGACTGGTCTCCATGTCATCATGCTTTTACCACCACTGGCTTCCTGCACATAGTTTTCAGAACAAGGACAATATTTCTTTTTTTTTTTTTTTAATATTTTTTTAGTTGTAGATCGACACAATGTCTTTATTTTACTGCTTTGTATGTGGTGCTGAGGATCGAACCCAGGGCCTCATGCATGCGAGGCAAGCGCTCTACCGCTGAGCTACAATCCCAGCCCAAGGACAATATTTCTTAATTATCAGTTTAATTTAGCTATTCTCACAACTCAAACTCATGAATATTATCTACTCATCATAAAACTAAATTTAAGTCTCCCTCATATCTGTACTCAGGGCTGTCTGTCAGATGACTACTCAACACTTTTACCCGCTTTAGGGTCCAGTGGAAAAGCATGGGGTTTGGAGTCAGAATTGCATCATACTAATGTTTTATTAAATTAGCAAAAGAAGATTTCACCACTTTTATCTCTTAAGATTTATTAAATTAGTAAAAGAGGATGTCACTACCTTTATTGTTGTGAGGACAGAAATGAGATAAATGCAAAAGGTGTTTTGTAAACCAAAAACTGTGATGAGCACTGAGGCTGCTTCACAGTCTCCCTTGGCACAACTTGAGCCTCCTTAAATATCTGCGAGAAGTGGAGAATGAAATCTATTTTTCTAGCAGAAAAAACATCTTACATCTACAAATTCCAGCAATCTGAATTATTATATATTATAACATTTTCTGAACAATCAAGGATGTTTCTTTATGGAGCATTTTATTTTTAATTTTAAAATTTTAATTAGAACACAGTAATTGTACATATTTATGCAGTATAGTGTGACATTTCAATACAGGTATACAATATGTAATGTTGGTACGTTTTAAAAAAGAATCTCCAATGAAAAATAGTCTGGCAAAGGCCTTGTTTTCGTACTTAACAAAAGGTTGGGCACTCTCATAAGATGAGCTTGCTTCATTAGCTAATAACTTTCACAGAGGGTGTTCATAGATTTAGATATGGTTTTCTAAAACCCTCTAATCTTCATTTTCATTTTACTTGTCAAGCTAAGTAATGAGTATTAAGGCTGTGAAAGCAGCAGCACCCAGTTCAAATCTGATCTCATGTCTCAGGTTATGGGAACAGATTATCAACACCAATCCCAGAGGAAGAGCTTTCAATGTTATTGTCCATCAAAGTTTAGAAATAAAGAAATCTAACATCATCCTAAGTGAAATAAGCCAGACTCAGAAAGTCAAGGATCCAGTGTTTTATCTCATATGCAGAAGCTCGAGAAAGATGGAAGAAAAAGGAATTAAAAAAAAATTTAGAGGAATCTCACAAAAATAGAAGGCAGACCAACAGAGTAGAGGAAGATCTAGAAGGAGAGAGGAAGGGAGGAAATGGGGAAGTATGGGAAAGAAATTTACCAAATTATGCTAAGTCCATCCAAATATACCACAAGGAATCTCACACACACACACACACACACACACACATCTAGGATAATATATATGAAAACATAGATATGAAACACACTAAAATAACAAAAATAGGAAGATCAGCAGAGTAGTGCAAGTGGATCAGAGAAGGGAAGAAAAGAGGGAAAGGGAAGGTACTGGGGAATGAGATTTATTAAATTTTGTGGTATACGTGTATGAATATGGCATAATGAATCACACCATTATGTATAATTATAACACACCAATAAAAAAAGAATAAAGAAATCTAAAAATTCTTTTTAAAAAAGCAAAGGTTGCAGTATTAAAAACACATATACATAAAACATAAAACATACATTTATATGTTTATAAATATAAATGATGCTCTATGTCAAGTTTCTTGCCAATACGTACAAACCCAAATCCCCCAATTTTTTTTTTTAATATTTTTTTAGTTGTTGATGGATCTTTATTTTATTATTTATATGTGGTGCTGAGGATCGAACCCAGTGCCCCACGCATGGTAAGCAAGCGCTCTACCACTGAGCTACCACCACAGCCCCAAATTTTTTAAATGGAAGGAAACACTGAATAAAGTGAGTTACTAATAATCTGTTAAACCATCAGCACACACTTATGCTATGGTGCCTTCATTTCCTTCCCTTCGCATTCTGAGTAGTGTTTAGAGGCTTCTTGACTTAAGTGAAATTTTACAGAGAAACTTGCCATATGTTCACACAGCACTGGGCTGACAGGTATGCTAGAAAATGAGAATTAGGTAAAAACTGTGCCAACTAGAACTGATTCTTAACTTTCATGGGGGGATCAGAGACAACCTTGAGAATCTGATGAAAGAGAAGTGCCCTTTCTAAAAAATGTTTCTACAAATAAACTTCATTTCAGGAGGAAAACAGATATGCCAAACACTTGTCTACGCATCTTATCATGAACTCCAAAGTGCCACATGTGAATTTTAAACTCAGAAGACCCCATTGCTAAATGCAGCCTCCTAGTCTTTTACCTCTCCCACGAACCTGTTCCTCAATTTAGAGATGTCTAGTGCTGCTACCTGCCTTAGTCTATCTTGGGGTAACAACTTGCATTGATCCCCTTCTCTCCCTAGGCTGAATAGCAGAGTAAATCAACTCATCATTACTCTCCTGTTCATGCCCTCTTGTCCCATAACATACAAATCTGCCAATTTCTGACCTTGGGGACCATTTACCCCAATCTTCTGCCTCCTTCCTTTCTTTCTTCTTTCCTTTTTCCAACACTGGGGATTGAACCCAGGCCTTTGCACATGCCAGACAAGTACTCTACCATTGAGTTATACCCCCCCAGCTTCAATCCACTTGTTAATCTATATTTTTTATCCTAGCTTAGCAAATGGTAAGATAATTTTTGTCACCATACTCAAGCTGGAAACCAGATCATCCTATTTCTTTCACTCTCACCTCCTATAACCAGCCATATGCAGTCCATTCCTCTCTCTTCCTCTACTGCTTCTGTACCCACTGCTCCTTACCTAGATTAATTGGCCTCCAGTCCGGAACCCTTTAAATCTAGGTCCTATGCTGCTAACAGAACCTAAATTAAAAAAAAAAAAATTCTGCCCCAAATCCTTTGATGGCTTCTCATAGCTTTCACATTAAAAGTTCAAATTCTTAGTTTAAAATACAAAGCTAAGGGCTGGGTATGCACCTCAGTGGTAGCAATCCTTCTTAGCATTCATAAGACCCTATATTTGATTCCCGGCACCACAAAAATTAATTAATTACTTACTTAATTTAAAAATGTAAACTAGGAAGGGTGGCTCAGTAGTAGACTGTGCACTTAGCACATTCAAGGGCCTGGGTTCAATCCCCAGCACCAAAATAAAAATTTTAAAAATAATAAGATGCAAGGCTCTAGTGATCTGGCCCCACTGGCTCCAAAGCTCTATCCTCTAAAAGCCACTCCATATATGACACCTATCCCTGATTCCATACATTGTACCATTTGTATGTTTGCCTCTGTGCCATTCTATAACATCTGTGCCCTATCTCTGGAATACTTGTATTCTCTCTTCATCTACAATTTACTCATTTTCTAAAACATCCCATGTTAATCTCCAAAAGACCTTTCTGAATTCTCAGTTTGACTTTTGGGGGCTTTATCTATGTTCCTACAGGCTCCTACCTCTATCTGCTCACCTTTCCAACATTCTCTAGTTATTGGGTGACTCATCTCTCTCCCCTATTTCACATTAAGCTTCTTGATGGCAGGGTACTACAATTGTTAACAAGAATGCCAACTCTGACAACCCTTGTGGAAAAATCTGGCAGTATCTAACAAAACTATACCTAAATTTACTGAAAATGTGCTTCCAAACAGATGAAAATATATACGCACAAGAGTACTCATTTGAGCACTGTTGACTATGTTTCCAATTTAGATGTTCAGATACATAACAGTGATTGAATAAATGATGATACACCACACAGTGGAGGCCTATACAGTTATAAAAAGAATGAGAAAGATCTCTGAGAAGTGATTTACAGGATCTACTAGGTTTTTTGGTTGTTTATTAAAAGGCTATGTTAAGATTTTAAGAAATCTATGAGATACCTCCTTTGTGGAAAAAAAAGTAAGAAAATACATATGCATCTTTATTTTTACAAAAATAAACAAGAAAAATAAGTCAGAAACTAATAGTTTCAGTATATTCACAGAGTTGAACAACTATTATCACAATATTTATTTATTTACTTATTTTTTGGTACCAGGGATTAAACTCAGGGGCACTCGACCACTGAGCCACATCCCCAGCTCTGTTTTGTATTTTTATGTAGAGACAGGGTCTCACTGAGTTGCTCAGCGCCTCACTTTTGCTAAGGCTGGCTTTGAACTCTCCATCCTCTTGCCTCAGCCTCCAACACTGGGATTACGGGCATGCACCACCGTGCCCAGCACATTCTATTTTAAAACATTATTCACCACTCCTTAAAATGACCGGTACCCATTAGTAGCCATTCTCTATTTCTCCCTATCTCCCGGCTCTAGGCAAAGATTAAGCTTTCTATCTCTATACACTGCATGATCAGGACATTTCATATAAATGGAATCATACAACATATGGGCTTTTGTGATGGGCTTCTTTCACTTAACACAATATTTTATATGCCACATTTTGGTTATGCATTTACCAATGAATGGATATTTGGATAGTTTAAATTTATTAGCTACTGTGAATAATGCTACTATAAACATTTATGTACAAATATTTGTGTAGACATATGTTTTCTTTCCAAGTAGTGTTTGGACACAGTATTTTGATTTTATATCCTCTGAAAAAAAGATGTCTAAATAGTATGTAACTCCTTTTGATAGGATTTTTCACATTGATGTTGGTCAGAAATTCTGAAACTACTTTTTGTGTATGCTGTATTAAGCAAATAAACAAACATACTGAGAACAGGAACCAGGTCACTTGCATTCAGAAAAGGGAATCACAGTATGAAAAGGAGGAAGCCTAGAACAGATGCTGTGGAATTGGATTGAAACCGGAGATATTACTATGAATTCATGGTTTTAAGACAGGTATGTAGAGGGCTGGGATTGTGGCTCAGTGGTAGAGCACCTGCCTCGCATGCGTGAGGCACTGGGTTCGATCCTCAGCACCACATAAAAATAAATAAAGATAATGTGTCCATCTACAACTAAAAAAATATTAAAAAAAAAAAAGAAGACAGGTATGTAGAGGAACAAGGGTAGTCATAAATATAAATCTGTGTGCTGATAGCTTAAAAGCAATGATACTCTAGTAATAATGAGTACTTTTAGTGCCTAGAACTTGTTTTATAAATATCATTCTCCATTAAAATGAATCAGTACTGGGGCTGGGATTGTAGCTCAGTGGTAGAGCGCTTGCCTCGCATGCGTGAGGCCCTGGGTTCGATCCTCAGCACCACATACAAAGCAATAAAATAAAGACATTGTGTCCATCTACAACTAAAAAATATTTAAAAAAAAAAAAAAAAAAAAAAAAAAATGAATCAGTACTCGTTGAAGAAATGGCTGACTTCAATGAAGCAGTAGAAAAAGCACAAATTCAGTTTGGAACAACTTGAGGTATTCAAAAAACAAAGGGGACATGTCAGTAAGACCCAGAGCCAGCTTCAAAGTCTCCCACAAACCAAATCTGGGACAATTAGACCATCAAATTAAGTAACTGAAATAATGGATTATACATCATTAATAAAATAGGAATCCAAGAAACCAAATTGATATAATTAAATGAATAGAGAAGAAGGGAAAGCTAGTCCTTTTACAATGTCAACTAATAAGGATGATGAATATAGAAAAATTACCATTTGGCTGACAAAATTAACTGATTCAGGCAATGATTATGAATGGATATAAAATTAATGGGTTAGCCGGGCGCAGTGGCTCAAGCCTGTAATCCCAGCACTTAGGGAGGTTGAGACAGGAGAATCACGAGATCAAAGCCAGCCTCAGCAAGGGCGAGGCGCTAAGCAACTCAGTGAGACCCTGTCTCTACATAAAACACAAAATAGGGCTGGGGATGTGGCTCACTGGTCGAGTGCCCCTGAGCTCAATCTCCAGTACCAAAAAAAAAAAAAAATTAATGGGTTATAGTCTGATAAATAACACCATATTTGTATAGCATTAGATTATATATTCATAATATTTTTAATTACAAAGGGAAAAAGTTAGTAACTTTACCACTAAGAAGTTGGGAGCCACCACCTTAATCCACATGATTAAAGCAGTAGTGTGCCAGAGCTGACTCACACCGATTCAAGAAAATAACATTTCTCAACTTCATCTGCAGTGATGACAGACACAAGCTTGAAACAGACCACAGCAGGAGTATACACACCATGGGAACTGTCAAATGCTACTAATTAGGGATTTGCCTCCTCCCCTGAAGAGCCTGCCAGTTGTTTAATGTTTGAAAGCACAACCCTGAATCAAAGACTACCACCAGACAGATTGAATTTATGTGTCTCCTAATATTACATACCAAGGACAAAATATCACTGTTATGGTATTCTACAGAAAACACATAATCTAATAAGAAAACATCAAGAAAAAAACTAAATTGAGATATATTCTACATAATAATTAGCCTACACTGGCAAAATATCAGGGTCATGAAAGACAAAGACCATTAAGGCAATATTTCAGGCTCAGGAGGCTGAGGCAGGAGGATTGCAAGTTCAAAGCCAGCCTCAGCAAGGTCCTAAACAGCTTGATGAGAAACTGTCTCTAAACAAACCATAAAAAGGACTGGGATTACATTACTACGCCTGTAATCCCAGCACTTTGGGAGGCTGAGACTGGGGAATTGAGAGTTCAAAGCCAGCCTCACCAAAGGCAAGGCGCTAAGCAACGCAGTGAGACCCTGTCTCTAAATAAAAAAATACAAAATAGTGCTGGGGATGTGGTTCAGTGGTTAAGTGCACCTGGGTTCATTCCTGGGTACCAGGAGAAAAAAAAAAAGTTACTACTAAATGCAATATGTGATCCCAATTGGATTGTAGACAAGGGGAGAGGATATGTGTGTGTGTGTGTGTGTGTGTGTGTGTGTGTTGCTATTAATTATATTATTGGGACAACTAAGTGTGAATAAAATCATTTGATGAAAAATGTTAACAAATGAGAATTTGGGTGCTTGATAGTTCTTTGTACTACTCCGGAAACTTTTCTGTAAATCTGAAACTAAAGATTTAATTTTAAGGGAACAACAACAACAAAAATCATGAACGTACCTGGTTCTCTGCCTTCGTTCTGAGGTGTCTATGGCTGCAGATGGGGGAGGTGGTGAGCATGGGTTTCTCTGAAGCCTCCAGAGTTCCCAAAGCTGCCAGGCCAGAACAGAAGAGCAATGAGAAGCGTCTTCACTAAAGCGCCGCCAGACACCTCCACATCACCCTCAGGTTTCACGCAGGCGCAGGAGGCGGGCTCTCACAGAGCCATCCCCCCCCAGCCCGCCCTGTCCTCGGATTGGCCAAGGATGCCGTGATGTCACATCCTTTTACATAGTAGGCGCGTGGAACTCCAGGATCTGCAGGACCTGCAGGTGCGAGGATCCTCACAGTAGCTGCTTCTCTACTTAACTCCAGGGACAAAAGGGGAGTATCTAAATTTCCTCATCAGTCAGTATTATTGGCCTTTGTCCCCATCTGCAGACCACTGGTTATCTCAAGACATTTTTCCTTCTAGTAACAACAGGTTGTAGTTGCTGTGAATCATGTACCCTCTCCCAATATTACTATTATACTCTTCTGCCTTGTGTCCCTGCGTTGCAGCTCAGGATCTCGACTGGGAGCAGATTCCTAAAGGGCAGTGTCAGTCTTGACCTTATATAGTTATTTTTGCCCCTTCCCCCATCAGAGTAGTGATCTGTCACCTTCACTTCTATTTTGGGCCCAGATATTAAGATTCAAGGTCACAGAAGTTGGGAGCTCCTCGATAAAGGCAGACTTAAATGCACCCTCTTCCAAAGCCTTTATGTTTGGTTTTTTGGTTTGTTTTGATTTTACAATGATGGGATCAAACCCTGGGCTATATCCCCCAACTCTACCTTTCTTTATTGTTGTCTTCAAAAGTATTAAATATGTGGCCAAGTGTTGCTGTCAGTTTCTAACAGAAGTGGTGAAAACCTTGGCCAATACCAGCTGGCCACTCCCTCAGCATGTTTGTTTCTAGGCGTTCCTATTACCATTTAATTGGAAATCAAAGGGAAATGTGTTCAGGGGCTTACATCACCTGTTCCAATCTACAGCCTCTTGCTCAGAGACCTCCAGAAGACAGCAGGTGGAAGGTATTGTGCTTTTGCCACTTACTGGGTTATATTTTCTGATGAGGTCTCATTTATAGGATGAAAAACTGTACTTGAATTGGGGGATGAAAATGGTGGGTTGCATGCACAACAGGTTGAGATGATGCTAAACCTATTGTGATTGTAGTTGCTTTTGCAAGTGTCTTCATTCATTCTGGGTTGACAAGGAAGATTATCTTCTATTATCTGACCTAGCAACTGGCATACAGTAGATGCTTGGTAAATATCAAAATGATTTTATAATGCCCTGCACATTTTGTAGAATTGAGAGTCATATTGTTCCATTACCTGTGAATGTTGGCATTTCCATATAAAAGAAACTGTCCTTACTGTTTGGGGAGGGAGGCCTTAGGTTCTCAATGATTTCAAATGCTGTGCAATGAAAGGAGATTTAATAACAGAATTATGATCTGTGTTCATTTTTACTCAGTAATCATGGAATCTCATTACATTTCCATTTTTTTCTTGTATTTCTTCCCCCAAATGAAAGAATTCTGTAGTGAAAAGTGTGAAGGACAAAAAACTATTTATTTCAGTTGAACAGATAGGCATGTCAAGCAAATGAAAATGAAAGAGCAGATTATCAACAGTGTATTGGGAGTGGGTAAATGGATTCTTTTGAATGATTCACAGCAACCACATTGATCTCCTATTGTTACAACAGAGAAAAAATGTCTTCAGATAACCAGTGGTCAGCAGATGAGGATGAAGGCCAATTATCCCGACTGATCAGGAAATCTAGAGACTCCCCCTTTGTCCCTGTTGGTAAGTACAAGCTTTGACTGAATACTGGAAAACTGTAGTAACAATAATGCCTTACATTTGAGGACTGAAATGTCTCATATAACTGATTTTTTTTCAGGTAGTTGAATCTAATCCCTTTCTAAGCATGAATATGAGTTGATATATCAGAGTAGTTTCTACTATGAAGTAAGTCCTCAAGAAATTTTAGCTATAATTATTTGGAGCGTCAAGTTTTATTCAATTTTAGCAATTTCCTTAGAGGTCTGTCTAAAATTATTAGTTCCCAGCAAGTCTGTTAAAGACTAATGAAATGTATATCTTTACCTTGTACATATTTCCAAGCTTTAAATTCTTGTGTCTTCTGTTTATACATATTTGTTTCTCCCATTATTATTTGGGAATCATTAAAAACTTCTGCTTCTAATGGTCTATGGCATCAGAAGCTAGATACCGAAGCTCAAAAAACCTCAGCCAGGCACAGTGGCACACGCCTGTAATTCCAGCACTTTCAGAGGCTGAGACAGGAGAATCGCGAGTTCAAAGCCAGCCTCAGCAATGGCGAGGCGCTAAGCAACTCAGTGAGACCCTGTCTCTACATAAAACACAAAATAGGGCTGGGGGTGTGGCTCAGTGGTCGAGTACCCCTGAGTTCAATCCTCAGTACCAAAAAAACAAAAACAAAAAAAAAACCTCTAGGTTCATTCAGAGTAAAGCTCTGAGTGAAAACCTGAGTCTACCTTTACATTTGAAAACATGAACTCTGTGGTGTTTGTTTTGGCTGCCCATTTTGCTGGCATCCTGATGTGTTCCAGATGTTAAGACTGATGGTTAAGTAAACTCTGAATTAAAGAAATGGTATTATAATTAGATCTGGATTTTTATCCTCATTTGCCTCTCCTCACACATATTTAGTGTATGCTTACATTTTCAATAGATACTATATGTAGGTGGCTTTTAAAAATATAAATTTAGCTGGGGGCTGGGATTGTGGCTCAGCCGTAGAGCACTTGCCTCACATGCATGAGGCACTAGGTTCGATACTGACCACCACATAAAAATAAATAAATAAGATAGATATTGTGTCCATCTACAACTAAAAAAATATTTAAAATATATATATATATTTAGCTGGACTGGGAATATAGCTCAGAGGTAAAGCACTTGCCCAGCAAGCATGAAGCCTCAGCACCAAAAAAAAAAAACAACAACAACAACAAAAAACATAAGCATCAATACATCTGAGCTTTTTTCTTTGTACTCTGCTTAAATTGCCTTGAGCATTATTATTGTATACTACAGCCATCTCTTCCTTTGTGTTCATTTCATCTGGAAACTATTAAAATAATTCAGATTTGACTTACATAGGTTTGTGAACATATTAATTCCATAAAATCCTGTAAGCAGGTATAATTCATGTGATTCCATTAAGTGTCACTGCAACTAGCAATTTCATGTCATTATTCACCGTTCAAAACCACCAAATTTTACTTTACAATAATATGTTTAGAGGTTTCACTTAATTTGATTAAGATTTCTAAGAGCATCCATAAGAAATGGAAGCAAATAATTTAATAGTGATTTATTTATCTTCCTTACCATTTTTAACTAGAAAAACAATTCAAGAACATGATGCTACTTGAACAAATGACTCTAATGAACAGAGATTAATCACTGTGCCTGTTGAACATTAAACTATTTTCCAGAGACATTTAGGTGATTAAAGCAGAAAGATGAAAGTGTTTCCAGCTAAATTCAATTATATACAAAGCACAGAAACAATATGTGAAAAACAGTAAATGTTCTGACTTTAATCTGTAAGAGAAACAAAATCAGTTTAAAAAAGAACAGAACCTTGATTTGATCAAGGGAAGACAGCTAAGTTTTTGCTAGAAAATAAATAATGATAAAATTTGGATATATATCATTGAATAGTTTTGTTTAGCTTTATTATTTTAATGATATTCACAGGATATCTTGTGCAGATAATTTACACAACATTTTTATTGATTATCTTAAACCACTTACATGATTATAAATATATTATCTACTGGGCTAGGGGTGTAGTTCAGTGGTACAGTGCTTCCCTAGCACATATGAGGTGCTGGGTTCACTCTCTAGCACTGAAAAATAAATAAAAAATAATAAATAATCTACCTACATTGTTCAAAGTTGTCTTACAATGATTGTTAAGGTCTGTGCATGCATTATATGTATTTAAAATCTCTGTTGAATGATTATTTGATTTTTGCTTTCGTTTACCATTTCATATATAGATTTGTGTATCAATACTTCCCTTGCTTATAATTTTTAGTAAGTATACAGTTTTTGTTCTGTTTGGGCCATTTGGGTTGATAGTTTTTCCTCAGATACAGTGTAATCATGCACATTTTTGTGTCATCTCCTTTTTTTTTATATTCTTGGAGTATGTTCCCCAAAGTAAAATTCCCAGGGCATGAATCATGAGCAGTTTAGTATCATTTATTATATATTTCTAGGGTTCTTTCCAGAAAGATTTGGCCAAACTTAGAGCTTTCAGCATTGTACCTATATCCCTAATGTGTCTATCACATCATTTAATTGTTATTTGGATTTTTCTGTTGTTGTTTTGATATATTGTGGTACACTAGTTATTTTAATTTCAATTGCATTTACTGCTAATCATCCTATAAAATATATATGTAAATGTGGTTATTTACACTGACTCTTATTTCTACTTACTAAATGGATCCTGAAAGAATAAATATATACTCACCCACCCAGAGAAGCACATATGTGCCAACAAAGTTAATGAAAACGTGCCATCCCCTATAAAAATCAACTGCATTTCTACATATTAACAGCAAACAAATGTAACCTAAAAGTGAAGACATAACACCATGTAAAGTCACTGTGAAGAAAATCAGATGCTTAGCTACACACTTAACAAAACACATATGCTGGGCTGGGATTGTGGCTCAGTGGTAGAGCACTTGCCTTGCATGCGTGAGGCACTGGGTTCGATCCTCAGCACCACATAAAAATAAACAAAATAAAGATATTGTGTCCATCTACAACTAAAAAAAAATGCATGCTGAAAATTATACAATATTAATGAAGTAAGTCAAAGACCTTAATAAATAGATTACTGTGTTCATGACTTGAAGGTTCAGTGTATACATGTGAATATTCCTCAAATTGATCTATAGATTTAAGGTAATTTCTATTAAAAGCCAGCAATTTTTTTTGTAAACAGAGACAAGTTTATTATTCAATTTATATGACAAGCTACAAGTTCTAGACGAGCTAAAACAATTTTTTTTTAAAGATTAAGTGGAACAACTCACTCTACCGGATGTTCACTACTGTGTATCTACAGTAATCAAAACAGTATGATTAATGATGGAGAGACAGATATAGAGATCAACGTGATAGAACACAGAACCAAAAAAGTAGCCCACAGTTTTACTGTACAAAAGTTTACTTTATTCTTTTTTCAACATATAACATTTTGTCCTTGTCAATTTCTAAGTCTGCCTTATCCTCTTATAGATGTTATAAATATGCTATTTTATTTTCCAGGGTTTTTTTTGTTATTATTTATATTTTTGTTTTGTTTTGCTTTTAACTGTTACCCATCTAGATTTTGGGGGGTATGGAGGGAGGGTCTGGTATGAGATACAAATTCAAGGCAGTCCTTCTTTACACCAATAAATTATACTAATGATATTTACTAAATAACTATTCCTTTCTCTGTTGTTTGATTATTTTTGGTTCATCATGGATTAAGTTCTCAGAATGCTTTAAATATCTTTCTAAAATCTTTCCTATTTATTTAGTAAAATTCTCCACTTTAAAGCCAGTTACGTAGCATCTTGGTTGCTCCAACAGTATACGCACCACCCTCCTCCCCCCCAGCACATACACACCTGGGAATACAGAAGTATTTGTATAGGGTCTGGACTTTATTAGAATAATAGTTCTTCCCAGAGTCATGTACTTCTTGTGCATGTATTCACACCTTCTCCACTCTCATTAACGTTTATTGTGTCACATTTTACAAAACAATGTTTTTATCTCTTTCCTAGATTTACTACTTATTTGATGACAAGAAGAGAGGATTATTACCAAACACTCAAAAGCTATGGATGTGGGGTCAGTTCACTCACCGGCTAAGTGTCTTGCCCCAGATAATGGCCTTGTAACATGTACACTTTGAACTCATGAATTAAGAAAATTACAACTGACTAGACAAGTTATGTCTATATGGTTCAAGTTGACCTTGGAAAAGTCAAAACTGAAAATATTGAATCCAGGAATGTTAAGGACCCATTTAAATTCTGGTGTACCAAATCTAGCATGGTTCTTTTAAAAGTATCCTTTAGTATAGGCTGAGAATCTATAATCCAAAAATCCAAAATGCTCCAAAATCTGAAACGTTTGAGTGCCAACATAAAATTCCACACCTGTCTTCATGTGACAGGTCATGGTCAAAACCCATGTACACTAAGCCGGGTGCGGTGGCACAAGCCTGTAATCCCAGCACTTTGGGAGGCTGAGACAGGAAAATCGCGGGTTCAAAGCCAGCCTCAGCAATGGCAAAGTGCTAAGCAACTCAGTGAGACTCTGTCTCTACATAAAACACAAAATAGGGCTGGGGAGTGGTTGAGTTCCCCATAGTTCAATCCTCAGTACCCCTCCCCAAAAAAACACCCATGTACACTAAAGTATTGCATAAGATTACTTTCCATCTCTGTGAATAAGGTAAATATAAAACAAATGAATTTTGTGTTTAGACTTGGGTCCCATCCCCAAGGAATCTCATTATGTATATGAAGATATTCCAAACTCTGAAGAAATTTGAAATCCACAATACTTTTGTCCCAAGCATTTCAGATAAGAGATACTCAACCTGCATCTTGACTGCTTATCTTCCAGATACTCTTTCTTTATATAGCCTTTCATTTAACTCTCTGAACTCTTGGGAATTCTTGCCTCTCTTTATTTAACTTATACTTATAAATTCACAGGTATAGCAGGCTTTGTGACTGTGGTGTCCTATGGTCTTTACAAGTTAAAGAACAGAAGAGATCAGAAAATGTCCATTCATCTTATTCATATGAGAGTTGCTGCCCAAGGATTTGTTGTAGGAGCTGTGACTATAGGTAACTTCCTTAATTTATATCTTATGATAGCCGTCTTTGAGATTATTTTTATTCTATTTATTTATAGCAGAAAATGAACAGTGGGTGAAGACTATGTATCAGGAGAGAAGGTTAAGAAAGACATCTTCACTTGGTTGACAGTTATTGGCTTAATTTCTTATGATTTTCAGCTCAAAAAACCTGATAAAACCTCCATTAGAGGGCCGAGTTTGTAGCTCAGTGGTAGAGCGCTTGCCAAGCATGCGTGAGGCACTGGGTTCGATCCTCAGCACCACATATTAATAATTTAAAAAATGAATAAAATCTAAGCAACTCAGTGAGACCCTGTCTCTACATAAAACACAAAATGGGGCTGGGGATGTGGCTCAGTGGTCGAGTGCCCCTGAGTTCAATCCCCAGTACCAAAAAAAAAAAAAAAAAAAAATGAATAAAGATCCATGAACAACTAAAAAAATATTTTAAAAAAATACCTCCATTAGAGAACAAGAGGGATGGGTTGTTATGCTCTATAGTGAAAAGAGAAGTGAATGGTTCCTACCCTAAATAACTATACTAAGAACAGTGGTGATCTGTCCCAGCACATATCAACAGCAGATGTAGTTATTAGAGTAGCTGAATGGGGAAGATATTTTTAGAGCCCACAAATCTAAACAGCCTTGTTCTACTTTTAGCTTTGCATGGTGGCAGCATGGTAGCCAAAAAAAGTTTATCCAAGGTAGGATTATTGCTAACCGAAAACTTTTCCCAAGTTTGAGCAATAGGCAAATCTTTTGTTTCTTATTAACTCATAAATTAGGTAAGGCCTACTTGGTCAAAACCAAAGAATTACACTGCTGTTTCACTTCTGCCTTCCAAACCTCATGCAAAATGTCTCTCATGCACTAACCAAGGAAAAAAGGCAAAGGAATTCTGGAAAATTTGCCCTCTTTCCTAGCATCCCATCAATATTTTTAAAAAAACTCTAGGATGACATAGAAACAGCATAACTTCAGGTTGATAGTGATTTGGGTTGTTACTGGAGCCACATGTATTAGTAAATGAAATATTTTAATATTGTGGGATTAATTTCAGAAAATACAAGTGGGAAAAGTTCAGTGATTGTTTTCCATGGATTCTCTATTGATGTACATCTTTGTTTCTAGGTGTTCTCTATTCTATGTATAAGGATTACATTAGACCTCGATTCTTCAATGTGTCCAAAAAATGAAGCTATCTGTTGGAAGCAAGAAAGACAAGAGGCTTTGGAAAATTATTTATTATGAAGAATGAATTTTCTTTGAAAACTATTATGAAAAATTAAACTGCAGAAACATCAGAAAGAATTTTCATAACCTTTGTATATTGTCTCCAAAGTTTTAATAAGTTGATTTTCAGATCAATAGTCAACTCAGAAATATCCCTTATTCATATACATATATATATACTTATATATATATGTATATATATGTATGTATGTATACACATACACACACACACACACACACACACGTTTTGTTTTGTTTTTTTGGTGCTGGGAGTCAAACCCAGGGCCTTATATATGCTAGAAAAATGCTCTATCACTGAGCCACAGCCACAGCCCCAGTCCTGAAAATTTATTTTTTATCAGGCCACTAGAAAGAATATACCCTCTTGGTACACATTCAGCTTTATTAGAAATTGGCTTTTCTTACAAAACCCAAAAGCTTCCCTAATTTTGAGAGAAGAAAAGGAATATATTTGTTGCTTTAAAAAAGAATTTATTAGAGTAGCTATGCAGCCAAGTCCAGTGGTGCACACCTGTAATCCCAGCTACTCAGAAGCTAGGGTAAGAGGATTGCAAGTTCAAGGCCAGCCTGGGCAATTTAGCAGTACCCTGTCTTGAAATAAAAAAAGAAGAGCTGGGAATGTAACTCAGTGGTAGAGTGCCCCTGGGTTCAATCCCAAGTACCAAACAGACACACACAAAAGAGTAGCTACGCATGTGAACACCTACACAGGATAAGAGAGAAAAGTTAGAAAGAACACAGGATGTTCATTCATCCACTACATCTTGGGTAAAGTGGGAGAGTCATGTCAGGAAGACCCTATAAACAAATCCAAATACCTGAATTTGCAAAATACTTCTTGGGCAAAGCTTTAGCTACGTAATGTGTTAAGGCTTGAATTAGAGAAGGCTACTTTCGTTGGCTACTGGATGCCTTACTACTGAACTACTTCCTAAGCCTGGATATTATTCAGCAGGACATTTAAAGTGTGCATGTGTTTAGTATTAGGGACTGAGCCCAAGGCTTCATGCATGCTAGGCAAATGGTACTCTACTACAAAAACCACATCCCCAACCTTCTTCCTTTCTTATTTTGAGACAGGGTGTAAGTTGCTCATACTGACTCAAACTTTTGTTCCTCCTGCCTCAGCCTCCCAAGTCACTAGGATTATAGGCATGCACCATCATGCCCAACTTCAGCCTGCCTTTTATATCAGGGTGATACACAGTTATGTAGAAATAGCTGCTCAGTAACAATCATTTAATTGGTCTTTTCCTGACATTTGGGGTATACACCCTCAGAGCATCCTTTTTTTTACAAATTGATCCCAAAGTGTTGAATCCTAGGAATTCAGTAAATGGCATCTGTTACTCTTTAGATTGTATATATTAATATCTGCATGTTGTGGTTTGGATAGGGCTTGAGTATATTCCCCCTGCAAAGGTTCAATGTGTTGGAAATTTGGTCCCAAGGATGGCAATGTTGAGAGGTAGTGGGATATTTTTTATTTTTTCTAAAGTACTAGGCTTTATCTTATTCACTTTTTGAGAAACTATGAATTAAACCCAGGGGCACTTGATCTCTGAGCTATATCCCCAGCTCTTCTTATTTTATTGGTCTAAACTTGCTGAGGCTTGTGATCTTGTGATCACAAGGCTTCTTGAACTTGTGATCCTCCTGCCTCACCTCCTGAGTTGCTGGGATTACAGGGTGAGACTTGTAAGACGTGGGGCCTGGTGGGAACTGATTACATCACTGGGGGCACTGCGCTTGGAAGTGATAAACAGTGTTCTCATGGGACTGAGTTAGTTCTCATGAGAGCAGACAGTTATAAAAGAGAGAGCCTGACTCCTAAATTGCTCTCTGGCTCTCTGTCAACCTATGGGATCTCTCCCTATCATATATGCTCCCACTATGATGCATCTACCACATGACATAGTAAAGAGGATCCTCATTAAAGGTGAGCCAATCATAGCATCCTGCTCTCGAACCTCCAGAACTGAGTGCTAAATAAACTCTTTATTAAGTACGCAACCTTATGTATTTTCTTATACTAACAGAAAACAGACTAATATACTGTATAAGCATTTCCTATAGAAATTCAAATATGTAAATCATAAAGAATGATTAATGTTCTTTTTTAAAAAATATCTTTATTTTGTTTATTTATTTTTATGTGGTGCTAAGGATCGAACCCAGTGCCTCACGCATGCGAGGCAAGCGCTCTACCACTGAGCCACAATCCCAGCCCATAATGTTCTTTTTTTTTTTTTTTTTTTTTTTTTGGTACCGGGGATTGAACTCAGGGGTACTCGACCACTGAGCCACATCCCCAGCCCTATTTTGTGTTTTATGTAGAGACAGGGTCTCACTGAGTTGCTTAGCGCCTCGCCCTTGCTGAGGCTGGCTTTGAACTCGCGATTCTCCTGTCTCAGCCTCCCTAAGTGCTGGGATTACAGGCTTGAGCCACCGCGCCCGGCTCATAATGTTCTTAATTTTACCAAAAAGCTTACCCAAGACTCACTCTTTAGGCATCAACCTCCTCTATTGGTTTTCGTGTGATTTGGTTTATTCTGTTATCAAATTTTCTGATTACAGGAGCTGTGTGACCTCAGGAAAAATATTTACAAAATTTCACAAACTCAACTCTGTTCTAGCAACATACAGTTAAAGAATGGAGAAGAGCTATAAAAGCTGGGTATGGTGGCATATGCCTGTACTCTCAGTAGCTCAGGAGACTGAGGCAGGAGGATCGCGAGTTCAAAGCCAGCCTTAGCAACTTAGTGAGGCTCTAAGCAACTTAGCAAGACTCTGTCTCTAAATAAAACATTAAAAAGAGCTGGGATGTAGTTCAGTGGTTGAGAGCCCCTGGGTTCAATCCCCAGCACCAAAAAGAAAAAGAAAAAGAAAAGAGAGAGCTACAGAGCTCCCCAGAGTATTTAATCTCAGTTTAACCAACCACCTCACCTTTCCATGAGTTAAAAACAGGATGTTCTAATTTTTAATTTCCTTTCTCCAATATTCTATGATAATGAAACTACTGAGAAATGGAATTGCCCAGGGAAGAGGGAAAATAAAACAAACTGGTTCATCTAGAGTTATTATCTAGATGTACACTTTTTCAGTATAAAAACACTGAAACTTTGGGCTGGGATTGTGGCTCAGTGGTAGAGCGCTTGCCTCGCATGCGTGTGGCACTGGGTTCGAACCTCAGCACCACATAAAAATAAATAAAATAAAGATATTGTGTCCATCTACAACTAAAAAATATTTAAAAAAAAAAAATAAAATAAAATAAAATAAAATAAAAATAAAAACACTGAAACTTTAATTTTTCAAGTGAGAACTTACAATTCATGTTAATTCACCCTCAATTTTAAGATCTACAGGACAATAACCTAGGTTGCAGGGTTCCTGCTTTTATCTAGTGGCTTAAGAGTCCCTGAAGTAGAAATGAAGGAATTTTAAAGTGTCATTTAAGAAAACTCCCTGCCATTTAGAAGGCTAAACTATTGTAATATGGCTAGGCAATGTCTGGGTTAAAAAAGAAAGAAAGAAAAACCAAAAAAAGAGTAGCAAGTTTTTATGGTTTTGTTTTGATTTGTTGTGGTACTGAAGATTGAACTCAGGGCACACTACCACTGAGCTGCATCCTCAATTTGAGACACAGAGCTTTCCTAAGATGCTGGCCTCAAACTTACAATTTTCTTGCCTCAGCCTCCTGAGTAGCACCATCATGCCCAGCAGGTAAAGTTTTAAAATAAGGCAGAGAGGTCAGACATTTCACTTTAATACTGAAGAGGAAAATGAAGTTCAAAGTTACACAAAGGCTGCAGGGTTTGCAGATTCAATACCTTGGAAGTCAGAAGGAAATGATGAGTAATATGCTGGAATATATGCCACCCTGGAGTATATGGCATTGAAAAAAGATAGCTGTCATTCAATTCCATCCAAGTATATTTCCATGCAGGAATATGGGCCCAGTGTGGCATATCTTCTGACTCTTCAACCAGATAATTATGATAAAACTTTTATTTATGTATGTATGTATTAATGTATGTATGCTGGGTAGAATCAAACCCAGGGCTTTGTGCATGCTAGGCAAGCACTATACCCAGGTATACCTCCAGCCCAAATTTTAATTCAAAAAGAATTTTTTCATTATAAAAATTTTAAGGAAGAAAATTAATAGGATGAGGGATCAAAAAAATTTGCTAACTACATGCCAGCAGACAGTTTGTGATAATGTAGACAAATCTTCCGAGTCCCAGTCTAGTAGTAATCTCATACTACTTAGTACAAGTATCTTAAAATGAAATGCTTAGGATTCCCTAGAACATTCAACAATATAAATATTAGCTACTCCTAGAAATAGATTTTGGACCTAGAAATAGTATTTAGAATATTAATTGGAAAAGTGGAAAGAAAAGACATTGTGAAAATTATACAAATATTAGAAAGAATATTAATACTTCAATTGTCTAGTGTGAGGATATAACACAGTTAAATGTTATTAGTTTCTTCTTTTTCTACTTAAAACTCAAATGCTAGAACAGGCTGAGTTACACTACAGTGTGGGAAAACAATCATCATCTAAAATATGGTTTCTACATTTTGTTAGTACATATTTAGCAGGTTGACAAATAACATTGTATCCCTGGTTTAATAACTAGAAAAAATTTTCAAGAAAAATAACAACAAAGACAATACTAATTACAAAGTAGGTGGATGACCAGGGTTAAATAAGACCACCAAATAGAAAAAATGATTTCTTTAGAAATGATGGTTAATATTAGTAGATACCAAGGATGTAATGTGGCTGATTACAATCTAAGTAAAATGTAACTGGCATAGTAAAGTATCACTTTATAAGATAGTCAATTGGATCAGTTCATTGTGAAAAAAAGAACATTTCCTTTCCCTTCTCACTTGTGATCCAAATATGTAATTTACCTGAAGAATTTTTTTTAAAAAAAAAATACAAAAGATCTACTAGTTTTATATAACCTTAAAATTTTACCCAAACTGATGTTCAGGTTTACATAAATATACAGACATATATATTTTTTAAATCCCAGAAGTCAAGACACACCCCATAGGGGCATGTGGCCAGCACAGGTCAATCATTTAACTGTGGCTATTCTTTGTTGTGAGGTGGGTGGGTCTGTGACCTAAACTTATAGCTGTCAGTTTCTAATCCCATTCCCATGAGGAAATCTCTGCCTTTGTTCAAATGAACAAAAACTCACCTCCAAACTAACAGAGGTATGTTAAGACAGTTGGCACAACAAGGCTTAGAGAAAGTAGTTCTTAAATAGTCTCTCAGGCTGTTTGTTAGTCATCTTGACATAAGTGAGTCAGCATCCACGGTGTTCAGAAGGTAGAGCTCAGGCTGAGCTGTCAATCCCAGGTGGTACTAAAGACAAAAAGGTGAAAGAGAATTAGGCTGATTTTCAAGTAGTTAAATATTGAAATGGACATTTAAGTACATATGGTCAGCATATTTATTTAGGCCTTTTCATTACTACTATATTTTTGTTTCAGAAAAGAAATAGCTAGTGCATAGTTTCTGATATTTAAGATGTCTGAGGAGCCAAGATAGGTAAGGACAGAGATAGTGCCAAATGCCCTTAGTAAAAAGTGGCACACTGCTTCAGGATGGAACTTTAGACTAGGATGAGAGCAAACATACACTGTGTTTTGTATTTTCATTCTGTGTGTAGTGGAAATCAGATTTCAAATGGTCTAACTCCTGAGCCCTGTAATCCTGACCCCATTATCCTCTGGCACCCAGAGAAAAGCCTTTCATTTAAAAACAAAAAGATAATGTGCTGACAGACGGAAATAACCTATGGGTCTCAAATCTTTGCCAAGCTGAGTAAGTCTCATCTCAACTGCTTTTTTTATTTCTTCTTCTTCTTTACAGCAACAGGGATTAAACCCAAGGGCACTCTACCACTGAGCCATGTCCCTAACCCTTATTTTTTAATTTTTAAAATTTTGAGACAGGTGTGTGCCACCACCACCAGCTTTCACCTCAGTTGCTTTTAAACATTTCCACACCCCACTAGTATTGAACTGGAGCCAGATGATTTGTGTTGAGACCTGGGAAGTTATATTTTTCTTCATCTTTTTTCTCTCCCCTGAATATAACTTGAGATAGTCACTGAGTCTCATTTTATCCCTTCTGTTATTACTTAGGACTTCAGGAACATCACTGCCCTGGTACCAATAGCCTGTAAGTTAAATGCAGAATGCAGACTATAAATTGAAACAATTATTGCTATTACAGTATAGAGGAAAAGGCACTAGAGTTGGCATCAAGCCCAAACTCTATCTCCTTCTATGATGTTAGGCATGTAATGTACCCTTCTGGAGCCTTATTCTATTGATTTGTAAAATGGAAATGTGTCATATTGGAAAATGCCAAGTACACTAATGTACTTTTTCATACAAGTCTATTTTAATAAATATACACAAACTTCACACTACCAATTGCCCTGCATAACCTCACAGGAGTCATTGCAATGATGGTGGGAAGATGACATACACCAGATGGTGCCGAGCACTGAACCATCCCCAACTAGTGGGCTAGGAAGATGCTGGATAACTTTGGCCTTAGGGCAGGAAAACAGCTCTTCAGACCAGCTTGCTTCTTCACTTAGTGCTTTATATCACGTTTCATTAACTAATAGCAATTGTCAAGACACACTGACAATTCATTAAAGCCTTTCCCAAGGCTTTAATGCAAAGATGCTTCCTCATTATGAAGTAAGCAAGGGCTGCATTAATAGTGTATCCATACAGTGTATCCATAATAGTGTATCCATACAGGCTGCATTAATAGTGACACTATACAGTGTATCCTTTAGATGACTCAGTAGACAGAACTCCTTCACTGAAGATTGTCATGTAGTTATGAGACATTGAGAAATAGGACTAAGTGGCACAGGAATAGGCCAAAATGGTTTTGGTGACATGTAACGTGAATGAGTAAACTTATAAGGTCTTAGCTTTTACCAGAGTAGGATCATAGAAGGCCCTGTCCATTTTCTAAGCCTGCCCAAAGCACTCCAACTTACTTCTTAAAATTTAGCACGAAGTCTACCAGTTGGCAACTTCTGATCTAAATCATATTCAAGCACTAAATCAGAGTATCAAGAAAATGTTTTGATGTGTTGGTGTTGCTAAACAAAACTTGGTGTCTTAATCCAGCATTATATATTATACAAGATGGTTTGAGAATGAACATGTGGGCTCTGACATTTTAAAGAGAAACTGCCCACTGCCCATTTACTAGCAATGTCATGCGGGTAAATTACTTTAGGCTTTTCATTTGCCTCCTCTATATAGAGGCTAATCCTCTTTGTTATAAGGTTTAAATGAGAAAACACAAAAGCTCAGACCAGAACTAGCACATAGTAATAATTTAGCCATTCTTTTTTTTTTTTTTTAATATTTTTTTTAGTTGTAGATGGACACAGTGTCTTTATTTTATTGCTTTGTATGTGGTGCTGAGGATCGAACCCAGGGCCTCACGCATGTGAGGCAAGCGCTCTACCGCTGAGCTACAATCCTAGCCCTAATTTAGCCCTTCTTACATTCATAAGCTAAGGCACTGGGAAAGGCTGATATGGTTAGATTCATTTGTCCTAACAATAAAGGGGCAAAACGCATTCCAAAGGGCAGAGTTAGAGGAAATGTCTCAAATTGGGATCTTCAATTTGTTTTGCATTCTATTTAGTTCTGAATAAACCAAAATTAAGAACATGAGAACTAAGTGAAGGTGGGTCTGTGACTTAAACTTATAGCTGTCAGTTTCTAATCCCATTCCCATGAGGGAATAAATAAATTAAGAATAAACCAAAATTAAGAACAAGAGAACCAAGTGAAGAAAGCCAACATAGGAGAAATTCTACAGGATTACTTAGGGTACTCAACTCCTATAAAAAAGCATGAAAAGCTTTAAACACAAAGGAAAAGTGAAGTATTTTTGGTTTTGTTTTGGTACCCCTAGCCTTTTTTTTTTGTATTTTATTTAGAGACAGGGTCTCACTGAGTTGCTTAGTGCCTTGCTTTTGCTGAGGCTGGCTTTGAACTCATGATCCTCCTGCCTCAGCCTCTCGAGCTGCTGGGATTATAGGCATGTGCCACCACACCCAGCTCTGGAAAAATGAAGTTCTAATGACACTATTGGGATAAATCAAGTGCTGACTTAGATTTTCTCATCATATGTCTGGGGATAGAGATAGTAGTTTGTTTTGCCTGAGCTTTTGTTTGTAATGAAGGGTGCAAATATTTCCATTTATATCAGACATGCCAAAATGTTCGTTTGCATAGTACTGAGGATTAAACCCAGGGGCATTCTACCACAGAGCTATGCCCTGAGCCCTTTTTAAATTTTTCATTTTGAGATAGGGTCTCACTAAGTTGACCATGTTGGCCTCAAACTTGCAATCCTCCTGCCTTAGCCTCCTTAGTAGCTGGAATTACACACACGCACTACCACATTTGATCTGACAATCCAGTTCTCATTTTTCTTTTCTTTTTATGTGTGTGTGATGCTGAGGATCAAAAACAGGGCCTCCTGCGTGCCAGGCAGACATTCTATCACTAAGTCACATCCCCAGCCCTCTCATTTGTTTTTAATCTAATTTTGGTTTCTTTCTTCATATACTAATCTTTGTTGGCAGCAAATATAGAATGTAAGACTACATGAATGGTGAAACAAGACTAAAGATAGACAAATATTGACCTTATAGTACAGAAAGGCAGGTTTAAATTTCAAGTTTAAAGATGGTAAAGGTGTGACCTTTAGCTATAGCCAAACTATTTAGATGTGTAAACAAAAATTAATGACTTGGTAAAAACTAGCCAGTCACCTTTTTCTTTTTTCTAGTAATGGGGATTGAACCCAGCTGTGCTCTACCACTGAGTTACATCCACAGCTCTTTTATATTTTTATTTTGAGACAATGTCTTGCTAAATTGCCAGGCTGGCCTTAAACTTGTAGTCCTCTTGTTTCAACCTCTTGAGTTGCTGGGATTACAGATATGTGTTACTGTGCCCAGCTCTAACTCCAGCCTTTTGATGACTCAACTCATTTATGTCTCTATCCCTTCAAAAGAGAGAAGCACTAACAGTAAGGGCTTAGTGTGTCATTCCAGATGGTAACTAATATTTCAGTATTTCTGTATCAGAGTTGTTGAGACACCATTAATAAAATATTTCAAGATTAAAAAGAAAACAATAACCAGGAAACCAAATTGGAAAAGGAAAAGAATTTTTAATTACAAATCAAATTCACATATTATTAAATGGGTACTAAAAGCTTGGTTTTAACCACTTCTAACATCACTAGTTCCTTGGGACCTCAAAGGAGCCAAACTTAAACTCTTTCCCCATGTCTTGTTAATTTCCAGCATATTGTAGCAGTACAATTATTCCATCTATGGACACTGAAGTCACATTTAAGGACAATAAGGACCACTTTGCAAAAAGTACAATTGTATATCCTTAAACATTCCACAGAAACATACTGCCAAAAATGCACATGCTGGCATTGGAGGACTTAAATTTCTACACACTGGTTTTAACATTCAGAGTACTGGTTAAAGTATACTTTCTCTTTGTGAGGACATAATGGAATAGACATTGTTTTTGACACTGTAAAATAGTAAAATCATAGCATTATAAAATGCAATTTAACTGGGAAAAAACATTCAATCATTGTAAGTCATAAATATAACTTCTAAAAGAACACTATTAGCTTTTGCCTGGGTTCCTAAATATTTGTAAATTCGAGACTGATTGGACCCACCAGACCCAGGGCAAGGGCAAAGGTTACTATACAACCTTTACAAGGAATATTTATTTATTTTACTTATTTTTAATATTTTTTAGTTGTAGATGGACACAATATCTTTATTTTATTTATTTATTTTTATGTGGTGCTGAGGATCGAACCCAGTGACTCATGCATGCAAGGCAAGCGCTCTACCACTGAGCTACAGCCCCAGCCCCAGGAATTTTTTTTTTTTAAATGTCATTTTGGGGCTGGGGTTGTGGCTCAGTGGTAGAGCACTTGCCTAGTATGTGTGAGGCACTGGGTTCGTTTCTCAGCACTACATATAAATAAATAAAATAAAGGTCCATGGGCAATTAAAAAAAAAATTTAAAAAAAAAAAAAGTCATTTTGGATTTTACCTACTGCTGCTAAGTAATAGCTTAACATGTCAGATCTCGATATTGTCAGAATACCTTTAGGACCAGTTTGGAGAACAACGGTGGTACGGGAAAAGGGGCAGGTATGAGAAGGAACAGTTGGGGGAATGGTCATCTGTGATTCTGTACTGCATTCCCTCAGGGGCAAAGAAAAATGAACCATCAGTGAAACACAGTACTTTACCCTTAATGCCTCATAAAAGACTGTCTCTGCTTTTGACTATGTGCAAAATATCAGTAATAATCCTTTGCAGGCTCAGATGAACAGAGAATGTCAATCAACTGGGACTCCAGAAGGAAAGTTCCAAAAATGAGAAGTCCTTCCATGCCATTCCCATTACTGTTTTCACCAGTCTATGGCCTCAGAACACTTTTGCTTATTGATCTCCAACAGACAGAATGTGATTTGATTTGACAGAATCACACAGCCTCAGGCTCCACACGTAAAAATGTCAGAAGTGGCTGAAAGAAGAGCAGCAGCTCCATGCTGAAGACAAACATTTCCTCTAACTCCAGAGCTCCGCCATGTGGTCTGTTTCCCCTCTGAGGGATTTGCAGTAGAGAGGTAGCCTGGTGCCACCTTGCTGAGGGAACTTGGAACCACAGTGACACCTACTGACTTGCTGAGAGAGTGTGCTTTGTAATGGTTAGGTCCAGAGCTCCTGAGACTGCTTTGCAAGACATCTTGGACATGCAGCTGAGTGTTGCATCAGATAAACATGATTTGGGCAATAAATGTCTTTCAGGAATAAAGCAGATGGTTCTTCTTTCCCTTCTGAGTCTTCTCTCCCCACCCCCAAAGTCTCATGAGAAAGTCAGTTTATAAATGCTACCATCTTTTTCTACCACCCCCCTTAAAGGAGGAAGGTGACATTTTTATAACTACATGTACTCAAAAGTAAACATCAGGAAAGCTCTGTGGTAAGAAGGTGTTATTCACCTCAGACTCTCACAAAAATCCTGGTAACCTTTCAATCTCTGAGGAAAAACCTTCAGATGTGATTAGTAACCAGGTACAGGTAATCACCAGGTACAGGTGGGTTTTGCTGTTTGTTCATTTTTTACCTTCATTATGCATTCCCACCCCACTTAACTTCTGCTGAGAAACTTAAAGTGTATAAAAGTTAAAAGAATCCTGAGCCTGACAGAGGCACAGCTCTCTTAATTTTACATTTCACATGGATGAAATCAATAGTTGAGATTTTTATAATTAGAATAATTGAAAGGGTATGCAAAAGTATTTCTCAGGCTCTCAAATCCATTATCTTCTAATAAACAAAACTTATGTAACTACCATGTGTGTACTTGGTACTATGAAAAATAACACTACATTTTCTAACTTTTTAAAAACAAAGCCTGGTTAAGAATCATGCATAGAGAATTTGCCTTCAAAAGGCTCATATAAGTTGGCTCTTGGGCAGCTACTTAAGAATTTAGTGTTTGAATGCGAGCAGCAAATATTAGCTTTTCAAAGATCCTACCTCATCTAGTTCTTAGGTCTCACATAGGAGGTCAGAAAGGGAAACAAACAAACAAACAACAAAACAACAAAAAGCCCCCTCCATCTTTCAAATGAACACGAAACAAAGGCTTTCCCAACCAGAATTTGCGTCTGTGCAACAGCACATACTTATGGCTATGTTCACACAGTAAACCATAGAAACACACTGGCTCTGATGGCTACCTACGGAAGACAGACAGTCTGATCCAGTGTTTACTTAGTATAGTCACTGGTGGATTCTTCAGTCAGCAGGACTTTAGAGATGCTTACCGTGTGACCACAGTCCAGGAAGGACATGCCCAATGCAATCAAACACTGCCAACCCTAGAAGATAAAACACAGTCATCATTCACCAGGCTTTGTGAAAAGCCCTATCCATAAGGCCCTGCTCAGCTGCAACCTGATCTCTTCCTTAAACATCTAGCTTTGTCCATCTTGGGCATTTTCAACTTTTTATCGTGAACTCTCCCAACTAATTCTCCCATGCCCCCTTCAAAACATCCTGGAGTCTGCCTTCCTCAGTAAGTTTGTCCAGCTGTTGAAATACTGAGTTCTCTCTTCTTGCTGCTCTGTCTGTGGCTTATTTCTCTAATCCTGACAACCACTTTTCTTCAATCCCTGCAACTTCCCAACATAAGGAATGGGGAGAATAACTGACAAGATTAATGGCATAGTCTTCTGAGTTTCTCTGTGAAGTTCCTATTTTGGAGATAAACAGCAGAAATCTTCACCTCAGAAAATGGAACTTCAACAATCACACTAGTCTCAGGCTGACTAAGGACAACTCAGCAGCTTCATATACAATTTGTGTGAAGAAAGGATTTCCCTGACGGCTAACCAAATTTGCAAAACAACTGTAGTCATGGATACTTTGATTTACTTAGATTTCCTAGATCCTAGGGTCAGCAAATCCTCGTTTCAAGTGTATTGAGAAAGGATAGACCAATCCAAGACACACTTTTTCAATATTCACTAAAGTTATTTTCTTAATCGAATACCTAACCTGTGGCAGACACTGGCATGAAGACTAGGTTAACGTTCTAGAGATCAACAGCACATCTCCAACCTCCATTTTTAACCATCTCTGTAGCAGAAATGGCATAAATCCTGTTGCTTTTTATCCCCAACCCTTGTGTTTTTTAGAAACACCTCTTTAAAATAGGGAAGTAGGTTTTTTTCATTTTTGTACCAGGGATTGAACTCAAGGGCACTCAGCCACTGAGCCACATCCCTAGCCCTATTTTGTGTTTTATGTAGAGACAGGGTCTCACTGAGTTGCTTAGCACCTCGCCATTGCTGAGTCTGGCTTTGAACTCGCAATTCTCCTGTCTCAGCCTCCCAAAGTGCTGGGATTACAGGCGTGAGCCACCGCACCAGCTGGAAGGTGGATTTTTTGTTGTTGCTATAATTATAGCAATTTTCACTAATATTAGCAATGTTAAAGAAGATCAGGAAAACAATATATAATTCCATGTTCCTAAGACAACTACTATTATCATTTTTATAGAATTTACTCTAGACTTTTAAAAAATCTTGGATAATTTGCATACAAATAATTTTGCATTCCTTTTGCATTGTTACGATAGTTTTATAACCAGGATTTTTCAGATGACTCTAGAATAATCCAAAGGGAGAATACTATTTACCTACTTTCTTAAATAGCTAGTAAGTAGTAGAGCTATGCCAAGCTGTGAACTCATCTGTATCCCACCGCAGCGCTCTAAATCTCACCACTCAGTCCCCTTCTTCAATTTCATCTCATTACCACTCCCCACTCTCTATACTGCTACCCTTTTTTCAATTACTCAAACGTACTACAATGTCTTTTTAAAAATTAAGAAGACCATAGCCGGGCGCGGTGGCTCAAGCCTGTAATCCCAGCACTTAGGGAGGCTGAGACAGGAGAATCGCGAGTTCAAAGCCAGCCTCAGCAAGGGCGAGGCGCTAAGCAACTCAGTGAGACCCTGTCTCTACATAAAACACAAAATAAGGCTGGGGATGTGGCTCAGTGGTCGAGTGCCCCTGAGTTCAATCCCCGGTTCCAAAAAAAAAAAAAAAAAAAAATTAAGAAGACCATAAACGAGTGATAGAAACAGAAAAATGCCAGACCTTAGGAACCAAAGTAAATGACATGATTAGAAATATAAATAGCTGGTTAACATTTCCATACAAACTATCTCAATAACCAGGAGGCAGAGTGCCATGTGGTCTTTGGGGTCCATTCATTTCTGAATGTCAGATAGCCCTACTTCTACCATCCCAGATACTTTGTGCCCTTGTGTCATCCAGACTGTACTTACCAAGTAGAACACAAACCCCAGATAAGCCACACTGATCACAGCTGCCACGACATACAACACTATGTGCCCTAGTTCCTGGACATAAACCACTACAAAGTACATGTTGATGGATGACACAATAAGGACCAAGATCCCACCGGCGATCCTCCAGCCTCTGTGAAAGAATCAACAGTCACTGGTAAAAAAGTTCCATCTGGCCATAGACAGAAACAGAAATGCCATCTTGAGGGGTAAACAGGGCAAGAGTTAGAGTTACTGCAAAAGGAACTGAAAAATGATTCTTAATATGTCCCAGATTCGTTTAAATAAACCAGTCTGACAATTATAGGAAGAAGGAAGGAACAAAATACTATTAAGTAATCCCTAATATTTAAGACCATAGAAAAGTAATAAGGCTTAGAAATGCAAAGAGCCATTTCAGAAGAGTCCCTTGAAATGCAACAAGTCATTTCAAATATCCCATATCCATTTAAGGTGTATATAAAAGGCATTAACCTCTGCCTTATTCACTAAGATCATTTAACATAGAATTTTAAAACTTCAGTGGCTAAAGCTGAAGAGTTAAAGCCCTAAAAACTAAAGAATGGGCTTTCTTGCCTTTACTATATGTATATGGTCTATTTTCTAAGCCAAAGAGGAAGCAGATAGCAATCACCTCTCAAAGCACATAGTTCCCCTATATGACTCATTTCTGAATGCACTATTGAATAAACATGCCCTTCCCCACATATTAGCATCCCCATCAGAGAAGTAGGATGAGTACACTCACATTCCATTGGAAAAGTCATTCATTACTGGCCGCAAGCTTGTGAATGTGAGAATGGGTATGAGGGCAAAAGGAAGCTGGAAAAGAGAACACAGCACAGTTAGTGCAAGGAAAATATAAACCAGGCCTCACCCACTTCATGAGAATTAGTTATACCTATCAGCCTTACATGCTTCAAGAATTGTTGAAATCTGTCAAGTTGTTATTAACCTAGCATCAATGATGATCTAATTGTCTTTATAAATACTGCATCTGACTTGTCTTATTAATCAACATAAGACCTCGCACCATGTCCCATTGTTTATTTAATGCTTGCTGGATTAATGAACTACAATTTTGTGTTCTATATGTAAGTATATAGTTCATAATTCCCACTCAACAGGATTAAAAAACAAAACCATTCCTAAAACCTAATTTGATGGCAGTATCTCATATACATTTTCTGCATAACAAGGCCCTGGGCCTCTTTTTTCATCTCCCATTTCTCCGCAAAACCCAGCACAAGGCTCACTACACAAGGGCAGAACTTAATGCTATCTGATTATGTGGAATGAGTTTCCCCAGATCCTACTCACCTGTAAGCTCTGCAGAACATTCAGGAAGTCATTCATCCCCGTTAGATGCTCAACATCTTGGAAGACAGCAACAAGCAGAGTGGGAATGATAGCGATAGAGCGTGTCAGAATCACTCGGGCAAAACGTGACCATTTTAGGTTCAGGAATCCCTGAAAAAAAAACACAGGAGTGGGATGACAGGCTGGACAAGGAAGAAGAAAAAGGAGGGTTCCAGAGAGACCTTAGAAACACAGGACCAAGAAGTATATAAAAACTATGTCGTCTCCCTCTGTTCAACACCAACACGTACCTCCATGACAAACTGACCAGAATAGGTTCCTGTCATGGTGGAGCTCTGTCCAGCAGCCAAGATCCCCACTGCCCAGATGTAGAGTGCAGCAGGCCCGAAGTAACATCCCAGCACAACACCCTGGGACAGGCAAGGGAGAAGATATGCCTGTGTCAGTCATCTGCGTAGACAACACCCAAAACAGCATTTCTCTGTGATATTTCTCCCTCTTCTTTGCTAAGAGTCACCTACACTAGCTACTATGCTAGGCACTGTCCCAGAAGGTAGGCTCAGGCCTTGAACTGATTCTCGAGGCTTTCAATCTCAACACTTCTGGACGCTTCATTCCTCAGCCTAGTCCCTTCACTTCTCTAAGTATCTGAAGTCTTTATCTCCAACTACCATCTTAAATACTGAAAAAACATAAATCTAACCACATTCCCCAAGTTGTTTTCCTTAACACAGAATTCTAGAAAATGGCAGTAGAAGTGCAGGAACAGGTCAAATAAATTTGGGAGATCCTGTATACTACATATTCAACTCTTAGATGGTCACAAGGGGACCATGTAACGGGACAGAAATCCTCTATAAATAAACTTTATTAACAACATTTTGTTTTTACCTTTTTTAAAAACTTTACTGGGAGCCGGGCGCGGTGGCTCACGCTTTTAATCCCAGCACTTAGGGAGGCTGAGACAGGAGAATCGCGAGTTCAAAGCCAGCCTCAGCAATGGCGAGGCACTAAGCAACTCAGTGAGACCCTGTCTCTACATAAAACACAAAATAGGGCTGGGGATGTGGCTCAGTGGTCGAGTGCCCCTGAGTTCAATCCCCGGTACCAAAAAAAAAAAAAACTTTACTGGGGATTGAACCCAGGGCAGTCCACCATTGAGCAACATCCCCAGTCCCTTTTATTTTAAGATAGAGTCTTGCTAAGTTGCCCAGACTAGCTTTGCAATCCTCCTGTCTTAGACTCCCAGGCCACTGGAATTGCAGGCATGTGCCGCCACACCTGGCTACATTTTTTTCTGTCACCCCAATTAAAATCCTGTAAAGGAATGTACTATCATTTTGAGTTTGGGAACAGCTGGTATATAGTCCATCTTTTCAACTGATTCTCTATGCCCTTCCATGTAATCCAAAATGCTTGTCTGGCATTTGGACCCTTGAAATAAATGATACTCCAGAGGAGATAAACCTGCTCAGAGTTGAAGTGATCTCACTAATACCAGATAATATGCTAAAAAGATTGAGCCAAGAACAAAAATCATAACCTCTACAGGCTTACCCCTTTGTAGATGTCCACAGCCAGAGTTGAGTTATCTTCAGGGAAGAGGCCAGTATGGGGACTGCTGCTATTTTTACACACATCAACCTAGAACCCAAAAACATTTAAGAGCAACTTTTATTTTACAGGCCAAGACCAGATGAAAACAGCTCTCCAACACATCATATACATGTCCTCTCAAGAGGCAGCTAGAGGGCTGGAGCTGAAGCTCAGTGATAGAACGCTTGTGTAGCATGTGTAAGAAGGCACTGGGTTGAATCTTCAGCACCACATAAAAATAAATAAATAAATAAGTGTCCATCTACAACTAAAAAAGAAAAAAGGCACAGCTGGAGGAAAACCCTGGATGCAGGTGGTAATGGGGGCAGAGACAGGCAGTACTGTTACTTGGGATCCTCCTCCCAGCCTTTCCACATTCCACACTTTCAGAGGGCATATCATCAAAGTTTTTACTAAGTTAGAACAGATACAGCAATACACAAACACTGGGGCATTTTAAATAAGGACTGGAGGAGAGGCCCTCGAGAAGGATTCAAACATGAAAGGATACCCAGGACAGGAAGCCTTTAGTCAAAGCACAGCCAGCACTCAGAGGTCCTGCTGGCAGGAAATAAATTAGGATCAAAACGACATAGGCAGTCAGAAATCCAGAGGACACAGGAATTAAAATGAGGGGCTGGGGCTATATAGCTCAGTGGTAGAGCGCTTGCCTAGCATGTGTGAGGCACTGGGTTCGATCCTCAGCACCACATTTAAATAATAAATGAATAAAATAAAGATCCATCAACAACTAAAAAAATATTTAAAAACTAAATTAATTAATTAAAATGACAAAACAAAGCCTATCCTGGCCACACTTTCTGTTTCCTGTTTCCCAGCTCCTCCCAAGCTGACATCTCAAATGGCAAGACTGACCAGCAGGCAGGCAGAGATGATAGACAGGAAACAAAAGGGGATGACAAAGAGCTGAAGAGATTGAAGCCACCTACGTGATAGCTGGGGTCATCCTGAGTCTAAGGCCAGCTTCCTTCCCAGACAAAAGTGGGAACAGATGGGTCCAAGCTTCTTCACCCAATACACTATAAACTCTGACTGGTGCACAGTGACTGGGGTACAGCATGGGAGCCACAGAACCATTTCCCCTGGACTCTGAGTCAATGTTGTATTTCCCCAACATCGACCCAGGCTGCATTTTACCCTAACACTCAAGACCACCCCGATCCAGACTTACTCACCACCTGCTCGTTGGTTTTCCCAAAAAATGCTTCAGCAAAGACTGAGACAACAAAGACATTGATGATGAAGGAAACAAAGAGGGCAATGCAGGATTCAATGAAAAAATACTTGTTGGCTTCTCGGACTTCCTGCTTATTGGCCCGATTTACCTGTCTAGACTAGGGAGATAATAGCAGCAGTTAGTTTTGGAGCAGTTGAAAAGGAGTTTCTTGATAGCATTTCAAGACTTTGGATATTAGTCCTGAAATGTCAGCTGAGAGATTCAGAGGGCAAACAACTGACTAGATGAAATGGGGGAGACCCAACACTCACCTACATCCTAGTTCACTAAGCAATTAAGAACTCCATTCCCTTGGAGAGCACTGTGCATTCTCCAACTAGGGACCAGTGACTAAGTACTATTGACTCTCAGATATTGTGGCTGGAAGGACCACCGACCTAAAAAACAAGCTGATTTCAGTCCTAAAGGTGTACAATCTGACTTATAAAGGTCTCTGAAATCATCCAGCAAAAGACGGAATAAGATTGAGAAAGTATGAGCCGAGCGCTGGCTCAAGCCTGTAATCCCAGCACTTAGGGAGGCTGAGACAGGAGAATCATGAGTTCAAAGTCAGCCTCAGCAATGATGAGGCGCTAAGCAAGCAACTCAGTGAGACCCTGTCTCTACATAAAACACAAAATAGGGCTGGGGATGTGGCTCAGGGGTCAAGTGCCCCTGAGTTCAATCTCCAGTACCAAAAAAAAAAAAAAAAAAAAGATTGAGAAAGTATGGTTGGGCATCTTTACTGCTAACTGTAATGTCACTCAGGCCTGGAGATTTAAACATAAGAGGCTTGGTGCATATTCAGGCCTTTATAAAGAACATCAGTCCCAGCTTCTCTGTGGGGTCACTAATCCCTCTTCAATTTGCTGATAGAAACACAGCCCAACCACAGGAAATTTATAAACTTCCAGCCTTGGAAAGTATCTTGCTCCTTCAGGATTCTAGGAATTAACTGCAAGCTAAGTTCTGTCCCCTGTAATTAAAGGAAAAGATCTGAAGAACTTTCCAGATGGGCAATGAGATAAAGGATTTTGCTCACCTTGACTAAGGCAGAATGTAGGTACATGTTGTGTGGCATGATGACAGCTCCCACGATGCCCACAGCCTGTTCAATCTGTGGGGTCTGACAGCCAGAACAAGATGGCACGAACATGCCCTTGAGTACCTGGGTCTGGCTGGGTTTCACTGTAACATACTACATATTAGCATAATAATTATTAGCCTTTATGAAACATGAGTCAGGAGCATAACATACTAGTAGGGAGCCCTTGCATCCTTTTCTCCTTACAACATCTTCTACAATAATCATCTAAAACAGCGAAGGATACAGATCCTCAAAAAACTAAGCAATAGCTGGAAACACTGGCACATGACTCAGTTCCCAGATATTTGGGAGGGTAAGGCAGGAGGATTAAAAGTTAGAAGCTGGGGGGCTGGGATTGTAGCTCAGTGGTAGAGTGCTTGCCTTGCATGTGGGAGGCACTGGGTTCAATCCTTAGCACCACATAAAAATAAATAAATAAAATAAAGATATTTGTGTCCATCTACAACTAAAAAAATTTAAAAATTTTTTTTTTAAGTTAGAAGCCAGGCTGGAGCTATGGCTCAGTGGTAGAGCACTTGTCTCACATGCATGAGTCACTGGGTTTGATCCTCAGCAACATATAAAAATAAATAAATAAAATAAAGATATTGCAACTAAATCTACAACTAAACTACAACTAAAAAAATATTTTAAAAAAAAGAAGCCAACATGGGCAACATAGTGAGACCTACTTCCTTAAAAAAACAAAAACAAAAACAGATGGGAAGTAAACAAGCGCAGCACACTTACCTAGCATGTGCAAGGCTCTGTATTCTGAGCACCAAACACACACACACACACACACACACACACACACACACACACACGCAACAAAGGGGGCTTACTGCCGGGGAGTCAGAGGATTCAAGATTAGTTTCTCTAGAAATTCAATTTTTGATTATCAACACTTAGGATGCTTCTGTTTACTTACATTCACTTAAAAATCACCTATTTCTGGCACAGTGTATAGTCAAAACCTCATTCATAAAAATTCCTCATATATCCTTTTCCCTGATACAGCATTTTTCTTGGAAACCTTGGGACAAACTGCATAATCAACTCATAGATTAGATATAGTTTTTAAAGTTTAGCCAGGCCAGTAAGCAGAAACCAGTTTATAACAACTAGACATAGAAAAGTGCTATTACTGCAAATAATAGTACTGATTTCTAGGAATGTCTGGTTGAGGCACAAACCAAGACATATCCACTCTATCACCTATAATTCATTAACTTTGGATACAAAGAAAGGTCAAGCTGAAATTAATATAAACCCGAATGAACAAAAACAGAACCACTTTCTGTTAGCAACGAAGAATAACTATGCAAACCCCTCCCTAACCCTCTCCAAAGCTGTTCTACTGTCAGGATGGCCAACTTGGCACCAGGGAGTCTATTCTGGAAAGTCTTAGAGCATCTAGTTGTTTTGGACTAGGAATCTCTGCAGGCCTTCCTGCACACGGATCTTGACTACAGATTATATTCCTTCAAAATAAATAGCCCAGGGCTGAACTGGCTTTCTGTTGAAACATGCAATACCATTCAATCATCCTAGCATTGTTACTGCTTTTACAGTGAACGACTAAACACAAAACAAAACCTTATTTCAAGAAACTAATGAACAGCATATAACACTTACCTCGTATCCAAATGTGAGGGCCATAATAGTGATGAGAAAGCCAAAAAATGCTTCTAGCTTCCGCAAGCCTAAAGGGGAAATGCAGCAGTGAGCTCACAAGAAGGCACTTCCCCAGCAGCCATGTGATGGAAAGTGGCTCCTTTGATTGCCACCCCTATTCCCACTTGCCTTACCATATTTGTCCAAAAAGAGAAAAACGAAAGTATCTGCGATGGTGATAAGAACTCCACCCCACAGGGGAACCCTAGGTTAGAGATAAGAAATGGAGACTAAGAGAAAGAAACATTGAAAAACACTTTCTTCCCATTGATACATTAACACCTGCAGAAGCTAGGAGGTAGGGGAGGAGGAACAGTGGCAGGAAGCCAGGCCTTGGATAGTTGAGGATCACAGCACCAACTTAAATGTATTCATTCATGTCTACTGAGTCAGACATTTTGGTCATGAAACTAGAAAGTGCAGGTCTTACCCTCAACGACCTCACTACATATTGGGATAAACTGGCATACAAATAAACAATTATAACACAAAATACCACACACTCTATAATAGAAGTATGTATAACCCACCAAGGGAACAGAAGACTGCTGAGGGAGAGGAGGGTGGTTCCAGAAAGGCTCCACAGAAGTAATAATACTTCAGTTGAATCTTGAAAATTGAAAATGAGTTGGGTTTTCATTTTTACCTTTACTTTGAAATCCAGCAAAACACTCTTAACTTTCTAGGGGAAAACCCCCTCACCTTCCCACAGACAGGAGATTGATGGCAATGGCTGAGCCAATGACTTCCTGCATATCTGAGCCAATGATAGCCAACTCCACCATCAACCAGAGGATGATTCGTGGGACCTACACAGCCAAGGGTAAAAGACACGGTTCTGATTATTCATTTCTAAGAACTTTTTCTGTAGTTCTAGTCTAGTCCCAAGGATTACCATAGACAATCCTTTATCAGCCTCTAGACTGGAGAAGAATCACCAGAACCTGGCCCCATTCAGTGTATCACAGGTAAGAGTAAGAGTACTTTATGTTCGTAGCCACAAAAAGAGCTTAAACTTTAAGGACACATGATCTAAAGATGAAACTATATTAAAAATGTCTTCCAGTACTCCTGGGGGATGTAGCTGAGCAGTAGAGCTACTATATGCAAGGCTCTGGGTTTGAAACCCAGCAATGCAAAAAAACAAAAACAAAAACATTCCAGACACATAGTACATTTCTGGCTTAGAAACAGTAGGAAGGGCCCAAAATTACCTGAAGGAATCTGCAAGAACAGTATAACTCCTGGAGTGACAATAAATTTTAAAATACTTAAATCCAAAAATCCTACCATATATGCTTTGTAGTAAAAAGAAAAAATCTGCCTCTTTCCAAATGATGGCAAAGTACACAAAAAAGAAGAATCATATAATGAAAACTGATGGAGCAATACAGAGTGCTTGGAGAGAGCACCCCTCTCCTTCATAGGCTGGGCACTGCTAGTCGCCAGAAAGTACAGTAAATGATTTACTCAAGCAGAATTTCTAATATTCTGGGCTGGGGTTGTGGCTCAGTGGTAGAGCACTTGCCTTGCACATGTGAGGCACTGGGTTCAATCCTTAGCACCACATAAAATAAATAAAGGTATTATGTTTATCTACTACTAAAAAAATATTTTAAAAAAATTTTCTAATATTCTGTGAACAAGTGAACTTTATGTTAGATTTTGAAGATGGAGAAAAACATGGCTTGGCAATAAGAGGGGCAGTAGGAATTCCCTTAATACTCCCAGTTCAAGTCCTCTAGTGTCTCAGTATATAGTGGAATCAACACAAATTGCCAGACACACAAATTCCTATATGGGTGAGACACAAATAGGACAGCACACTGCTCACCTTGGGATACTGACGGTGACACACTTCAGCAAGATGTAGCCCAGTGACCACTCCCAGTCTAGCTGCAAGGCGCTGGAGCAGCAGACCCACAATGGTGGCCAACAGAAGGATCCAGAGCAGCTAAGAACAAAAATCCCCAAAATATACATTAGACAAGCGGGTGTTTTTTGGTTTGGCTTTGTAAATGTAAAAGGGAAACACTACATGCTAGAAAAACCTAGGTTGAGCATCAGATGACCTGAGCTCTACATCAGGTCCTAAACTTGACCTGCCCAATACCATGTACCTTTCTGAGCCTCTTGTTTCTCCCACTGCAGTTTCTCCTTTGTTCAAGAAAACTACATGGATAAAATAAAAGACCAGATGGGAAATACTTTTTATATTAAGTGTCACTACCAATGAAGTACAGTTTACCCTTAAACAATACAGGGGCTAGTGAGGTAGGAACACCAATCCCCAGTGAGAACGAAAACCATATTCCTTTGATTCCCCAAAAACTAAACCACTAAACTTTACTTCCTGTTGACTGCAAGCCTCACTGATAACATAAACAGTAAATACATATCTTGCACAAGGATTATATATGGTGAAAAATGCATGAGAACTTCATCAAATCACTTTTTACTACAATATACAATTTATTAGAAAGAACTGCTCACACAAAGATGAGCAGTCACAAGGCATGTTAGGTGAAAACTCACAAACCTTAAGCTCACCACAATAGCAAAAGTAGGTAGCCGCAAAAGTATATAATTAATTTTATGTAGTTCAGACTACAGGTGTGTATCACCATGCCCAGCAATACCCTTAAATTTTTATTTAAGTATTTCTCTAAGAAATACTTAATAAGATGTTACTTAATAAGATGTATTTCTACCAATTTTGTATGTTAAAATATCAACTAGTAATGCTAAATGAAAGCTCCACAATTTCCTCTATTTGCTTTTAGTTTTAGCTGCATAATTTTACAATTTAAAAGGTTAATCAATAAAAAGTGACATGAGATATAAAAAAAATTTAATTGTACTTCCTTAAGTAAAAATTTATGAACAAGCAATATAGCAGGCAAGTATCTAAAGTTAGAACTTCTAAAAATACAGAGAAAATATGATAAAAATCTGATCATAGTAGAGTATTGTAACACTATTTGGCAGATCTTGTAAGTTAAAGGAAACATTTCAAAGATTTGAAGGAGATAATAAGTTCAATACTGTGTATAGATAGACAAATTGATGTTGACTATAAAGAGAAAATTTTTTTTAATGTCCCTGGA
The DNA here is from genome assembly GCA_028644305.1 of Xerus rutilus. Classification (NCBI taxonomy): domain Eukaryota; kingdom Metazoa; phylum Chordata; class Mammalia; order Rodentia; family Sciuridae; genus Xerus; species Xerus rutilus. The sequence continues at coordinate 59,310,059 of CM053403.1, read as the reverse complement.
GCTACTTAGCTACAAAGACACCTCATTTTCTGACTGTAGTCCATAAAAAATTAAATTACAAAAAGATTAAGAACAAGAAAAAAAATGGAACTTGAATGCTAGGCTTACTTTTTTCTATATCTATCAAAATGTTAGTTTTTACATTTCAATTGTTAAAAATTAATAGATGTTCCAATTTTAATGAGCCCTTATGTTGTTATAAATCTAACTGGCTCATGACACTGTAGTTGTTTTGAATATGTCATCACTTTCAGTTTATTAAAAAGTTTTCATTCGCATTAAAAAAAAATTTATGTAGTTATGACTTAATACCACATCCTGATGTTTCCTTGCATATCCATCAACTGTGAATAGCAACATGTATGGACTGTAAGTTCCAAATAAATTTAACTTTTTATAACAGATTTGTATATAGTTCCCATTTGGTATTTGATTTGATTTTTATGTAGATAAACCAGTTTATCACAAAAATCAATAAACTAGTTTATCTACATGTATTTTATGCATTCATGACATACCTAACAGTTTCTTCATTTTTTCAATATTTCTAAATTATACAGTTCATCCTCAAGTTTTTTCAAATTGTCAAAAGTCTCAAAAAAAAAGAACCCACATACAAGTACACCTAAGCAGTTCAAATCCATGTTGTTCAAGAATCAACTGTATCTGCATGTAACCCTTTCTAGCCAATAGAGAGGGTAGAGGAAAGGATGTAATTTCATGTTTAAAAGGGCAGGAGTAAGTCTAGATGTTCACCTTAAATCCAGCCACTGCTCCAGACTGCAAATCGGATTCAATGTTTCCTGGATCCAGATAGGCAATGCTCATAAGAAAGCCAGGTCCCGTGAATGCCCAGAGTTTCCGAAAGCTAAAACAAGAATACTATACAAGAGAGGAAAGGAGCTCAAACTGAGTGTCACCTTCAACCAACTGATTTATCTGTTATTGAATTACATATAAATCATTAACATCAGCTTCATAAGAACAAAGCATAAGGGTTAGATATTGAATGGGTCCAAGTTGCACTTCCATCACATCCATCTCCTATCAACAAGCTAGTGATTTGTCTGAGAGCCCTTTCCTAACCTGCTCTTTCCATTAACATCTCATTCTAAACTCATACTTATAATAACATCAGTACCTCTTCTCCCAACCACTACCTAAACAGGATTAAGAGCCACATGTTGAAAAAAAAACTCCATAATAACCACTTTGCAACTGTGTTCCAGGTCCTCATATTCCTTAATAGTTTATTTATTCTAATTTAAAATCTAGTCTTCAGAGAACAGCTACAAAAATTAGACCTGAAGCTGTTGAGCATGAGTAATCTGGTAGATCTTTCACACATAAGCTTTTCCCAGGCAGTAATGTGCTGGTCCAAATACATCACTAACCTCCTCCTCAGGAATGGCAATCTTCTCATCAAAGTAGGTGGTGAATGGCTCCTCTGACTGCCCAGTGGACTGTGGAAGTGAGGAGTTACTATAGGCAGCATTGATGGCACCAAGACTGGCAGAGTCCCCATGGTCTCCAGAAGCACTGTCTGAAATAACATATTTGAGAAGAAATGAATTAAAATGAACAAAATACACTAAGAACTCATCTTAAGTAATACTAAAATTCAATTTTTTGTGTGTGTGTGGTGCTATGATGCTATATTTAACACCCAGGGCCTTAAATCCCTAGCACCTAAAATTAAATATTTTTAATACCTGAATGCACAAGAGACTAACCTGATCTAGCTTGATATATTTTGAGTATTTATTATTACCAACATTTTAAAATAAACTCTTTTTTTTTGGACTAGGTATACATTCACATGGTAAAAAATTAAAGAAGTACAAAAAAGCCTATCTTATTCAATCCTCCTTTTCCTACTCCCCCAGTCACTCAGCACTGGATCAGTTTTAACACTAATCTTACAGTGGTTTTCCTACTCCATACTTCTACTCCTACTTGGTAATTTTAGGATCATTTCATTTTCCTCTAAAAACACTGACATCTGGGCTTGAAATATAACATTCCCAACAAGCCCCACTAATAACCTAAAATCCTAACACTTAAAAGAAAAAAAGTTGGTCAGTCTACTGGAACATATCTACTTCACCCAATTATTTGGTAGTACTTACTCAAAGAATCATCCTTGGACATTACACTTCTGTCAGGCTTCTCAAAAAATATACAAGTTACAAAACCCTGCTGTAGTTCAAGCTAAAATCTGATGTTGTGGGAAACCACCAAGCAGAAACACTTTGCATCCTGAATAATCTTTCCTACAGTGAAGAGCTGCTGGTCACAGGTTACTATCACCCTCGTGATAGCAGGGCCCATCTCAGCCTGATATGTTTCTTGCAGACCTGCATTTCACAATTAATCCTAAGTGCAGAGAGGGTAGGTCCAGGAGAAAAGAGCTAACCCATCAGAAATATAAAGTCCAGTTTGCCACAGGCGTGGTATGACTATGTTGAACCACAAAGCTCTACTCTCTATGTTTCTAATAAATCCTTACAACCTTCAATAAGAAAAACAAGAGCTTTGTTTCTTTTCTTTTTTAAATATTTTTTAGTTGTCAATGGACTTTATTTTATTTATTTATATGTGGTGCTGAGAATTGAACCCAGTGCTTCACACATGCTAGGCAAGCGCTCTACCACTGAGCCATACCCCAACCCCAAGAGCTTTGTTTCTATAGGAAGGTGATCCATCCACATCACTTAACTAGCCCTGAGTTGATGAGGATATTCATAGAAAAGGAATGGAAATTCTAAAGGGGAAGTTCGTAATTACAAAGGATTAGTCAAAGCACTTGAGAAGCACCAACAAAATACCGAGTATAAGGAATTCACCCTGTATTTTACTGTTCCATACATATCTGAAACATTAGAAAGCATCATGAGTGGCCAAAGCACTCCAAAGGTCGTCATGCCAAGTCTGGGTTGTGTTATCCGGGCAAGAATGCTACAGAAACCAAACCTGTAGCTAAATGTAGTTCAACTCTGAATTAGAAATAAGATATGAAGCAGGTCTCTGTGGTGATAAACCCAAATTTCATACAGCCAAAGTCTCTAAATATGACTTCTGAATGGAGTTGTTGGAACAGATAACAGGGAAAATATGGCAAATTTCTGGTACTGAAATAAGCCTAATTCTGAATAAAAATTAGATAGTAATACAAAGCTGCAAGTTACCATCTGGCATCGTCTGTTCAGGACCCAATACCATGGTGGATACCTGAGTACCCGTGTTCTTAGAATAGGATTCTGGAAAGGAAAAATGGGAGGGAGAAGAATAAGCAAGAATGAACCAACAAGTTCAGAATCAGCATTTTGTTACTCTATATGACTGAACTTTTTCTTTTAGGAAAAGAACATTCTACTGAATTAGATCACCTTGAAAATAATCATAGCTTTCAGTATGAGAAAAGTTTACAAAAATAGAAAAGTCTTAATCATATTTTTGCTGGTAAGACTTCAAAATTAAATTGAAGCAAACGTTGTTCTTTTAGTGATTAGGTAAATCCTCTTTAATAAACACCCACTGAGAGGCTGTCAGGCAATTACCCAGTCTCTGTCTTTGCCTCCAAATGTCTAAAACCAGAATAATCTTCCCCAGTTTTACCAGTTTTTTAAGGACAGATTTATAATTGTTCTACCTAACAAGTTAAGTTCATGGTTTAATCTACAGGGAAGGGCAAAAAAAAGCACTACACCAATACACTGGTAGTAGAGAGCCACTATGTCACAGCCTCAAATTTCCCTGAGAGATTTCAGCTATAATCCAGTCTCACTCTCAATCCTCTGACAACTGGGAAAGAAATGAATCACCCATGGCCCAGTTCCTCCCGTGCTCTCAAGGAAAGGTGAGGTACCAGTAGAACTAGGCCCAATCTTTGGGATACCAGACTTGCCTAGTTCCTGTAGCAAGCAACCTGCAGGACCAAGGCTGGTGGTGGGGTATCCCACATGCTCAGCATCCTTTTGAGGTAAATTTAACTGTGGAGAGGGGAGATACTAGCAAGCCCATATGGCCACAAATCTACTGCACATTCTCTAGTCAACCTCACCAATAAGGCTGATTTTTAAATTGTCGATGTAGTTATAGAATCTACTTCTTGGTTACTTCCAAATTTAGAAAGGGAAGGACAAGGTGATATCTACTGATATATTGCTTAAATCCCAGCAGTAACTATCCCATTAGCCATCTTTCACCGCTAAAATGTAATCTTTTCCCACTCACGTTCCATATGTTGCTCCTATCTAAGCACTTTCTTTTTTGGATAATCTATCAACCAACAGCTTCTATACCTATTTTATAGAATTCCAGCATTCAGACCAGAAGAGGGTTTTTAAGTCATCTGTCTTCTGGGGTATAAAACATACTACTACCTAATTTAGAAATACCATCTTTCCCCTCCACAGTCACTGATGTCAAGTATTAGACAACCATAGACAACTATGTCTTTCCTGCCAGGTTTTAACCACCAAATGGCTAAAAACTAGCCAAAGATCCCAACAACACTGACTAAATCCAATGCTCTTCAGCCAGTTGTAATACTCCTCACCTAAATGGGATTTACACTTCTGACCATTCCCTTGGATTCCAATCAGCACAGCCCCTAGACAACCCCCCAGTCTCTTTATTTGTTTTACATGTAATTCTAATTATCAGGTTATCTGAACCCACAATAAATCAGAAACCCACATAATCTCAGAAATCAGTCTGAGATTATGACTCCTACAGGAAAAGGGGAACTTAGCACACTAAGGAATCAGAAAAACTTAAAAAGCACATCAATTATCTTTGGGCCTTTTGGTATGAGAAAAAGCCCTTCCTTATACTTCAGTCAAGTCTGATAACATTCCTGCAAGTACAATAACATCCAGAAATGATTATATTGCACTGTAATAATGGTTGATATCCTGTTTTAAAAAGCACAGAAGTCCAGAATATATAAAGAACTCAAAAAACTTAACACCAAAAAAACAACCCAATAAATAAATGGGCTAAGGAGCTGAATAGAAACTTCTCAGAAGATATACAATCAATAAACAAATATATGAAGAAATGTTCAACATCTCTAGCAATTAGAGAAATGCAAATCAAAACTACTCTAAGATTTCATTTCATCCCAGTCAGAATGGCAGCCATCCAAAATACAAGCAACAATAAGTGCTGGCGAGGATGTGGTGAAAAAAGGCACACTCAGACATTGCTGGTGGGACTGCAAATTGGTGCAACCTATCTGGACAGCAATATGGAGATTCCTTTAAAAACTTGGAATGAATGGGGCGCTGGGGTTGTAGCTCAGTGGTAGAGTGCTTGCCTCGCATGTGTGAGGCCCTGGGTTCAATCCTCAGCACATATAAAAAGAAATAAAATAAATTAGATAATGTAGATATTGTGTCCATCTACAACTAAAAAACAACAACAACAACAACTTGGAATGGAACCACCATTTGACCCAGCTATCCCACTCCTCGGCCTATACGCTAAAGACTTAAAAACAGCATACTACAGTAATGCAGCCACTTCGATATTTATAGCAGCACAATAAGCACAATACTAATATGCTTTTCCCTAAACCTATACTCTGCAAATAATTTTAGGCAGAAATGTTTCATAATAAATTTCTAAATAATCATTAATGGCATTCTAAGTGATGATTTCTATACCAAGTACACACAGAGCTAATAAAACATAAGAAGTCCGGGGGCTGGGGCTGTAGCTCAGTGGTAGAGTGCTTGCCTAGCATGTGTGAGGCCCTGGGTTCGATCCTCAGCACCACATATAAATAATAAATGAACAAAATAAAGATCCATCAAAAACTTAAAAAATATTTAAAAAAAAAAAAACATAAGAAGTCCGGTCTTCTCTGAAACCTCAAGAACATAGTATACCAAGAGAAAATATAGATTCTAGATTCCAATTTTCTCATTGCAGCTTTTAGTCAACAAACTATAACCCCCACTGTTTGCATATCTATAGAACAAAACTAGGGCAGGGAACAAAAAGGGTAAGTTATGATTGGTATGCTGCATAGTACTTTAAGTCCCCATGATAATATATGACCCATGTGGTAGCAGTAAGTTAATATTAGGCTGTTTTGCTCTCCAGTACTGTACCACCATGTTGTTTCAGTCATATTACTACATTAAGGAAAAGATAAAGAGACCACAAGCAACCCAAATGAACCAAGCAATACTTTTGTAATTATGATTAATCCTACTATGATATTCTAGTGTGCCTCCAACCATCAAGTGTCACTTTCCCTAAAACCCAATACATTTCCTCCTATCAAACAGTAACAATAGAAAACAGCACTCATGGTTCAATGTAATATGACTATTTTATCTTATTATCGTAAATTATAAGACTTTTTTACAGGACAAAAATGCCAATCAAATTATTTTCTAAAATTTCAAAAGCCTGTGCATTCTTGGATTCAGCAATCCCATTCGTTAAGAATAAATCTTAAACACACACAAAAGGAAATATGTGCAAAGACATTTCTATAACATTCTTTATGGTGTCAAAAATACTGAAAAAAGGGGCTGGGATTGTAGCTCAGCGGTAGAGCGCTTGCCTCGCATGCGTGAGGCCCTGGGTTCGATCCTCAGCACCACATACAAAGCAATAAAATAAAGACATTGTGTTCATCTACAACTAAAAAAAAAAAATTTCAAAAAAAGTTTATTTAAAAAAAAAAAAAAAAAAAAAAAATACTGAAAAAAAATGTGGATATTAGTAAAGAACTGCACATTCATAGGACAGAATAACATGTAACCATTATAAATAAGGCAGATCTATATGTACTGATAGAACGTAATCCCCACGATATGTTGTCAAGTGAAAGCATCAACTTATCAAACAGTATGCATCATTTATGTAGGAAAAAAATGAGAAAGAACACACACACAGAACGTATAAACTATGTCCAAAGGTTACACCAAGATCTGGTAATAATGACTGTCCCTAAGAAAAGGGAATGGGGGAGCAAAAACAAGGTCAAGTGAAGGGAAGACTTTTTACTGAATATATGTTGTATAACTCTTAGGACTTGGAAAAAAGTTTTACCAGGTACATTATTTATTATTTTTTTAAAATTTTTTTTAGTTGTAGATGGACACAATATTTTATTTTATTTTATGTGGTGCTGAGGATTAAACCCAGTGACTCACGCATACGAGGCAAGCGCTCTACCACTGAGCTACAATCCTAGCCCTATTATTATTATTTTTCAATGTGGTACTGGGGAATCAAAGTGCTCTATACTTGCTAAGCACACATTTTACCACTGAGCTCTATCTCCAGTCTGTTTTCAGTTTTTAAAAAATGGATTCATGAAGCTTCTCAGAGTAACCAACACTTTGGGGATATTCAGTTGCACTCTGATAACACCTGTGCAATGGATAATCAGAGATCTGCAGCTGTGAGCTGACAGGCGTTTATTGCCTTAAGCTAAACTTACCAATTATTTCTCTTTGCGCTCAAATAGCCAATAAAATTATGAAATTATGGTTTTGAAGTTTCACCTGAATGCAAAGAACAGCAGCACCCTTTTCAGGGAAGTATTTCCTGGCTCCCTAATTTGGATCAAGTGACCCCCCTCTTCACAGTTACACCAAGGCACCCACTGATTACCACTCTCACCATGTTGTCTCAAAAATATTCTATCATAGCGTTCTTGCAACATTTCTGCTGAAATTCTATAAAAACTAAGTTATCCTAAAAAAAAAAATACTAGTGATAATACATTCTAACTCCTAATTAACAATAATTCTGTGTGTTCTTAGCTTTTAAAAGAACTCTGGAGGGCGGGGTTTGTGGCTCAGTGGTAGAGCACTTGCCAGGCATGCGTGAGGCACTGTGTTTGATTCTCAGCACCACCTACAAATAAATAAAATTAAAACATCCGTTGAAAACTAAAGAAATAAATAAAAACATTTTTTTAAAAAAAGGACTCTAGAAGAACAATTTGGATAATCCAAACTTTAAAATGACCCACAAGAAAGTCTGAAGTACTAGCTGGGCTCCATGGCACATGCCTGCAATTCCAGCTGCTTGGGAGGCTGAGGCAGGAGGATCCCAAGTTCAAAGCAAGCCTCAGCAACTTAGTGAGACCATGTCTCAAATATAAAATAAAAAGGGCTGGGGATATGGCTCAGTGATTGAGAGCCCCTGGGTTCAATCTCTGGTACCCAAAAAAGAAAAGAAAAGAAAGAAAGTTTGAAGCACTAATTATTCAAACACATACAACTTACCCAAGGTACAATGAGCCATGTCCCCAGTCCTTTATTTTATTATTTTGAAACAGGATCTCACTAAGTTGCGTGGAGCCTTGTTAAGTTGCTGAGGCTAGTTTCATGCTCTACCACATCAGCTACAACTTTAAACTTTTTTCCCTATTGTTAAAAAATAGTTTGATTTTTAAATAATGTTTTCTTTTAAAATTCTCATATAGAGAACAAAGACACTTAAAACCATTTCACTTGATTTTAGAGCTGAATCAGTCTTCCTAATATTAACTGTAAGGTTTAGGGAGGAATGTTTTGGAATATAGTCCTTTAAATCCTTTAAATCCCCTCCACCTCAAACCTCCTCTTTTTTTTAATTTTTATTTTTTTTCTGGTACTGAGGATTGAGCTCAGAGGTGCTATACCACTGAACCACACCTCCAGACTCTTCCTTAATTTTATTTGAGATAGGGTCTCGTGAAGTTGCCCAACCTGGGCTCCAACTTGCAATACTCTTGCCTCAGTCTCCCAAGTGGCTGGGATTACAAGCATGTGCCGCTGCACCCACTTCTTTCCCCCTTTTCCTCACTTCCCAAATGCAACAAAATCAAAGGCAGCATTGAATAGGAAAAGAACTTTCACAGAGACAACCAAAAAGTGTTTGCATGGCATTAACTGATTAAAATAAATGTGAACAGGAATGAAAAAGCCAACTGCCCCTTCTGATGCTTTCTTCAGACCCTGTTCAGTGCCAGAGACATGCTGTTGACAAAGCAGAAGCTGCCAGAGACAGATTAAGGCTTAAAAAAGTAATACTGGAGTGTTTATTAGAGAACAAGGAATTGTGTTTTTTTTTTCAATTCCATTTGTCCCCAAGAAAAGGAAAAGATTTCCAGATACCCCCCAAATTCTCTTTTCTCTAAAGGTCTACTTTAAAGCTGAAGTACTTCAATAGACCTCCTAAACCACCACTATTAATCCAACACCTATGTTGTATGTTTTTCATGAAAGTATGCCCCTATCCTCTGAATGACTGGGAATCAGCAAAACTTTTTGAAAAATTTAACTGGTTCAAACAGCTAATTGTTTTGTGGACCTTTTTTTTTTTAAATATTTTTTAGTTGTCAATAGACATTTGTTTTATTTATTTATTTATACGTGGTGCTGAGGATCGAACCCAGGGCCTCACGCATGTAAGGCAAGCACTCTACCGCTGAGCTATAATCCCAGCCCCTTGTGGACCTTTTGTTCAGAGATTACTTCTTTTTCTTTTAGGTGCTGGGTATCGAACCAAGGGCCTTAAGCATGCTTAACCACTGAGCTACTTACCCAGCACTAGTCTCTTTTTTTAATGACATATTATTACTTCCCCTATTTTTTCATTCTAGAACAACGAAGAAAAATCATTTTCTGCGCATTTCCATCACAGATATACATCTGATGAGTTCCAAACTTCCATCTGGTCCCTCTGGAGGTGAAGAAATATAAACATCTTGGAAAACACAGGTGAACTTCCAAATTATTAATGATGTGAATTTTTACTTTTTTTTAAGCTAGTAGGTTTATCTTATTTTTCTCTTACTAAAATGAATTTGAGGGCTGGGGTTTTAGCTCAGCTATTTGCCTAGCTGGTACGCATGAGGCCCTGTATTCAATCACCAACACCACACATATTCACAAATAATTTGATGTAAAATAATAATGTGAAAAAGAAAAAAAAGAGAGAGAGGTTTGAGACTAATTATATGAATGTCATGGCATAATAAACAGAGTCAAAAACTCTTCTGGTGGGGCTGGGGTTGTGGCTCAGTGGTAGAGCGCTTGCCTAGCATGCGTGAGGCACTGGAGTTCAATCCTCAGCACCACATATAAATAAATGAATAAAATAAAGGTCCATCAACAACTTAAAAAAAAAAAAGCTCTTGTGGTGTTGGGCGCGGTGGCGCTCACCTGTAATCCCAGCACTTTGGGAGGCTATGACAGGAGAATTGCGAGTTTAAAGCCAGCCTCAGCAATGGTGAGGCACTCAGCAACTTGGTGAGACCCTGTCTCTAAAATAAAAACATAAAATAGGGCTGGGGATGTGGCTCAGTGGTCAAGAACCCCAGAGTTCAATCCCCGGTACCGGCCCCCAAAAAGCCCTTCTGGTAAATGTTTAAGAAAAAGACTTTACACAGCACATTAATCCTCTCTACCTAATATTAAAGTGTCTTCAACCAAAAGACACACAATAAACTCAGTTCAAAAAATACAAACAGTGCTGCATGAAAAAGGAGTGTTTGTTTTTGTCTCTCTCTCCCTCTCTTCCTGCGTCTCACAATGGCCATTAAGATACTAGCCACAGTAATAATCTTAAAACTGGAAATATCTTACTTGACCTACCAGAGAACTATAATTTCAACTCAATACCAAGTTTACTGCTCCTCACCTGAGTCAGACTTTGTCTATTCTGAGACGGAAAAACAAACAACAAATAACAACAACAAAAAAAACAATCTGGCTTTTAAAACATCTAAAGATTTTTTTAAAAAATGAAAGAAAGAAAATGTTAAGAGAAGGAGAGAGGGAGTAAGATATGGCGAGAAAAGTACAATTGATAATGAAGCTGGCTGCCTGGGTGTCACAGAGGTGATAACAGTAGGGGAAAATGTGGCCAAGCTGTCAAGAAGTACTGATCTCTTAGACAAAATATCATTCGTCAACCAGAGACTTCAAAATTAAAGGGCCTGGTACTCACTAAATGGAACTCTTCATTTTCTCCCCTCAGTTTTCAGCTTCCAAACCCTCATGACTGCTTACCTGAAGTTTTACTTCCAGGGCTTATAGTTGGTCTTTGTTCCTCCCACTCTTTACAGCGTGAATTTCTTGCAATTTCCGCCTAACCAGACTGTACAGCAGTTGTTTCCCTTTGGGGGACAAACCTGGCCTCCTAGCCTAACACCTCTATCCTAGAACACAACTCCAAGCTCTGTGAACAATTTCAAACATCTCTCACTACTGGAAAAGAACACCCTCTATTAAAAAGTCTATACCTATTTCTTGCATCAGGAAAAAATGTTCTGCCCTCACACTTGCTTAAGTAGCTTTCTCTGGCAAATATGGAGAATGATTAACATTGAATTATATTCAACCCACTTATACTAATGACAAATACTAGCTCAAATGCAGATTGACCCTTAAAATTTTTTTTTTCCTTTTAAAATTTTTAGACAGGATCTAAATTGCTGATGCTGACCTTGAACTTGTGATCTTCCTGCCTCAGTCGAGTCCTGGGATTACAGGTATGTGCCACGGCACCTGGCTGACCCCCTAACAACTGTACACATTTTCCTCAACATGTCTTTTTTTTCTTTTTCTTTTTCTTTTTAGCACTGGGGATTGAACCCAGAGGTGCTTAACCACTGAGCCATACCCCCAGCCCCTTTTTATATTTTATTTAAAGACAGGGTCTCACTGAGTTGTTTAGGGCCTTGCTAAATTGCTGAGACTGGCTTTGAACTTGCGATCCTCCTGCTTTAGCCTCCCAAGCAGCTGGGATTACAGGCATGTGCCACTGTGCCGCCCAGCTCCTCAATATGTCTTGTCTTTTCTTATCTCTCTCCCTCACCCTGTTTTGCAGTTCTGGGACTGAACCCAGGGTCTTATGTGTGCCAGGTAAGTACTCTACTTAGTGAGCTATATGACCAGCCGAACCTTTCTTTTCTTAAAGCAAAGTAAAAAAAATTTATGTATAGACAGACAACATACACTACAAGATTCTCCAGCTTAATATATGCTTCCTTCTGCTCTTTGAGCCTAATAAAATATTAATAGTTAACTTGTAGTCTTCTCCTTTCATTACCAAGGAGTTTTAACAAATACCAAAGTAAGAGATGAGACCACAACAAACAAGAACCCCATACAAAATGACCTACCAGCAATAAACATAAGAACAAGTCTGAGAAACCTAATTTTCCTAATTTATGCTGTACTGAAAACATTGGTCCTTACACCAAAGAAAGTAAAGTTTTCTGACCTTAAAGTAGAAGTGGAAGAAGCAAGCCCTGTCATCCATGCTGGTAATCCCAGCTACTCAGAAGACTGAGGCAGAAGGATGGAAAGTTTGAGACCAGTCTTGGCAAATCAGTGAGACTCTGTCTCAAAATAAAAAATAAAAAATGGCCAGGGATATAGCTCTGTTGTAGATGGCTCTGGATTTACTTTCCATTACCACCAATAAATAAATAAATAAACAATAAAAATGGAAATGAAGTTAGATGATAAATATATTTTTGTCATTCCTGGCCAATTGCTTTATATTCCCTTCTGATGTCATTAAAATGTGCTTTATAATACATATATTGTTTTATTTTAGCCAGATATCTGAAGGGCTCTTCTCTGTGTCTCCAGGGGCCAATTAATGTTAATTGTCCCATAAATGTTTGTTAAATTACAAAGGAAACTAAAGCCTGCCCAAATGCAGTACTGAATGTCAAACAGAAGGGATCCTACTCTGTGGATACCATTCTCTAACCTTTACTGAGCCAAAACTGAACCAATGATGTTTGGTAGCTCTATAGCTATAAGATATGCTCCTGAACTCCTAACAGTATTATAAGATTAGATCAAACTTCCCTATTCCTTAAAAAGAAATGCTGCCAGGCTGCTTAGAAATTCCCCTTCTGAGTCCCAAGGCCATTCCAGAAACATGAGAAACCAAGTATGCTGCAATCGCAGCCTTTCTGGTACTGTGTCCAAAATAAACTGTCTGAGTCAAGACTGTGAATGACACATCATCCAATGGGGAATGGGAGGGGAGTGCAGACAGCCAATGAAGATCACAAATTTCACTTAAAAACACAGCTACAATGGGATATGATCAAGTATAATGAGAATTTCCAATTTGTTTAATAAAACACCCAGTAGAAAGCCTCTAGTCACGGGGCTGGGGTTGTGGCTCAGTGGTAGAGCACTTGCCTAGCATGTGTGAGGCACTGGGTTCGATTCTCAGCACCACATATAAGTAAATAAATGAAATAAAGGTCCATCAACAACTAAAAAAAAAATTTAAAAAAAAAAGGAAGCCTCCAGTCACATAATTACACAATACCCTTAGATCAGGGTTAATGATGTGGATGGAAAGAGCAAGCTTAAGGGTGAGTTCACCCGCAATAGACCAAGGTATTGTGAGTAAAGGATAAGTAATAAGATCAGAATTCTTTACTTTAGAATCTGCAGGGGTAAATAGGACACATGTAGATAATACTACTAACAAAAACTCCTACCTGCAAAGTACTTTTTCAAGCACTGTGTACTAAATAATTTCATTCTCATCAACAACTTGATGTTGATATCATCAACTTCCATTTCAAGTATGTAGAACAAAAATACATCTGGGCATGGTGGCACACACCTGTAATCCCAGCCACCAGGGAGGCTGAGGAAGGAGGATTGCAAGTTCAAGGTCAGCGTAGCAATATAGGAAGGCCCTAACCAACTCAGAAAGACCCTGTATCAAAAACTTTAAAAAAATTTTTTAGCCAGGCACGGTTGCACACGCCTGTAATTCCAGCGCTTTGGGAGACTGAGACAGGAGAATTGCGAGTTCAAAGCCAGCCTCAGCAAGGGCGAGGCGCTAAGCAATTCAGTGGGACCCTGTCTCTAAATAAAACACAAAATAGGGCTGGGGATGTGGCTTAGTGGTTCAATACCTAGGACAAAAAAAAAAAAATTAAAAGAATTTTTAAAGGGGATGGGGATGTGATTACTTGGTTAAGCGCCCCCGGATTTAATCCTCAGCACCGAAAAGAAAGAAAAAGGAGGCTAAGCAATTTGCACAAAGGTTTACACAGTCAAGTACAGAAGCAAACTGGTCGTTTGCTTTCCACAGAAATCAAGGTAAACACAACTTCCCCTGGTTTCACCAACATTCGCTAAGATTATGACCGGCCGAAGTTTATAGAAGCCCATCTCCTCCTTCCATATGTTTGCTTTTGCTCTCCACTTCTAAAAGATGTCACATTCTTTCACCCACAATACCCCTCTGAAAACAATGGACAATGAGAATTTCATTTTACAGTCCTAGAACCAAGCTACACACAAACGTGAGCAGCCTGCACAGGCCCTTCTCGGGGAAGGCATTCCATGGGTGCCGGCTGGTCTCAAATGACTTTTTGCTGCAGTGGGGCAGCGAGAGCCCGGGACGGCTGACCGGGCCCCAGTACTCCGCGGATAAGGTGGCGGCGGTGGGAGATCTTATCATAAGCACAGCGGCCTCTCCCGCGCATTACTGCGGGTCAGCACACCCTCCACCATGGGTCACGGTGTGCAGTCAGGTCCAGCCCGCGTGTGGGCCATTTATCCTAGGCCACGTTGCGGAAGGGTCGGAGCCCCAAGACCTCCGGCATTCGCTCCCCACCCTCCCGCCCTCTTCTCAATCTTCCTTTGAATAATGCGGCTCCATCCGCCCCCTCAGACCGAGCCGAGCGCCTCGGGCCCTCCCTGCCCGCACCTCCCTTCGCGATCCCGCGTACTGGCCCTTGAGCCTTCTCCAGCTGGCCCTCGAGGCTCCATACCCCCTTCCCCGTCCGCCTGAGGGGAGCCGGGCGCCGTGACCCCTGACCTCGCCCACCCCTGGCCTTACCGGTCCCGCCACCACCTGACACGCCGCCCCAGCTCCTGGGGCTCCATATCCCGGGAGCCACAGCCAAGCAGGCCAACCCCCTGCCCTCCCGCGATTGGCCGATAGGACGGCAGCTGCACCTTCCCATTGGCCAGATTTCCACGGCTGCCAGTGCGCGTGGCAAGCCGAGCAAGAACAGAGGCTCCGCCCACACCGAGCTTGGGCTGGGGGCGTGGCGAGAGAGGCTGGGTCAGGGGCGGAACCGGGGTGGGGCGGGCTTGGACCTGCCTGGTGGGAGCTGAATCCTGCAGATGCTCTGTTTGGAGCTGCCGGGATTCACCGAGAGGGTGAACTTGGGATCTCTCAACCGGAGGGAAGCCTGAGGTCAGACAATATTCCTGCCCTCGCCGTGCGCATGGGCTCATGCCTATAACCCCAGAGACTTGGGAAGCTGAGGCAGGAGGACCACAAGTTTGAGGCCAGCCTCGACAATTTGGCGAGACCCTTTCTCAAAATAAAAATGGGCTGGGGAGGTAGTTCAGTAGTAAAGCGTTTGCCTAGCAAGCCAGTAGCCCTGGCTTCAATCCTCAGTACCACAGAAACAAAAACAAAAAAATTCCTGCCCGATTTCCCCCACCGTCTCACGTTAGGTACTGACAAGCCCCTTTCTTCCGGAGACCTGAATCTTCCAGGTACAGCTCTATAACAAAGTATAGCCCACTGGCAGGACCATTTTCCAGAGCCATATCCTATTATCAACTGCCTCACCAACAGCACCGCACACCTGGGAGGAACCACGAAACTCGGCCAGTGCAGCCAGTTCCACTACCTCAGGTAGCCTACTCCCAAGCCTCAGCATGGTTTTCCTGCATTCCATATATCTCTGCCTCACTTCACCCCACGCTATCCCTACCTGTTCCAAAGCAATCCCACTCCATTCCCAGCCTCAACCTCACACCCCAGCGTCTTTCACTGAAGATGAATGCCCGGGCTGGTGAAAAGGAGAGCATAAGTGGCCTGACAGATCATCCTGATTTTCTACAGTGACCTTCAGAGCTACCAAAAACATCCTTAGGCTGCGCTACCGTTTACAGAGTCAAAGATAATCAAGCTTCTTTCTTCGGGTAAAAACTGCTAGAAGAAAACTTAAATTATTGGTCAAAGGGTCCAACAGATGAGGAAAGGGATGTGAACTGCAAAAACGAAAACTCAAAAGTGCAAAATGAAAAAACTCAGGAACAAAGAAAAAAGTAATGGGCCAAACATTGTGTGCTTCCAGGCACAGGCTGGTTTCCATACAGAATTTCTCCTGGAGAAAAGAGAAAATACACAAATTAGTTCGGAAAATCTCTCCACAGTGAATCTGTGGAGTTTGAGAAAGGCTTGATAGATTCCCTCCAGATCAGAATCTTTCCTTTGGGAGCCTCTGCTGCATCTAGAATGTAGAAGGACTGGAGCTGTTCTTGTCACCCTTCCCTGGCTGCTGAGCTGGGCAGCTTCCCTGGGCTGCTGCAGACTTGCTGGCTACTTACTCAGCTCACAAGCTGGAGCTGCCTCCTCCTTAAGCTGCTTCTTCCCCATGGTGCAGAACTGGTTTGGCTTTTCCCAGAGTGGCCCTGCTTCTATATATGCAAACAAGTGCGCCTCCCTTCCTTAGTAAGGACACTTGAGGCTGCTCTAGGCAATGCAGCGTTGGTAAAGACTGGCAAGGAATTTCAAGAGGCAAACCACACCCTATGAAGAATAATCTAATTTCATCTTTGACCTGCCATGAAAAGGGAAGCCTTGTATATCTGCCACTCCTAGATATTAACTAACAATTAATTGAGTTAAAAACTTTCATTCTAAGATTTCGTTTCTGTGCCATTGGGCGGGAGTAAGTGCTGGAGGCGGGCCTATGGGTGCAAGTATATGAAGGGGTGGGGTGAGAGGAAACACTTTCCTTCAGGATGCCGCTGTCCTTGAAGTGAAGCTGGTCAAGGTACTTGTACCAGGGCTGCTTGTGCACTAGTACGCTGTTCCTCTGACCAATTAACCCAAAAGCCTGAGAGTCCACATGTATTTTCCACATAGTACGTGCAGTACTAATGCAATTATGAGTAGTCTCAAAGTATAGGTGAAAAGGCCACCGGTCTGTCCTTTGAGATCTGAAGAAGCTGCTGGCATCAGCCTGCTTAATCAATGATCTAGGGACAGAAAACAAAGAGAGGCTAAACCCGGAAGTAGATACATGATGGAAAAGGAAAAGAAAGGATGATGGAAAAGAGAAAGGGCATGAGCAGGGTACGGTGGCGCATGCCTGTAATCCCAGAACTTTGGGAGGCTGAGACAGGAGAATCGTGAGTTCAAAGCCAGCTTCAGCAATGGCGAGGCACTAAACAACTCAGTGAGACCCTGTCTCTACATAAAACACAAAATAGGGCCGGGATGTGGCTCAGTGGTCGAGTGCCCCTGAGTTCAATCCCTGGTACCAAAAAAAAAAAAAAAAAAATTGACACTACAAAAAAGAAATCCAGGTAAACACCAGAATTTCTCCATCTGGGAGGAGGGGCACAGAAAGAATGGGGAAAGCTCGCCTCAGGGAAATTACTTAGAGGACAAAGCTGGAAGGGAGAAGTATTAGAGTGGCGTGGAAAGAAGACAGTTGCTGCTTATAGGTACCAAGAGTGTTCTAATAGTTTTCAATAAAATCTGCTTAATACCAACAAACAACAACAATAATATCCACAACAATAATATCTAAGAATGAAAAAGAAATTAAAGCAGCAATCCATTCAAATTAGTCAAGGTAGGCTTCCAGCAAGTGGTTCTGCTTCCTATCATATCAGTAAGAAGGAACTATGGATCTTCTGCCCAGGAGCCCAGATGATAGTCTCTTTGCCTGGGGACTTGCTCAAGCACTGAAAGTTTTATCATTACAACTTGATCCCTCTCCTGTTCTTGTTCCATATCAAACAAGTTCCCTAAGGCAAGGGGCCTCTGAAGATTGGGCTAGGGGCAATTTGCTCCTTTTCAGTTAATAAATTGTAAAGGTAGGAATGGGGCTGGAGATGTGGCTCAGTGACACAGTGCTTGCCTAGCATGTGCAAAGTTCTGGGTTCAATTCCTAACACCACACACACACACACATACACACACACAAATAACAAGAACGAAACTAAGGATGGATTGTACAATGAGACTCTACCATAGCCCCACTGCTTCCTTCAGTCAACAGTTTCTCCAATAATACACACTTCGCCCTTGCCTTGTTAGTCCCCAATTCTCACTTGGTTACTGACGACATTAACTGACTTCTTATTATGTATAAACACTGTATTTAACACTTCGGATATACTAATAATCCTCACAATAAACTCATGAGACAGGAATTATCTTCATTTTGCAAATGAAGTAATCAGAGGAGGGGGGTGGGGGGGGTTGGGGGGGTGTAAGTAATTTCCCTAAAGACACATACTTGTAGCCAGAACAAAGCCAGCACATCAACACATGATCCCACCTCCATATTGTAGAACTAGAACAATTCCTTTTCATACAAATCTAGCCCAAACACTCTCTCTTTAGTAAAATCATATTAATGTAAATTCACTAAACATGCCACATGACACCAATAGCAACTCATTTATACACAGTTGTTAATAGGTATGGACACCAGGTGTTAACATGTACCTTCATTATAGATGCCTTTTATTTATTTTTTTAAATACTTTGTAGTTGTTGATAGATCTTTATTTTATTCATTTATTATTTATATGTGGTGCTGAGGATCGAACCCAGTGCCTCACGCATGCTAGGCAAGCACTCTACCACTGCGCTACAGCCCCAGCCCCAGATGCCTTTTATTTAAACAAGGCTCTTCCTTCCATCCTCTTTCTACCCACTCTCCAAGTATTCTCTTTCATGCTATTTTCTCTCAAACAACTGCCAGAAATTAACTTCTACTCTTTCCCTTCTTTCCCTGGAAAACTTCCAAACATTGTTTAAGATTCCCTTAAAGTACCCACCAGAGTAATCATTCCCTCACTCCTCCAGGCAACATTAATTTATCCTATGTTCTGTCTGATGCCCACGAACTTAAACCCATTCTGTATATATTTACTGAGAACCTACTATGTACCCAGCACAGGCTGGGGGCCGCAGATACAAACACAAATAAGATAAGCACCTATTGTTTTTGTGCTTTCCTTTCCCCACTAAATTGTGAGATCTCTGCAGAGATTATCTTTTCTTTGTGTACCTGGTGCTACCAAAGGCCAGGTATACAGTGGTGTCCCCAAAATGTATTTTCTCATTTTTTCGCATATTACAACTGTAAGGCAGTAAATTATGATAATTAGGACATTTCTATCTAGGTACGTTTTTA
>CM053403.1:59257238-59290361 GCA_028644305.1 Xerus rutilus | reverse complement strand
CTGAAGAAGTGATCTGCACTCACTCCATCTCCTCACCACCCATTTACTTCTCTAGTTTTTGTAATCCATTCTGGAAGTGACTTTCTCATGGGCTAAATCGTGATCATCATTGGCCATCAAAAGTGAGAACCAATCTTGCACTGTCTCCATATTTGAAATGCTAAATGACTCCTCTCACAACTCTCTGGCTTCCCTTTTATTGTGCTGTCTAGGTAGTTCTCCTCTGAATTGCTCCTTCTCTTTGGCCTTTGCTTGCTATTTTCTTCCTCCTCCTCCTTAAATGTAGGCATTCCTTAGCTTCAACCCTTGGTTCTCTTCTAATTCTTCACAATCTCTCTGTAGTTTCAGTGTAGTAATAACTGGGGAGCCACCCAGCACTAGAGACAGGATAGAGCAGTGGCAAGACAACCTCTTAATGTGAAATTGACCTGAATTACAGGCTGAGCCAGCTGGGAAAGTGGGCAAGCTATTAAATACTTGTGTTTCATTTCTTCATCTGGAGTAAGCATGTTAAGTCCCCAAATGCAACAATGTCCCCTCTTGCCTCCTATCTTGGGCTTAGCAATGTACCATTAAACTATATCTCCAGTCCTTTTAAAATTCTATTTTGAGGGGCTGGGATTGTGGCTCAGTGGTAGAGCGCTTGCCTCGCATGCATGAGGCACTGGGTTCGATCCTCAGCACCACATAAAAATAAATCAATAAAGATATTGTGTCCACAAAAATATTTTAAAAAATAAATAAATAAAATAAAATTCTATTTTGAGACAGGGTCCCATTAAATTGCTGAGGGTCTTGTTAAATTGCAAAGCTGGCCTCAAACTTGCAATCTTTCTAAATCAGTCTCCCAAGCCACTGGGATTATAGGCATGTGTCACCATATCCAGCACAGAATGTTCTCACTTTGGCCATCCTTCACCTGGCTAACTCTTGCTCACACCTGTGGTCTTACTTTAGATGTTCCTTCTACCAAAGAGCCTCTTGTGAAGTTGGTCCTCTGTATAGTCCTATAGCACTGTCCTCTGCCCTTTCCCACAGAACTGTCCCACTGCATTATTTTTGCTCATGATTTGTCTGTAGCCCTCCTCAAGGACCAGGATCTTTGTCCTATTTACAGTTGTAACCTCTCTGCCTCCTCTCTACCTGAACCTACAGGTGTTTATACTTTTCCTACGTTCCCAATCTCTCACACTTCAACCCTACAAGTCACCATGGAACTCTCATCCACCCTCACATCAAACACTGCTGAGCATTAATAGTCTACCTACAAAAATTGTTTTCTCCTTCTGTCTCTACTGCCACTTTCCTGCATTGGCCTCCACTCTATTTTTTTTTTTAACTTTTTAGTTGGAGATGTACACAATACCTTTATTTTTATTTTTATGTGGTGCTGAGGATCGAACCCAGTGCCTTACTCACGCCAGGCAAGCGCTCTACCACTGAGCCACAACCCCAGCCCGAGGCCTCCACTCTTGATAACTGCACTGTCCTTCTGATCAATCTGATTATTTCTCTTCCCCATTTAGACAATTTCAATGGCTCCCTATTTTCTACAGAATAAGAATTGAGCTCATGCTGAGTAACTACTTCCTGTCCATGCAGAGGGTATGTGACACATTTTCACACTTAAATACAGAATGTGCTTTTCCTGTGACAGTCAAGTTTCCCCACTCCATGTCTCCAGCCTTCTTTCTACCTCTCCACCAGGCAAACCCTTCATTCCAGTTGAATTTCCAACTACTCTGTTTCCTGAACACACCCTGGCCTTTCCTCACCCTGGGCTCCTGCTGTTTATCTCCACCCACTCTTCTAGTACAGAAATCCTGTCCATTTCTCAAGACCTAACTCAAATGTTGCCTGCTCTTTAAAGTGTGTCCTGATTCTCACAGAGCATAACCTCTTCTGCTCTAGCATCTTTGTGCAATTTTTTCTCATATTTTTCCTTTTATTAATTATGAGTTTATTCTCTATTTTCTGCCACTAGATTGTGAGTTTCATGAAAAAAAAAATATATATACACATATTTTATGTACATAAACATATATATAATACATGTGAATATTTTATATATAAACATATATGCATATATAAATGGGGGGGGTGCTGGGAATTGAACCCAGAAGCATTTTATTGAAGTGGCAACTCCTTCCTAAGTTGTTTCTTTTTATCTCTGTTAATAGCTGCAACCTGCTAGTTTCTGCTTCTGCAATCATGCTTGCTCAGCAACTGTAGCAGGAACCAGAGCTGCCTGGAGAAAGGGGGAAGGATCAAGGCTACTTGTATGAGAAAGTCTTGAAACCCAGAAGTCTGTACTGCACAAAAGATACTGAGAACACAGGGCTGTGCTCAGCCTTTGGAGAAGATTCCACTGAGCCCGCACTGGTGCTAAATAAACCTTGCTCTTCTGCATCTCCAAGTGCCATTTGTCTCTTTCCATTGCCATAATTTTCCATAACATTATCACTATGCTACATCCTCAGTCCTACTTTTTTTTTTTTTTTTGAGACAGAGTCTTGCTAAATTGCTGAGGTTGACCTCTAACTTGTGATCCTCTTGCCTCAGCCTCCCAAGTCTCTGGGATTACAGTTGTGCACCATTACTTTATCTTTATATCACTCACTGCACCTAAAATATACTTAGCCCATAATTAATAATTAAATATTTGTGACATTAAACTTTAGCTTGGATTGACTTTACATATATATGACCTATAAGAGTGTTTTTTCAAACTAAATCTCAAACTATTATTGGATTATAAAATTGTGTGAGGGATTGGGGTTGTGGTTCAGTGGTACAGTGCTTGCCTAGCATGCACAACACCCTGGGTTTGATTCCTAGCAACACACACACACATACCCACACACATACACACACACACACACACACACACACACAACACTTAAATGTGTAGGTTGCAATCAGAATTTTGTTTTGTTTTGTTTTGGTACTGAGGATTGAACTCAGGGGTACTCGACCACTGAGCCACATCCTCAGCCCCATTTTGTGTTTTATGTAGAAACAGGGTCTCACTGAGTTGCTTAGCCCCTCACCATTGCTGAGGCTGGCTTTGAACTCATGATTCTCTTGTCTCAACCTCCCAAAGTGCTGGGATTATAGGCGTGCGTCACCGCGCCCGGCTCTGCAATCAAAATTTTTTAAAAAATTGAATAGAAAATATCAGAGAATATCACAAGTACTAAGGTAGGTTTTGTGAACTTTTTCAAAATAATATATATATGTAAATTCAGTTGATATAAAATTTTTCCCCTGATACTGGAGATTGAACCCAGGAATGCTTTACCCTTGAGCTATATCCCCAGCCCTTTTTAAAGACAGGGTTTCTCTAAGTTGCTGAGGGTCTTGTTAAGTTGCCTAGGCTGACCTCCAGATTGTGATCCTCCTGCCTTAGCCTTCCTAGTAGCTGGGATTACAGGCATGCACCACTGCATGAGTTGATGTAAAATACATTTCTTACTGTGTGTATCATTCAAAAATGTAGTAAAACACCACTATAATTCAATGCATTATTTCAGGAAGTTAATTTCAAACTTCCTGATAAGAGAAAGCAGATCTGGCAAACCATCTAAATTTACCATCAGTGAAAGTCAAACCCCTGTTTTGAGCGCCACTCCTTCCAGGAAGCTGCCCTAGGAACTAAAGGGGAAACTCCAGGCAAACAGCAAGAAAGTAAATTCATGAAGAAATAGTACAAATATACTCCAGGAAGCAGCTGTGGAGACATGGAATAGACCTTGGACTTAAAGCCAAAAGACCTACACTAAAGTTCTTTGCCATTTATTAGCTGAAACATGTTGAATAAATTGTTTGATTTCTAGGAGCTTCAGTTTAACCAACTAAAGAGTAACATTTACTCTTTCACACATAAGGGTGTTAAAATTAAGTGATATACTAGATGGGGTGGTGCATGCCTGTAATCCCAGCTACTTGAGAGTCTGACGCAGACACATCACAAGATCAAGGTCACTCTAGGAAAATTATCAACATCCTGTCTCAAAATAAAATGAAAATGGTTGGGAATGTAGCTCAGTGGTACAGTGCTTGCTCAGTATGTGCAACCACCCTAGGTTCATTCCCAGTACCATATACACACCAAAAACCCTGCATATGTTAATTAAACAAGTAAAAATTGATGTAGTATTATACAGCTACATGTGTAACAGGCATGATTTTTGTTTTCTTTTCTTTGTTTGTTTGATTGTCAATAATATAAACCAAATTCAAACCAGTTGTGCTCAAAAGGGATTAAATCACATAAGCTTAGGGCAAAACTGAATCTGGGGATCCAGATAATGTCACCAAGTCACTCTCCACCTGTCTCTTTTTTTTTCTTTAATATTTTTTTAGTTGTAGATGGACACAATGTCTTTATTTTATTGCTTTGTACGTGGTGCTGAGGATCGAACCCAGGGCCTCACGCATGCAAGGCAAGCGCTCTACCGCTGAGCTACAATCCCAGCCCTCCACCTGTCTCTTTTGACTCTGAGTTGTTGGTCTCTACAACCAGCATGGCTTTATTCTAAAGCAGGTCTCCCTGGAGGATAGAACAATAGTCACTATCTGCACGCTATATACTGAGGGCCTACTATGTGCCAGGCACTGTTCTAGGCTCTGGGATATAGCAATGATCAAGATATACAACATTCCTGCTCTCAGAACTTACATTCCTTGGGAAAAACAGATTTTAAAAAATAAGTAACTATATGGCAGGAAGTGATGAATTCTATATTAAACATAAATTTAAAAAGCAGGATAAGGAGCAGCAATAACTAGAAGTGGGAGATAAGGACTATTTCAGAAGGGATGACTGGGGAAGATCTTGATGTGTGATTCTGAAGCACAAATCTGACTGAAGTAAGAGAGCAATTTAAGTGAATATTTTTCTAGGAAAGAACTTATAGGCAAAGGAAACAATAAGCACAAAGACTGACACAGGGCCTATAAGATCACCCTGGAGGCTGGACACGGTGGCACATGCCCATAATCCTAGCACTTTGGGAGGCTGAGACAGGAGAATCGAGAGTTCAAAGCCAGTCTCAGCAATGACGAGGTACTAAGCAACTCAGTGAGACCCTGTCTCTACATAAAACACAAAATAGGGCTGGGGATGTGGCTCAATGGTCGAGTACCCCTGAGTTCAATCCCTGGAACCGAAAAAAAAAAAATCCCCCTAGAGCAATACATGCATATTTATTAATATATATTTACATTTGTATTTTATGTAATCATAGGAACACTTTATTTTTGTACATTGAAACAACAATTCAATCATAGCATCAAAAACAAAAGGGAAAAAGTGAGGAATTTCTAATTAATATTGATTAAGCTAGGTAAGATACTTATGAATCTTGGGGCTGGGGTTGTGGCTCAGTGGTAGAGCGCTTGCCTAGCATGCATGAGGCACTGGGTTTGATCCCTAGCACCACATAAAAAAAAAACTAAAACTAAATAAAAGTATTGTGTCCATCTACAACTAAAAAAACTTTTTTTAAAAGATACTTATGAATCTTGCTGACAGCAAAGATACTTAGATTAGGAGTACTGTAAAGCAGGGGCTTCTTTTCTCCTTCAGGAACTGAACCCAGCGCAGCTCGGTTAATGGTGCTGGTGGAATAATGGGCCATGCGCCACAGTGAGTATCAATACTGAGGGCAGAACTCCCAGCTGACCAGGGTGAAGAGGGCCTCCCTCCAAGAATTTCCTTAACTCTGTCCTTTTGCTCTAATTGCTGTGGACGTGCCAGGTGGCACTAAGTGGCTCCCAAGGGTGGTTCCTGCTGATGCTGGGTAAAGGTCCCCTTATTAAGAGCCAAGGACTAACACAAAGTAAAAATTCCTCTGATCTCAAGCGTTAGCAAAGGTTAGTTGCTGGAAGAGGAAAAGTTTGGGGTGGGGCACATTTATGAAGGGTGGAAGGGGGCAGGAGAAGTCAGAAGGTAAGAGACCCACCCTCCTGATTGATCTGGGACAGTTTCCCTGAACTTGGAACCCCTATAACCAATCTCTACTAGGCACAGCTCTTCACCCAGTGAAGCCCTTATCCTGAATTGCACTGACTTCTGAAGTGTTTGGTTAATTCTTTATGATCTACAGTAGCTCTAGATTGGTCTGCCATTTTTATTGTCATAGATAAATGCCTTTGTTTATCTGTTTTAATTTCCACAGACTATACATTCTCAGACCATGTTCCTGAACAACACATTCCAAATTTAGTTCAGTGTCTACCTTAATTGCACACTGCAAGTTGACACTGATAAAAATCTTTTTGATGAAAACAATGACTGCAATTACTGAAATCAAAGGCTACTTCTTTTTTTTTTTTAATTGTTTTAGTTGTAGATGGACACAATATCTTTATTTATTTATTTTTATGTGGTGCTGAGGATCGAACCCAGTGCCTCACGCATGCAAGGCAAGCGCTTTACCACTGAGCCACAATCCCAGCCCCTCAAGGCTACTTCTTATAATCATGAAATAATGTCCCTCAGAGGTGCTAACTTCCTGTCTTACTAGTCTTCCCTCACATTTTGAGTTCAGGTTAACCTGAAACCTTTCACTCTGGTGGTCAGAGCACATGGGTCTGATCTTAGATTCAGCAACAATTTCCACATTTAATTTCATAATCTTCGAGTGCAAGATAAAGAAAGTGCACAGGCATACAGGTAGGGAAGAGAAGTAAAATGAGAAAGTTGATGTAGAAGATCATTACAAGCCAACATAAGGGTCATGTTAGAAGTCTATAACTCCTTTCTTTTAGGACCAGTCTTTCTACTAAGGATTAGGAACTACCATTGGGCATCATCTTTGCAGAGATTTCACCTGATTTCTCCCTGTCCCTAATCTTTGCAACTTGTTCTTCCTTATAGGCCTTCAAAGCACAACTCTTCTAAGTCTGGAGTTTCATTTATATTCCCATTATCTTCCCAAGAGAAGGTCTCTGAGGAAGGAGGATATGGTGCCTACAATCCTAAAGATGATGAAGAATCTCATGGTGAATCCCAGAAGTTTTGGAACACTGAAATGGAGTGGCATTGGTGGGTGGACTCCAAGTAAATCAAAGAACTAAAGTTGTAAAGACAAAAAAAAAAAAGAACAGCCAATTTCTAAATCATCTGAAAAATATGTGATACATAATCTTTATGATAGAATTTCTTAAATTACAAGAAAAAGTCATAATGGACAATTTTGATAAAATTATTATAACACGGCTGGTGGTGTGGCTCCCTGGTAGAGTGCTTGCCCAACATGCTCAAAGGTCTGGGGCTAAATCCCTAAAACTTCCTAAATAAATAACTGTAACAGGGGCTGGGGCTGTAGCTCAGTGATACAGCGCTTGCCTCCCAAGCATGAGTCACTGGGTTTGATTCTGGGCATCACATATATATAAATAGATAAACAAACAAACAAACATGATAAATAAATATAAATAAATACAGATATTGCATCCATCTACAACTAAAAAATTAAAAAATAACTATAACAAATATTAAAAACTCTTGTATAAGAGATATCTTAAGGTTAAACTACAAGTGACATGGAAATTGGTACAAGATATCTATAACATATATATATGAAAAAGACTAGCCGGGCGTGGTGGCTCAAGCCTGTAATCCCAGCACTTAGGGAGGCTGAGACAGGAGAATCACGAGTTCAAAGCCAGCCTCAGCAACGGCGAGGTGCTAAGCAACTCAGTGAGTCCCTGTCTCTACATAAAACACAAAATAGGGCTGGGGATATGGCTCAGTGGTCGAGTGCCCCTGAGTTCAATCCCCAGTACCAAAAAAAAAAAAAGAAAGAAAAGAAAAAGACTAATAATAAAAAAACATAAATAACCCAATAGAAAAATGGACAAATGGTATAGACAATTCCCAGAAAAAAATCTAAGTAAGCAATAATGTATATAAAAATTTTATATCTAGGGCTGGGATTGTGTCTCAGTGGTAGAGCACTTGCCTAGCATGTGTGAGGCACTGGATTCGATTCTCAGCACTGCATATAAACAAAATAAAGGTCCACTGACAACTAAAAAATATGTTTTAAAAAATTTATACCTATTAACAAGAAAAATGCAAATTAAACTGACAAGGAGATTCATTTCATACCTATTTGACCATCAATAACCTAAAAAGCTGGGCACGGTGGCGCAAGCCTGTAATCCCAGCACTCAGGGAGGCTGAGACAGGAGAATCACGAATTCAAAGCCAGCCTCAGCAACGGCGAGGTGCTAAGCAACTCAGTGAGACCCTGTCTCTACATAAAACACAAAATAGGGCTGGGGATGTGGCTCAGTGGTCGAGTGCCCCTGAGTTCAATCCCCAGTACCAAAAAAAAAAACCCTAAAAGTCTAACCTTTAATTTATATATTTATGATACTGGGTAACCCAGAGCCTTCAGCATGCTAGAAAAACACTTTTTCACTGAGCTACGCCCTCAGCCCCAAATCAAGTGTTGTTAGTAGGAATGTGGAGAAACTAGGATTCTCATTCATTATAAAATTAACACAACACTTTGGAGAGCAATTTGACAATATCTACCAAAGTTAAAAGGCACCTATTGAGGGGCTGGGATTGTAGCTCAGTGGTAGAGCGCTTGCCTTGAATGTGTGAGGCACTGGGTTCGATCCTCAGCACCACATAAAAATAAAATAAAAAATATCTGTGTCCATCTATAAACTAAAAAAATATTTAAAAAAAAAAAGGCACTTATTGAGCTGGGGGTCTATCTCAGTGGTAGAGTATTTACCTAGCATGTGTGAGGCCTGTGAGGCCCTGGGTTCACTCCCCAGCAAGAAGAGGAAGAGGAGGAGGAAGAGAAGGAGGAGGAAGAGGAGAAGCTGTGCTTTGATTCAAAAAGTCTACTTCCAGATATATGTTTTACAGCATTATTTTTCTGTTAGTGAGAAATGAAATCAATTTAGTGGGTAACGTCCAGTATTTTACAAAAATGAAATGGAACAGAATGCAATAAAGTAGGAAATAGAGTGCATATAGTAAGGGTAGGTATTATTTTATCGAACTTATTTTATATATGAACTAGGTCTTAATACAAAATGTATTTCTTGATATTAGTATTTAAAAAAAAACAAGTCTGAAAACTCTCCCAATGAGAAACTCTCATACAATAGCACAAAGTGACATGTTCAAGGATGTTCCCTGAAATTTAGGGCTTGTAATAATAAAACATTTTAAACAATGTAAACATCCATCAGTAGCAGATGGATAAACAAATCATGGTGTATCCATGTGACAGAATACCACACAGCAGATAAAATCAATAAATTTGATTAATACACATACATTTTGAAAATAAAGTTGAGGGAAACAAAACAAGATACAGAAAAATAAGCACCACATGAAATCAATTGCATGAATTTTTAAAACAAAACAAAATTTCCTTAGAGCTGGATCTGATGGCCCATACCTGTAATCCCAGCTACTTGAAAGGCTGAGGCAAGAGGATCACAAGGTAAAGACCAACCTCAGCAACTTAGCAAGACCCTGTCTCGAAATATAAAGGATGGGGATATGCCTCAGTGGTAGAGCAGGTTCAGTCCCTAGTACCAGAAAAAAAGGTAGGCTCGAGATATAGCATAGTAGTAGAGCACCCCTGGGCTCCACCATTATGAGGAGGTGGGAGGAAGGGAACACCACACAAATAAAAGTGGTGTGAGAGAAAAAGGATGTCTAAAGTGAAGGATAAAGGAAAGAAAATGGGACTTAGGAGTAGAAAATGCGTGTGATAGTATTTATTCAATTGGGGTGGTAGATACATAGATGAATGCTAGAGTGTTATTTGTTCTTTTCTTTTCTAAACAACAAAAAGGAATGCAATTAAGTTTTAATCTTGCTCAGAGGTCTGAGTATCATAATAAAACTGTGTTAACCATTGGTTATTAAAACTTTAAACTGGGTGCGGTGGCACATGCCTGTAATCCCAGCACTTAGGGAGGCTGAGACAGGAGAATCCCGAGTTCAAAGCCAGCCTCAGCAACGGCGAGGTGCTAAGCAACTCAGTGAGTCCCTGTCTCTACATAAAACACAAAATAGGGCTGGGGATGCGGCTCAGTGGTCGAGTGCCCCTGAGTTCAATCCCCAGTACCAAAACAAAACTCTTTAATCCTGGAATTTTTTTTTTTTTTTTTTTTTTTTTTTGCCCAATGCCTTGGGAAGAACAGGCCAGACCAAACCAGCCTGTTAAATTCAATGAATGAGTATCTAAAGGTGGCAAATCACTGCACTCTGATAGAAAAAGAGACTCACATTTTCCTAAAGTTTCATTCTTCTGTATCTTTGTACATGTTTGCACTTGCCTGCCAGGCAATCTCTAATCCTCCAAAGCAGACTACTGTTCACCTGGAAGCCCCATCACCACCATCAGTAGAATTTATCAATTTGTTACTCCTTCCTTTAACTTTCACTATACTTTGGTCATTTCCCAGATGCAGACTTATCACACTATGGCATGATTATTCTTTTTTTTTTATATCGAGGATTTAACTCAAGGATACTTAGCCAGCCACATCCCCGGCTCTTTTTTGTATTTTATTAGAGATAGGATCTCACTGAGTTGCTCAGTGCCTTGCTTAGTTGCTGAGACTGGCTTTGAACTTGCGATCCTCTTGCCTCAGCCTCCCAAGCCACTGGGATTATAGGGATGTGCCACTGCACCCAGCTGCATGATTATTTTTGAATGTAAATCTGCTTCACTATTAAATTTTTTTTTTTTGGTTTTGGTGATTGAACTCAGGGGTACTTGACCACTGAGCCACATCCCCAGCCCTATTTTGTGTTTTATGTAGAGACAGGGTCTCACTGAGTTGCTTAGCACCTGGGTTTAATTTTTAGTTGTGAGCACTCAAAATACGCACACACACACACACACACACACACACACACACACAAACTATATTTAAAAAGCAAACAATTGAAGTACTAGTGTGCTTTCCCCTAAACCTGTAGTCTCCAAATAACTTTAGGCAGAAATGTTTTGTGGTAAATTTTTAAAATATGCTGCCCAATACTTTCTCTTCTAGGGACACCATCCCAATTAGCCAGTGCCAAAGATCTCTGTGGTTTGCACTATTCTGATGGCTGCTTAGACTTTGCTGCCCATTCCATTAATCAGGCTTTCCTTATCTTTGTCAATTAAATGGTGCCACTTGACCCCCATAACACTAAAATGCCCTTGTTTGCATCAAATTCAAGGCACCCAGCAGTTCACACTGTCATCTCTGGTTTACAGTCAACCACGAATGCCACTGAATGCCACCACCATCTACACAAATGCATTCCTCACAACCTTGGGAAGGGAGCAGGTGTGCTTCGGAAATAGGTGAGCAAAACAGAGTGACTCTGGCATTCCAACCCGCCTCATCTGGATTCCTACCTCTGTGGCAGTTTCTCAACCTCAACACTAATGATGTTTGTGCTTGTATTGTTCTTTGTTGTGGATGGCTGTCCTGTGCACTGCAGGATATTTGGCAGCATCCTTGCCTCTACCCACTAGATGCCAGAATATCCTCCCACTTCCCGCCCTCAGCATGACAACCAAAAATGTCTCCATATATTACCAGACTTCCCTGGAAAACAAAGCTGTCTCTAGTTCACAACCACAGCTCTTCCAAGGAACTTCTGGTACTACAACTTCACTGAGTGCAAGCTGTAGTCATTCTTAGGCAGGGTCAGGAGGCCTGCTTCTACTAGCAAAGAATCTCAGTAAAATATGTGGGTTCAAGGACCCATTTCATTGAAATCTCCATTCACCCCCATCCCAATTTTCAAGGTTCTCTTTTCAATGTGATGCCAATTTTACATTGAGACTTTGTGAGGTGGCAAGTTTAAATTGTGTTGTGACTAGCTTCTCACAGAATGAGACCCTCTGTGTGGTTTTCAAAAGTATCAATTTCATGGCTACAGGAGTTAAGGCATTAATGACCATTTGTTTGTTTGTTTGTTTGTTTTAAATTTTTTTTAATTGTTGATGGACCTTTATTTATTTTTTATTTATTTGTACACGGTGCTGAGGATCGAACCCAGTGCCTCCCACGTGCTAGGCAAGAACCCTACCACTGAGCCAAAACCCCAGCCCACAATTTGTTTTTTTAGGGGGAAGTTTTAAAGCTTTCAGCCTCCTCACCAGAACTTGTGCTAGCAATTAAAAACTCTGAGCCCATTATTTACTTTGTTCAAATTCTCCAGCACACTTAAAAGTAATCAGACTCATTATATCCCTTATTTCCACAAAATGTCCCACGGCACTAAAGACTTGTTCACTTAAAACCTGGCTGTCTAGCTGGCACGGTGGCGCAAGCCTGTAATCCCAGCACTTAGGGAGGCTGAGACAGGAGAATCGTGAGTTCAAAGCCAGCCTCAGCAACAGCAAAGCGCTAAAAAACTCAGTGAGACCCTGTCTCTACATAAAACACAAAATAGGGCTGGGAATGTGGCTCAGTGGTCGAGTGCCCCTGAATTCAATCTCCAGTACCAAAAAACAAAACAAAACTCGGCTTTCTATAGGCACTTGATTAAATAATCTACAGGTCACAATTTAAGGAAGTGTCTTGCTACTGCATGCCATGGCCTGCTAGCATCCTCGTTACCACTCAACAAATGGTCATTAATGCCTTTAATCAGATCAGAGAACCCATTTCAGATAACCCAGAGCCAATTCAGAGAACCTGTCCTCATGCTTCTGTTCCTCTGGAAACACCTCTTCACCACATTCTGGATCAGTCAGGCTTCAGTCAGACAAGCAAAACTACCAGTAGTGACATATGAAAAGGGATATATTCTACAGCAGTAACCTTTAAAAAATGCCAGGAGCTGGCTAGACAGTAAAACTATTGCTTGTATTTCTGACGTTGGGGCCTGAAATCAGCAAGGCAACTGTGAGAAGGAAAGATTGTTAGGTCGGTTTAAGGCAGCTAAGGGAAACAAAACACCAGGCAGCCCGCATACACAAGAGAACAATCAATCAGAAGCCAGCAGATAAACAGTGACGACTCATAACCACCGTCAATCAGCCAATGGCCCAACCAATCCCAGGAGGACATGAGACTCCCAAAAACCTACCTTTCGTGTCCCAAGTCCTCCCCTTCCTACCCTAAGCCCATAAAACCCATCTGATCCTGTGGCGCGATTTTCCCAGACCCGCTCTGTTGGACTGAGGAGTCTCCCCTGGGAGTGTATATCAATAAAGCCTTGCTCAGCAGTTTTAATTGGCCTCCTTTCAGTCATCGTTATCTGACCTTACAAAGATAAACTAGAATCTGCTAGTTAAAAGACAAGTAGGGCCAGGTGAGGTGGCACATGCTTGTAATCCCATCGGCTCAGGAGGCTGAAGCAGGAGGATCTTAAGTTCAAAGCCAGCCTCAGCAACTTAGCAAGACCCTGTTTCTAAATACAATATAAAAAAGGGCTGGGGATGTGGTTCAGTGGTTAAGTGCCCCTGGGTTCAAATCTTTCCTACCAAAAAAAAAAAAAAAAGACAGGTGGGACTTAGAGTCAGTCTCCTTGACTCCCTCCATGAAAGATGTGGAGAACCTGGTACCCTATATCATGGAGCTGCAGTACATCTGGCTCAGAAGCCAGAAAAGCTAATAAGGATCCAGATGCAGCTCATGGAGCTGTGGGCCTGGCTGCGGCCCAACAACAGCGAGTTGAGCCAGCAGATAAAGCACAGTATGTACACAGTGTACCAGAGAGGGTCGCCTTGCATCAAACCTTCAACCTTCTGGGTATAAAAAATACATGGCAGCTGCTGCTCCAACTTTCACCTTCCAAACCTCTTGCAAAACATCCTGAATGAGTCAAGCTAACCAAAACTGCAAAAGGAAGCAAATTCTGGGAAACATAGTTGCAGTTTAGCTAGGTTGATAGAAAACAAAACCACAATAGATTTAGAATGGTTGCTAGCAGAAGAGAAACAAGATTTTGTGAGCTAGCAAAAGGCTTAAAGAGGAGAGTAGAGAATAGCATACTCAAATTAGCAATTTAGAAAGACACCTATTTTATCCAGGAGCGGTGGCACACACCTGTAATCCCATATACCCAGGAAGCTGAAGCAGAAGCATATTAAGTTTAAGACCAGTCTGGGCAATTTAGGGAGGTCCTGTCTCAAAATACAGCATAAAGGGCTGGGGATGTAGCTCGGTGGTGAAGTACTTGTCTAGCATGTGTGAGAACCCTGGGTTAGATTCTCAGTACCAACAAAAAGAAGGAATGGAAGAAAGGGAGGGAGGGAGAGAAGGAGGAAGGAAGGAAGGGAGGGAGGGAGGGAGGAAGGAAGGAAGGAAGGAAGGAAGGAAGGAAGGAAGGAAGGAAGGGAGGGAGGGAGGGAGGGAGGGAGGAAGGAAGGATTGATTCTCATAGCTTTTGTAGATCTTCTGAAATGTCTTAAGAAGTTGATTTCTAAATCAACATCCATAATCATCTTAGAAATGTCCCTTCTTAGCTGAACATGGTGGTGCAAGCCTATGATTCTGGCAACTCTGGAAGCTGAGGCAGGAGGATCACAAGTTCAAGGCCTGCCTCAGTAACTTAGTGAGGCTCTAAGCAACTTAATGAGATCCTGTCTCAAAATAAAAAATTTTAAAATGGCTGTGAATGTAGTTCTGTGGTAAAGTACCCCTAGTTCAATCCCCATTGTCAAAAAACAAAACAAACAAAAAACCCAGCAATGTCCCTTCCTTTTTTTTGGTACTGGAGATTGAACTCAAGGGTACTTGACCACTGAGCCACATCCCCAGCCCTATTTTGGGTTTTATGTAGAGACAGGGTCTCACTGAGTTGCTTAGCACCTCGCCATTGCTAAGGCTGGGTTTGAACTCCCGATTATCCTCTCTCAGCCTCCCTAAGTGCTGGGATTACAGGCTTGCGCCACCACGCCCGGCTGCAATGTCACTTCTTGATGTCTTTTTCCGACTTTTTTTTTTTCTTTTTTCATTTTTGCAGTGCTTAGGTACTACAGATTGAACCCAGGGCCTGGACAATGCTAACCCAAGTGTACTACTACTGAGCTACAACCCAGTCCATGCTTATTTTGTAGTGGCAGCAGAAAATAATCTATTACTATAGCAAACAATCTGAAAATTAGTTGTTGGTTATATAGTGGTTACAGAAAACTTCTATATACCTGTTAAATTCGACACTCTACTCATCACTTAATTGTCCCCAAATAAGACAAGGTACTTAAGGTTTCTTATACTCCATATTATTTTATTTTTATTTACTTATTTGTTTGATTATTTATTTATTTTTGTTACTAGGGACTGAACCACTGAGACACACCCCTAGCACCCCTACCCACCCCCTTTTTTGATACAGGGTCTTGCTAAGCTGCTTAGATTTCTTGGCCTTGAACTTGTGATCCTCCTACCCCAGCCTCCCAAATTTTGGCAATTACAGGCATGCTCCTCCACACCTAGTACAAATTGGCTTTTCTTACAAAACCCAATGGCTTCTGCAATTTTCTTATCTGGCAGAGAAGGAAAAGTAGTATATTTTTTGTTTGGAAAAATGCAAAGTATTTATTAATGTACCTATGCATGCAAACCCACAAACCATGCTTAAATTAGGCTATGAAATCACATTTGGAGAAAAGTCAGGAGGCACACAGAATGTGCATTTATCCCCTATATCTTGGGTAAAGAAGAGAGTCCTTGCAGGAAGATAATACACCTGCATTTGCAAAATACTTCCCAGGTAAAACTTTAGTAGCCTAATGTGGTAAAGTCTGAAATAGAGAAGGAACTTTTGTTGGCTACTGGAACCCTTGATGCCTTACTTGCTAATTAAACTAATTTGTAAGCCTGGATATGCTCTACCTGCCTCTTAAAGAGGCTGACACACAGTGATATACCATCAGCTGCTCAGTAACAATTATTTAATTACATATATCCTGACATTCTGATTATATAGATTATCAGAGGATCCTTTTACTAATTGACCCCATAATGTTGAACCACAGGAATTGAAATGAATGTACCTATATTACTCTTATATTAAGTACATTAATATCTCTATGGATATTATTTGAGTGTGTCCCCCAAAGTTTCATGTGTTGGAAACTTGGTCCCCAGTGTGGCAATGTTGAGTAAAGGTGAAACTTTAGGAGGTGGGGTCTCAGTGGTAGAGCATTGCCCAGCATGTATGAAGCCCTGAGTTTAATCCCTAGTACTACTAAGTTAATAAATAGGTGGGGCCCAGTGGCAGTTGGTTGGGTCACTAGGGACATTGCCCTTGGAAGTAATTAAGGCAGTTTTCTTGAGACTCTGAGTTAGCTGTCGTGAGAGTAGATAGTCACAAGAGTCTGACCCCCAAATATCTCTCTGGCTCCATGTCTCCATATCTGATGTCTCTCTCTTACACACGATGCCACCATGATGCCATCTACCATTTGATACAGCCAAGGGGGCCCACATCTGAGCCAAACCAAGACAGGGACCATATGCTTGAACCTCCTGAATTATGAAATAAATAAATATCTTTTTTTTGTAAAAGAAAACAGACTTTATAGTAACAGAATAGAGACTAATACACTGCATAAGCACACTTCCTATAGAAATCCAGATTTGTAAATTATAAATTAAAAAATTATGAAATGTTCTTAACTTTTTAAAAAGCTTACCTAAGATTCACTCTTTAGGAATCAACCTCCTCAATTGGTTTTAATGTGATTCAGTTTATTGTCAAGTTTTCTGATTATAAGAGCTGTATGACCTCAGGGTAATATTTGTAAACTTCTATAAACTCAATTCTGTTTTTAGTAACAATGTTAAAGAGTGGAGAAGATCTACAGCAATTCCCAGAGTACTCAGCCTCAGTTTAACCAACATTCTCTTCTTTTTATGAGTTGCAAAACAGGATACTCCTATTTTTTATCTTCCTTTCTCCAACATTCTGGTAATGAAAATTCTGAAAAATGGAATTTCCCAGGGAGGGGGGAAATACAACAAATTGGTTCATTTAAAGTTATTGTCTCTGTATAAGAAAACCAAAAAATAGAGACTTCAATTTTCCAAGTGAGAACTTATAACTGATGTTATTTCCATTTTAATTTTAAGATCTGAAGAACTAACTAACCTAGGTTGCAGGGTTGCTGCTCTTTTCTGAAGTGTCAAGAGCCCCTTAAATAGAAATGAGGGAATTTTAAAGTATCATTTTAGAAAACTCCCTGCCACTTAGAAGGTCAAACCATTATAATACGAAGCCAGGCAGTATCCGAATTAAAGGGAAAGAAAGGTTCTCCTTAAAAGGTAGTAAGTTTTGGGCTGGGGATATAGCTCAGTTGGTAGCGCTTGCCTTGCACACACAATACCCTGAGTTCAATCCCTAATCCCGTGTCAACACACACACACACACACACACACACACACAGGTAATAAGTTTGAAAATAAGGCAGAGAGGTCAGACATTTCACTTTAATGATGAAAAAAGAAAGTGAAGTTCAAAGTCACACAGGGTTTGCAGACTCAACACCTTGGAAGTCAGAAGGAAATAAGGATGTGATGTACTGGGGTATATGCCACCTTGGAGTATATGACACTGAAAACAGATAACTGCCATTCATGCCACTCAATTCCAACCAAGTGTACTTCCATGCCAGAATGTGGGCCCAGTGTGGCATATCTTCTGATCTTTAATCAGATAACTATGAATATAGTTTGGATCTGGAATATCACCTGAAGGGTAATGTGTTGAATGTTTGTTCCCCAGCTATTGGCACTGTTGAGAGACAGTGAAAAATTTAGGAAGTGGGGTCTAGGTGGAGGAAGTGACTTACTGGGGGCATGCCCATGAAGAGTGTACCTTGTCCTTGACCCCCAACTCCACTTTCTAGCCTACATGAAAGTAAGCAGTCTTCCTCTTCCATGTCTTTCTGTCAAGTTTCTGGTTTGCCTCAGGCCCAAAGCAATGGTGCCAGCACACCATAAACTGAAACTTCTGAAACTAGGGGCCAAATAAATTTTTCCTCCTTCAAGTTGTTTTTCTCAGGTAGTTTGTCACAGTGATAGAAAATTGACCAACATTATGATAAAACTTTTTATTCTTTTTTTTCCCTTTTTCCCTTGGATGGGGATTAAATCTAGGGCCTATATACGCTAGCCCAAGTACTCTACCATTGAACTATAAACCAAGCCCAAAATTTTTAGTTTTTTAAACTTCTTCATTATGGTGTGTGTGTGTGTGTGTGTGTGTCTGTGTGTGTGTGTGTCTGTGTGTGTGTGTGTATACGCAGGAGGGTTGAACCCAGGGCCTCACACATGGTAGGGAAGTGCTCTACATCCTCAGCCATTTTATTTTTTTATATTTATTTTGAGACAGGGTCTCACTAAGTTGCCCCCAAAGCCTTCCAACTTGTGATTCTCTTGCCTTAACCTCCTGAGTATCTGGGATTATAGACATGTATCACTATGCTCAGTTCATACCAAAAATTTTAAGGGAAAAAATTCTTGGTCAGGAACAGGGATTAAAAAAATATCTACAGCCTACATGCAGGCATGAAGTTCATGATAATATGAACTAATCTCCCAAGTCCCAGTCAAGTAGTAATTTCATACTACTTGGTATGAATATCTTAAAATGAAATGCTTAGCATTCCCTAGGACACTAAGCAAGATAAATATTAGTTACTCTTAGAAATAGACTTTGGACCTAGAAATGGTATTTGGAGTGTTGATGGGAAAAGTGGAAAGAAAAGACATTGTGAAACTCAGCCAGGTGTGGTGGCTCACGCTTGTAATCCCAGCACTTTGGGAGGCTGAGACAGGAGAATCATGAGTTCAAAGCCAGCCTCAGCAATGGGGAGGCGCTAAGCAACTCAGTGAGACCCTGTCTCTACATAAAACACAAAATAGGACTGGGGATGTGGCTCAGTGGTTGAGTACCCCTAAGTTCAATCCCCAGTACCAAAAAAAAAAAAAAAAAAGACATTGTGAAACTCTATAAATATCAGAAAGATCAATACCTCCATTATCCATGTGAGGACTTAACATAGTTAAATGTTGTTAGTTTCTTCTTTTTCTACTTTAAAGTCAAATGCAAGAATGGGATGAGTTACATTGTGACATTAAAAAAGCAATCATTGGTTAAAGGAATGAATGGTTTCTAGAACTTGTGGCTATGTATTCAGCTTATTGGCCAATACTATGGTGTCTGTTTAATAAATTAAAAAATTTCAGGAAAAGCAACAACAAAGACAATGACAACTATGAAGGAGACTGATAACCAGGGTTAAATATGATTACTAAGTAGGAGAGACATTTTCCTTGGCAACAATGTGCACATATCAGTAGAGACCAAGGAAGTAACTTGATCAATTACAATCAAAGTGAAATTTGACTGGCATAGTAAAATATCACTTTAAAAGATTCAGTTTGACGAGTTCACTGTAAAAATGAGCACTAATCCTTTTCCTTTCTCACTTGTGATCCAGACAATATACATATCTAATTTACCTGAAGAATATTTTCTTAAAAAACACAAAAGAGGGCTGGGGTTGTGGCGCAGTGGTAGCGTGCTCGCCTAGCATGCGGGAGGCACTGGGTTCGATCCTCAGCACCACATAAAAATAAAATAAAGATATTGTGTCCACCTACAACTAAAAAATAAATATTTAAAAAAAAAAAAAAAAACACAAAAGAACTATCAGTTTTATATAACCTTAAAATTTTACCCAAACTGATATGTTCAGGTTTACATAAATATAGCTATATATAGTTTTGATCTAGAATGTCCCTTAAAATCTTGTGTGTTGAAAGCTTGGTCCCCAGTGCAGCAATGTTAAGAGTCAGGACTTCTGGAAGTGATTGGATCACGAGGGCTCTGACCTCATCAGTAGATTAATCCCGTGGTGGATTCATGATTTGAATTGACTAGTGGGAGGTGGTGAAAATGAAATGGTATCTAGTTGAAGGGAGAGGGCCCTTCTTTTTCCTCCCCTTGCTTTCTTCCTGCTATAAAGTGAGCAGCTTTGTTCCATCACACCCTTCTGCAATGATATATTGTTTTACCATGACCCAGAAACAACAGAACCAGTTGATAATGGACTGAAACCTCCAAAACCGTGAGCCAAAATATATCTCTCCTCCTTTAAGTTGATTTTCTCAAGTATTTTGTCACAGCAGTGAAAAGCTAACACACACACACACACACAAATACACCCACATGTGTGTGTATACACATATAATATATATATTTTGAAATACCAGAAATCAAGACACAACTCCATAGGGATGTGTGGCCATCACAGGCCAATCATTTAACTCTGGCTATTGTTTGACCATTTTAAAGTGGGTGGGTCTCTGACTTACACTTGTAACTGTTGCCTTTTAACCCTATTCCTATGAGGAAATCTCTACCTTTGTTCAAATAAACAAAACTTACCTCCAAATTAACAGAGATATATTAAGACACTTGGCAAACAGAGCTTAGAGAAAGTGGTTCTTATATAGTCTCTCAGGCTGTTAGTTATCTCAACACAAGCGAGATAAATCCATGGTATTGCAAAGGCAGAGTTCAGGCCGAGCTGTCAATCCCAGATGGTACTAAGGACACCATCTCACTAAGTCCCTAGGGCCTTGCTAAGTTGCTGAGGTTGGTTTTGAATTTGTGATCCTCCTGCCTCAGCCTCCTAAGCCACTGGGATTAAAGGCATGTGCCACCATGTCCAAGCAATAGATATGTTTTTTTTTTTGTTTGTTTGTTTAGTTGTTGATAGAACTTTATTTTTTTTATTTATATGTGGTGCTGATAATCAAACCCAGTGCCTCACACAAGCTAGGCAAGAGCTCTATCACTGAGCTACAACCCCAGTCCCCAATAGATACATTTTTAAAAAATATTTTTTTAGTTGTAGATGGACACAATATCTTTATTTTATTTATTTATTTATTTATTAATATTTATTTTTTAGTTGTAGGTGGACAGAATATCTTTATTTTTATTTTTATGTGGTGCTGAGGATTGAACCCAGTGCGTCATGCATGCCAGGCAAGTGCTCTACCACTGAGCCACCACCCCAGCCCTGCATTTTTAACACACTATCAGTTGCCCTGTCTAACCTCACAGGAGTGTTGTTATAACTGTGTGAAAATAACATACACCAGATGGTGCCCAGCACTGAATCATTCCCAACTAGTGGGCTAAATACACATTTACACTGGCTTTAAAGCAGGGAAACAGCTCTTTGGGCCAGTTTGCTTCTTCACTTTAAGGTCTTACTTGCAGACTTTAATAACTACTGCAACTGTCAGACACATTGACATTAAATGAAGCCTTTCCCAAGTGAGCAAAGATGGTGGATGCCCTCAGTATATCAAAAACAATGATGAGGCCTCTAGCATGAATCACTTAGATGACTTAGATTGAATTTCTTCATTAGAGTAGTTGGTTATGTAGTTGTGAGGTATTGAGAAATAGAGCCAGTGGCACAGGAATGTGTTAAAATACCTTTGGGAGAAGATAGATGATATCAATGAGTAAACCTATTACTATTCTTAAATATTGTTAGGGTAGGACCATGGAGAAGCTTATCATTTTTAACACTGCCAAAAACATCTAAATTTTAAAAAATTTATGAGGTCAAACAAGTCAATCAGTTGGCAACTTCTGAGTTAAAACATATTCCAGCACTAATTAGACTATCAAGTAAATGCATTCTTGTGTTGGTTTTCAGGTGTTGGTAAACAATAAAGTTTGGTATTTCAATCTAGCATTAAGGGTACACTATATATTATACTAGATGGTTTGGAAATGAACATGTGGGCTCTGGCATTAAGTAACTCAAGTTCAAGGACTAGCACATAATAACGAGTTCACCACCTTTTCACTCATAAGCTAAGGTCCCAGGAAAGTCTGACATTCTTAGAATTTATTGGTCTTACCAATGAAGGAGCAGAAGCCAGAGTTAGAGGAAATTTTTCAAATCAGAATCTTCTAATTAGCCGGGCGCGGTGGCGCAAGCCTGTAATCCCAGCACTTAGGGAGGCTGAGATAGGAGAATTGCAAGTTCAAACCCAGCCTCAGCAAGGGCAAGGCACTAAGCAACTCAGTGAGACCCTGTCTCTACTTAAAACACAAAATAGGGCTGGGGATGTGGTTCAGTGGTTGAGTGCCCCTGAGTTCAATCTCCAATACCAAAAAAAAGAATCTTCAAATTGTTTTACATCCTATTTTAGTTGTGAAATTAAACCAAAACTAAGGACAGAAAACTAAATGAAGAATGCCAACTTTGAAAATTTCTTTAGGATTACTTTCAGTGTTCAGCTTCCATAAGATAGGCAGGGAGAGCTTGCAACACAAAGGTGAAATGGAATTCTGGTGATGCTCTTGGGACAAATCGAGTACTGTGTGTGGTGACAGGGCTAGAAGTTCATTGTGCTGAGCTTTGCCTTTGTTTTTAATAATGTGTGCCAATATTCCCATTTACGTCATGTCTACCATTTATTTTTAAGCTAAGCAATTTTGGTTTCTCTCTTCGAATTCTCACTAATATTTATTGGCAGCAAATACAGAATGTAAAAGCCTACTTAAAGGAGTAGTGAAACAAGACTCCTGTGAGACAAACATTATGCTTAAAAAAAGGCAGAATAATTTTTTTTCAAGTTTAAACATGGTAATGATGTGAACTTTAGCTATAGCAAAATTAAGTGGCTTAAAAAAAAAGTAGTGTGTTGATGTCTGCAACTAACCTTAGCCTTCTAAGGCTAAACCCATTTGTCTTTGTCCCTTCAAGGAGAGAAGTATGGCTTAGTGTATCATTCCAGATGGTAACTAATAGTTCAGTATTTCTGTATCAAAGTTGTTGAGACACCATTAATAAAGTATTTCAAGGTTAAGAATTTTAAAAAAGGAAACAAAATTGGAAAAGGAAAAAAATCTAATTATGAATCAAGTTTGTATATTGTTAAATGGGCACTAAAAGCTTAGCTTTAACCACTCCAAACACCCCTAACTCCTTAGGACCTCACAGAAACCAAACTGAAACTCTTCCTCATACCCTGTTCATTTCTAGCATACTGTACCAGTATAATTATTTCATGTCACCTTTAAGGATAATAAGGACCAATTTACAAAAGGCATAATTGTACATCTTTAAACATCTTACACACAGACTGCCAAAATGCACACAGCACATGCTGACACTGGCAGACTTAAATTTCTCCACAATGTTTGTTGCACCCAGAGCACTGGTTCAAACACACTTTCTCTCGGAGACCAAATGGAATATGGGAGTGTTTGACACTAAAATACTATAATCATAGTATTATAAAATGGAATTTAACTGGGAAGAAACATTCAATCATTACCCTTAATATAACTCTTAAAAGAACAGTAGCAGCTTTTACCTGAGCTCCTAATTGTTTGTGGATCTGAGACTGACTAGACTTACCAGATACAGGGCAAAAGCAAATGTAACTATACCATAATTATAAGGATTTTATTATATTTTATTGTCAATTTGACTGTAGCCTACCACAAGCTGAGAAAAGACAAAGATGTCAGTCCCTAATACCTTCAGAGTACTTTTAGAACCAGTTTGGAGAATAACGGTGGTACGGGAAAAGGGGCAGGTATGAGAAGGAACAGTTGGGGGAATGGTCATCTGTGATTCTGTACTGCATTCCCTCAGGGGCAAAGAAAAATGAACCGTCAATGAAATGCAGTACTTTACCCTTAATGCCTCATAAAAGACTGTCTCTGCTTTTGACTATGTGCAAAATATCAGTAATAATCCTTTGCAGGCTCAGATGAACAGAGAATGTCAATCAACTGGGACTCCAGAAGGAAAGTTCCAAAAATGAGAAGTCCTTCCATGCCATTCCCATTACTGTTCTCACCAATCTATGGCCTCAGAACACTTTTGCTTATTGATCTC
Organism: Xerus rutilus; assembly: GCA_028644305.1. Lineage (NCBI taxonomy): Eukaryota > Metazoa > Chordata > Mammalia > Rodentia > Sciuridae > Xerus > Xerus rutilus. Next base: position 59,266,467 of record CM053403.1, on the reverse strand, counting down.
CAACAGACAGAATGTGATTTGATTTGACAGAATCACACAGCCTCAGGCTCCACACGTAAAAATGTCAGAAGTGGCTGAAAGAAGAGCAGCAGCTCCATGCTGAAGACAAACATTTTCCAGAGCTCCTCATGTGGTCTCAGTTTCCCCTCTGAGGGATTTGCAGTAGAGAGGTAGCCTGGTGCCACCTTGCTGAGGGAACTTGGAGCCAGAGTGACACCTACTGACTTGCTGAGAGAGCGTGCTTTGTAATGGTTAGGTCCAGAGCTCCTGAGACTGCTTTGCAAGACATCTTGGACATGCAGCTGAGTGTTGCATCAGATAAACATGATTTGGGCAAGAGGTGTCTTTCAGGAATAAAGCAGATAGTTCTTCTTTCCCTTTTGAGTCTTCTCTCCCCAGCCCCAAAGTCTCTTGAGAAAGTCAGCTTATAAATGCTACCATCTTTTTCTATCACTCCCCTCTTGAAGGAGGAAGGTGACTGTTTTTGTTGGTTTGGTTTGGTTTGAGTGTTTTTTTTTTTTTTTTTTTTGAGTATTGAACTCAGGGGTACTCAACCACTGAGTCAGATCCCCAGCCCTATTTTTGTGTTTTTTTAGAGACAGAGTATTGAAGGTGAAGTTTTCATGACTACATGTACTCAAGAGTAAACATCAGGAAAGTGGTAAGAAGGTGTTATTCACCTCAGACTCCCAAACAAAATCCTGGTAACCTTTCAATCTCTGAGAAAAACCTTTAGACATGATTATGATTAGTAACCATCAGGTACAGGTGGGTTTTGCTGTTTGTTCATTGTTTACCTTCATTACGCATTCCCACCCTACTTAACTTCTGCTGAGAAACTTAAAATGGATAAAAGTTAAAATAATCCTGAGCCTGGTCAGAGGCAGAGCTCTCTTAATTTTATATTTCATATGGATGAACTCACTAGTTGAGATTTTATAATTAAAATAACTGAAAGGGTATGCATGAAATTATTTCTCAGCCTGTTAAAGTCAATTATCTTTTTTTTCTTTACTTGATACTGGCGATTGAATCCAGGGGCACTTTACCACTGAGGTACATCTTTAGCCCTTTTTAAGTTTTTCATTTTGAGACATTTCATTTTAGTGAGGTTTTGGGCCTCACTAAATTGCTGAGGTTGGCCTTGAACTTGCAATCCTCCTGCCTCAGCCTCCCATATGGCTGGGATTAAAGGCATGTGCCACCACACCTGGCCTCCATTACTTTTTGTTTTGTTTTGTTTTGGTATTGGGGATTGAACTCAGGGGCCACATCCCCAGCCCTATTTTGTGCTTTATTAAAAGACAGAGTGTCACTGAGTTGATTAGCACCTCGCCATTGCTGAGGCCAGCTTTGAACACACGATCCTCCTGTCTCAGCCTCCTGAGTCACTGGGATTGCGGGCATGCACACCACCATGCTTGGCCACTTCCATTTTTTTTTTTTTTATATTTTTTTAGTTGTAGATGAACACAATACCTTTATTTATTTTATGTGTTGCTGAGAATTGAACCCATTGCCTCACACATGCAAGGCAAGTGCTCAACTGCTGAGCCACAACCCCAACCCCCCAACTTCCATTATTTTTTGACAAACAAAACTTGCATTCCTGTAGCCACCAAATCTATAGTTTATATTATGACAAATGTACTACATTTCCTCATTTTGGTGTTTTTGTTTTAACAGTAGTGGGAATTGAACCCAAGGGCTCAGGCATGCTAAGGAAGTGCTCTAACACTGTGCTATATCCCAGCTCTGCATTTCCTAAGTAAAAAAAAAAAAAAAAAAGTCCTGTTAAGAATCATGCACTGGGGGGCTGGGATTGTAGCTCAGCAGTAGAGCACTTGCCTTGCATGCGTGAGGCCCTGGGTTCGATCCTCAGCACCACATACAAAGCAATAAAATAAAGACAATGTGTCCATCTACAACTAAAACAAAAAAACTTAAAAAAAAAAAAAAAAAAAAGAATCATACACAGGGGGCTGGGATTGTGGCTCAGTGGTAGAGTGCCTGCCTCGCATGCGTGAGGCACTGGGTTCGATCCTCAGCACCACATAAAAATAAATAAAATAAAGACATTGCGTCCATCTACAACTAAAAATAAAAAAAAAAAAAAGAATCATGCACAGGGCTTGGGGTTGTGGCTCAGTGGTAAAATTGCTTGCCTTGCATGCCTAAGTCACGAGTTCAATCCTCAGCACCACATAAAAATAAATAAAATAAAGATGTTGTGTCCATCTACAACTAAAAAAATATATTAAAAAAAAAGAATCATGCACAGAGAATTCTCTCAAAGGATAAAACAAGCTGGCCCTTGGGCAGCTACCTACGAATTTAGTGTTGGAATGATCGCAGCTAATGTTAGCTTTTCAAAGATCCTACTTAATCCAGTTCTCAGGTGGGAGAGACGAATTTTTAAAAATTCCTCTTTCAAATATAAATGGAACAAAGTCTTTCCCAACCAGCAGTTGAATCCTAAATCTGGTGTGTGCAATAGCATATATCTGTGGCTATCTTCACACAGGAAGCCATAAAAACACACTGGCCCTTATAACTACCTGCACAAGACAGAAGACTGATCCTGGGTTTACTTAGTATAGACACCAGTGGCTTCTTCAGTCAGTGGAACTTTAGAGACACTTACTGTGTGACCACAGTCCAGGAAGGACATGCCCAGTGCAATCAAATATCACCAGCCGGGCTGGGGTTATGGTGCAGTGGTAGCGTGCTTGCCTAGCATGCGTGAGGCACTGGATTCGATCCTCAGCACCACATAAAAATAAAAATAAAGACATTCTGTCCACCTACAACTACAAAAATAAATAAATAAATATTTAAAAAATAAAAAAATAAAAATATCACCAGCCCCGGAAGATGAAACAGAGTCATCACTCTGAAGAGCCCTCTCATCTACCATGCTGCTCATGTGGCCCTGCTCAGATGTAACCTACTCCCTTCCTTAAACATCCAGCTTTTCCCATGTTCTTCCATGACCCAGGGTTGCCCAAGTCACTCTTCCAACCCCACATTACCTTTAAATATCCTGCAGTCTACCTTTCTCCACAGTTTTGAGGGAGATATAGAGGGCTTAGGCAGCCAGGGCAAGATGGCAAGTGAGGAGTTTGGGGGCAGAGCCAGAACAAAGGAGCATGGAGAGGATCTTCTCATGAGGTCAACTTCCTGCTTGATGAAAGTGCTCGTGGACACAAGCAGGGGACCCACTCAGACACACATGAATACAGAGTATTCATGCTCCTAAGCAGGGAATCCAATAAAAAAACTAAAATAGACACATGGACACAGAGGTCACCAATGAATAATGGTGAGGCAAGTATGGACAGAGAAGGAGATAAAGAAAGGAGGAAGTTCCAGAGACCATAAAAAGAACAAGCCTAAACTCCTCACTGGATTCCCAGCTCTGGGGCCTCTTCTCTTTGGAGAAGTCTGTCTGTCACTTTTGCAATAAATCTGCTGCTTGCTTGTTATCTCTGTGTCCTGTTCTTCAATTCTTTGCTGAACGGAGACAAGGACCTAGCACCCCTAGATGGTAACAGTTTGCCAATGCTCTTCAAAACTGAGTTCTCTCTGTTCCTACTGCTTTGTTTGTGGTTTGTTTCTTTTATGCAATGGGGAGTTGCCTGATGACCACTTTTTTCAGTCCTCTCAACTCCCTGTCATAAGGAAGTCATAAGGAATGGGAAGAATGATGGACAGACTCATGACTGGCATAGTCTCCTAAGCTGCTCTGTGAAGTTCCTATTTTAGAGATAAATGGCAGTGACCCACTCTAGAATCAGCTTTCACCTCTAAAAATGGGACTTCAACAGTCTCACTAGTCTTAGGTTGCATGAGGACAGCTTGCCACCTTTACAACTAATTTGCAAGAAGGAAGGATGCCTCTGGCTTCTAAGAAATTTGTAAAAACAATTGCTATTGAGGATACATTCAGTTACTTGGGTTTCCTAGGCCCTAGGATCAGTGTAATCCTTATATGCTGGAGATTTATTGGGAAGGGAAAGATAAGGGATATGTCAATCCAGGGCACAATTTTTCCATATTCTCTAAAGTGATTTTCTCATTCGGGTACCTAACCTGTGGCAGACACTGGCATAAGGACTAGGTTAGTGTTCTAGAGATCAACAGCACATCTCCAGCGTCCTAACCATCTTTGTAGCACAAATGGCATTAATTCTGCTGTTTCAGAGAAATCTGTTTAGGTAGGAGGAGAGATTTGCTGCTGCTGTTGCTATTGCTATTTTCACTAATACAAGCAATGTTAATGAAGATCTGGAAAATTCAGACTATATAATTCTACTTTCCTTAAAAAACTATCATTAAAGGGGCTGGAGTTGTGGGTCAGTGGTAGAGCACTTGCCTGGTATGTGTGAGGCACTGGATTTGATCCTCAGTGTTGCATATAAGTAAATAAATAAAATAAAAGGTCTATTGACAAAAAAATTCATTATCATTTTCACATAATTTACTCTAGATATTAAAATAACTGTTTTCATAATCTGGGTACAAATAATTTTGTATTTCCTTTCTATGTTGGTATGGTTTTTATAATCAGGATTTTTAAAAAATGACTCTAAGAATAATTGAATAAGAGAATATCACTATTTATTTCCTTAGAGAGCTAATAAGTGGTGGTCCTCAGCTGGACTGTGAACCCACCTGTGTCCCACCCTAAAGTTCTAAATCACATTGCAGTGTCCCCTTCTCTAACTCCATCATATACGACTACCCACACTTTATATCACTACCTTCCTTCAGTTCTTCAAACATATCACACTCTTTCATATGAAAATCATATACAAGTCACAGAAATAGAAAATGTCAGATCTTAGGAACCAAAGGAAATTTCATAGTTAATCATATAAACAGCTGATTTGACAATGCCATTTTAATTGCCTCCATAACCAAGAGGCAGATTGCCATGTGGTCTTTGGGGTCCATTCATTTATGAATGTCAGATAGCCCCACTTCTACCATCCCAGATACCTGTGCCCATGTGTCATCCAGACTGTACTTACCAAGCAGAACACAAAATCCAGATAAGCCACACTGATCACAGCTGCCACGGCATACAACACTATGTGCCCTAGTTCCTGGACATAAACCACTACAAAGTACATGTTGATGGAAGACATGAGGAGGACCAAGATCCTACTGGCGATCCTCCAGCCTCTGTGAAAGAATCAGCACAGTCACTGGTGGAAAAGTTCAACCTGGCCATAGACAGAAAAGGAAATGGCATCTCATAGGGTAAACAGGGCAAGAGTTAGAGGCACTGCAAAAGAAACTAAAAAAATGGTTCTTACTATGTCCTGGATTAGGTTAAATGATCCAAGATGAACAACGACAGAGAGAAAGATGGGGAAAAAATATCAGGAAATAATCCCAATTCCTTAGAAAAATAAAAAACACTAAAAATGCAATGAGCCATTCTGTTAGTCTCTGAAAATAAGTTATTTCAAATACTCCCAATAATCTTCGAAGGTATTAGCTTATGCCTTTCTCATTAAGATTAATGAAAACAGAATTAAAGTGATTAAAACTTCAATTGCTGGGCTGTGGTTGTGGCTCAGTGGTAGGATGCTTGCCTAGCATGTGTGAGGCACTGGGTTCGATCCTCAGCACCACATAAAAATAAATAAATAAAATAAAGGTATTGTTTCATCTACAACTAAAAAATTAAAAAAAAAAACTTCAATTGCTGAAGCCAAACAATTAAAACTCTAAAAATTGAAAGCAAAATGTTCTTTCTCCTCTGTTTCTACATTCATACCCTCCATTTACTGTGCCAAAAAAGAAGCAGCTAGCAATCACCTCTTAAGGTATATAGTTCCCCCAACATACTGGCCTGTTAGAGAAAAACACCCTTCTTGCACATATCACTCCCCTGCCCCCCGCCCCGTGAAGAACTATGATGAGCACCCACATATTTCATTTCGATTGGAAAAGTCTGTCATTATTGGCTGCAAGCTCATGAATGTGAGGATGGGTATAACAGCAAAGGGGAGCTGGAAAGGAAAGAAGTTGGATGGGGCCACTGGGAGCCCTGTCCCATCCCAGAGAACAGAACAGTTAGTGCTAGGGAAACAGACCCTGCCTTACCTACTTGATAAGAAATAATTATTCCTAGCATCCCCCAGTGCTCAAGCATTATGTTGAAATATGTGGAGCTGTCCTTAAGCTAGCATCAAGGATGATTGCCAGTTTTTGTTTCTTTTTGCAGTACTGGGGATTGAGCCCAGGGTGCTCTACCCCTGAGCTGCATCCACTGCTCTAATTTTTTTTCTAATTTTGAGATAAGGTCTCACTAAATTGTCCAGGTTAGCCTAGAACTTCCAAGCCTTCTTCCCAGGCTACTGAGTAGCTGGAGTTATAGGCTTATGCCACTGTGCCCCGTAGGTTTCTTTGCGTGTTTACAAGCATTTGTATTTGACTTGCATTCTTAACTTCCATAGGACTAGCATAGTATCATACAATGTTCTTGCTGAATTAATGAACTATAATTCTGTGTTCTATATGTTTGAATATAGCTCATAATTCCAATTCAACAGGGTTTTTAAAAAAAATCGTTCCTGGAAGCTATTTAGATAAGAGGATTTCATATACATTTTCTGCATACTAAGACCTGGGCCTCTTTCTTCCTATTTCCCACCCCAAACCCAGCATAGGGTTTTCTATCCAATTACATGGGATGAGTTTCTCCAGATCCTGCTCACCTGTAAGCTCTGTAGAACACTCAGGAAGCCATTCATCCCTGTTAGATGCTCTACATCTTGAAAGACAGCAATAAGCAGAGTAGGGATGATAGCAATAGAGCATGTCACTCAAACAAAATGTGACCATATTAGGTTCAGGAATTGCTGAAAGAAAACACAGGAGTGGGATGACAGGCTGGGCCAGGAAGAAGAAAAAGGAGGGTTCCAGAGAGACCTTAGAAACACAGGACCAAGAAGTATATAAAAACTATGTCGTCTCCCTCTGTTCAACACCAGCACGTACCTCCATGACAAACTGACCAGAATAGGTTCCTGTCATGGTGGAGCTCTGTCCAGCAGCCAAGATCCCCACTGCCCAGATGTAGAGTGCAGCAGGCCCGAAGTAACATCCCAGCACAACACCCTGGGACAGGCAAGGGAGAAGATATGCCTGTGTCAGTTATCTGCGTAGACAACACCCAAAACAGCATGTCTCTGTGATATTTCTCCCTCTTCTTTGCTAAGCATCACCTACACTAACTACTATGCTAGGCACTGTCCCAGAAGGTAGGCTCAGGCCCTGAACTGATTCTAGAGGCTTTTTATTTTTATTTTTTTGTTTTTTATTATTTATATATATATTTTTAGTTGTTGATGAATCTTTATTTTATTCATTTATTTATATGTGGTGCTGAGAATTGAACCCAGTGTCTCACACATGCTAGGCAAGTGCTCTATGACTAAGCCACAACCCCAGCCCCTCTAGAGGCTTTCAATCTCAACTTTGCTAGATATGCCTTCATTTCTCAGTCTAGTCTTCTCTCTGAAAGCTTTTAAGCCTTCATCCACAATCACCATGTTCTTCTTTTTTTTCCTTTTAGTACTTAAATCCAGAACCTCACACATGCTAGGCAAGTGCTCTACCTCTGAGTTATATGCATAGTCCTTTTTAAATAAATTTACTTTGAGATAGAGTCTCACTAAGTTGCACAGGCTGGCCTTAAACTTGCTGTCCTCTACCTCAGCATCCTCAGAAAATGGGATTACAGCATTGCACTATCTTGCCCAGCTTGCAATCTCCATTTTAATACTGAGAAAACAGAAGTCTACACCAAAATTGCTAAATTATATTTCCTAACACACTGCTGTGGGAAAAAAAGTAGTAGGAGTGTAAAGAAAGGGCAAATAAATATGGGAGATGCTGTATACTACATATTCTGCTCTTGAAGATCAAAATGAAACGAGCATAAAAGGACTGGGAGGGGCTGGGACTGTAGCTCAGCGGTGGAGCGCTTGCCTCGCATGCGTGAGGCCCTGGGTTCGATCCTCAGCACCACATACAAAGCAGTAAAATAAAGACATCGTGTCCATCCACAACTAAAAAAATATTTAAAAAAAAAAAAAAAAGGACTGGGAGACCCCAGTAAGCAATACTTTACTGAGAACATTTTCTTTAGTCACCTCACTTAATATCCTGTAAAAGAATGTGCTGTCTGGGCTGGGGTTGTGGCTCAGTGGTAGAATACTCACCTAGCAAGTGTGAGGCATTGGGTTTCATTCTCAGCACTACAAAATAAATAAATAAATAAATAAATAAATAAATAAATAAATAAATAAAATAAAATAAAGGTATTGTGTCCATTTACACCTAAAATTTAAAAAAAAACACAAGAATATACTGTCACTATGAGTTTGGGAACAGCTGGTATACAGTCAGTTCATCTTTTCAACCGATCCTCTATTCCCTCCCATGTAATTTAAAATACTTGTCTGGTATTTGGACCTCTGAAATAAATGACACTCCAGAGGAGATAAACCTGCTCAGAACTGAAGTGAAGACACCAAGAGCAGATAATATGCTAAGAAGATTGAGCCAGGAACAAAGATCATAACCTCCACAGGCTTACCCCTTTGTAGATGTCCACAGCCAGAGCTGCGTTATCTTCAGGGAAGAGGCCACCATGGGGACTGCTGCTATTTTTACACACATCAACCTAGAATCCAAAAAAGTTTAAGAGCTACTTTTACTAGATAGGCCAGGACCAGATGAGAAGAGCTCTCTGATATATCACATACATGTCCTCTCAAGAGGCAACTGGAGGAAAACCCTAGAGGCTGGTTGTGATGGGAGCAAAGCCTGGCAGTGTTGTTACTTGGGATCCTCCTCCACAATCTTTCCACACTCCCATGTCATCGAAGTCTTTACTGAGAGCAGATATGGCAATACACAAATGCTGGGGCATTTTAAATGAGGACTGGAGGAGAGGCCCTAAAGAAGGCTTCAAATATGAGAGGCCAGGAAGCCCTTAGTCAAAGCAGAGCTAGTGGTGAAAGGTCCTGCTGGCAGGAAATAAATTGGGATCAAAACCACATAGATGGGACTTCCGGCAAGATGGCGGCTTAGAGGGACGCAGCTACCAGTCTCCCCAAACAAAAGACCAGAAACTGCGGTACAACCTTCTCCCACCCGGCTTTTGGACAGCACAGAAGGAAATTTCACTCGCGCGGTTTTGGCTGAT
>CM053403.1:59239154-59249862 GCA_028644305.1 Xerus rutilus | reverse complement strand
AAATGGATGGAACTAGAAAGCATTATGCTAAGTGAAGTAAGCCAATCCCAAAAAACCAAATGCCGAATGTTCTCTCTGATTAGTGGATGCTGATGAATAAGGGAGGTGGGAATGGGAAACATAAGAAAAATAGAGGAACACTGGACGCGACATGGGGGAGGCGAGGGGCAGGAAAGGGGAATGGGTATAGTAAAGATGGTTGATTGAGATCGTCATCACTACCCTTGGTGCATGTATGAAAACACAATTGGTGTAACTTTATCTGGTTTGCAACCAGAGAATGGAAAAACTGAGCTCTATATATGTGCTATGACTTGAAATGCAATTAAATAAACTAAAAAAGAAAAAAAGAAAAAAAAAAGTGGGCCCAAGCACCACGTACTTCCAGGAACAGGCTGGTTTCTTTTTTTTTTTTTTTTTTTTTTTGGTACTGGGGATTGAACTCAGGGGCACTCGACCACTGAGCCACATCCTCAGCCCTATTTTGTGTTTTTATGTAGAGACAAGGTCTCACTGAGTTTCTTAGCGCCTCGCCATTGCTGAGGCTGGCTTTGAACTCGCGATTCTCCTGTCTCAGCCTCCCTAAGTACTGGGATTACAAGCGTGAGCCACCGCGCCCGGCTCAGGCTGGTTTCTATACAGAATTTCTCCCAGAGAAAAGAGAAGATACACAAATTAGTTCTGAGAATCTACCATCAATCTGTGAAGTTTGATTTGGCCTCAAATTTGTAATCTTCCTGATTCAGCCTGCCGAATATCTGGCATCACAGGTGCGCACCACTAGGCCTACCAATCTGTGCAGTTTGAGAAAGGCTTGATGAACTCCCTCCAGATAAGAATCTTTCCTTTAAGCCGGGCGCGGTGGCTCAAGCCTGTAATCCCAGCACTTAGGGAGGCTGAGACAGGAGAATCGCAAGTTCAAAGCCAGCCTCAGCAAAGGCGAGGCGCTAAGCAACTCAGTGAGACCCTGTCTCTACATAAAACACAAAATAGGGCTGGGGATGTGGCTCAGTGGTCGAGTGCCCCTGAGTTCAATCCCTGGTGCCAAAAAAAAAAAAAAAAAAAAAAAGAATCTTTCCTTTGGGAACCCCTGTTGCATCTAGAATGTAAAAGGACTGGAGCTGTTCTTGTCACCCTTCCCTAGTTGCTCAGCTGGGCAGCTTCCCTGGGCTGCTGCAGACTTGCTGGCTAATTACTCAGCTCACAGGCTGGAGCTGCCTCCTCCTTAAGCTGCACTTTTCCCCCATGGTTCAGAAGTGGTTTGATTTTTCCCAGAGTCACTGCATCTGTACATGCAAGCACTGACTTTGCTCCCCTCCCTGTATTACTAAAGACATTTGAGGCTTGAAGTTGCTACAGGCAACACAGCACTGGTAAAGATGATAGGGAATTTCATGAGGCAAACCACCCCCTTGAAAGAAGGATCAATTTTTGGCTGATTAGAATGCTTATTTCCCTTATCAGTTATTTTTGCTACTTTTAGGCCATGTCATATTTGTTATTGCTATAATTATAGTTACAATCTTTTTTTATATATAATATAGATTTTGTGACAGATACAAAAGATGAAAAGAAAGAAAATTACAACCTAGATCAAGGATGGCTGGAAATATTGAAAGAACCAAGAATCATTCCCTTTAAAAAAAATGCAAATGTCTTTTTCCCCAAATCTATCTCCTAACCTCTGCTGGACCATACAACAGATCCTAGAAATGAGCCTTTCCAGTTGTGTGGGATCTTTTTGGCTCTTGGCACCTTGTATGCTGTTTGGCCAACAAGGTAGGCTGTGAAATTAAACATTCCTAAAGAAATTGTGATAGTTTCTTCAAGCATGCACCAGACAGATAACTTCTCTTTCCCCAAGGAGTTACAAACACAGGCAGCAACCTTTTGGGGCCTATAAGACAAGATATCTGTGCCTTGTCTTATAAAAAGAGTTATTTTGGACTTTAGAAAACAAGCCATTACTCCTAACTTTGGTTAGGACAAATTCCATAACTTAAGTTGTCCTCCAGGAAAAGCCTCCAGGCCTTTTACTAATGATTCTTAAGTCTGGAAGGACCTTTTCAAGAATGGACATGAGCAGGAGCCAGGTCATCCTGTCAATATTGTCACAGGCTCAAATATACCCCACGCAGAACTTAACTCCCCCAAAGAAACGTGCCTATTCTTATGTAACCAATAAGCAGCTTTCCCCCTCTCCCTTTCTATAAACTACCCACCACCAACTGATTGGGGAGGCAGTTTTGAACTATTAGCTCCTGACTTTCTTGCCCATGAACCCTGCAATAAAGCTTTTTCTTTTTTTGCAAAAACCAAGTGCCATCATATTGGCTCTTACGCATGTCAGGCAGCTAGCCCTTGCTAGATAGCATGAACACCCTTAAGATAATAAAACTGCAATCATAAGGGTCTTCTCTCTATATTTCTCTCCTCTTCTGCCAACTTTTTGCTTATTTTAAGGTAATTTTGTTATTCCAGGTTGCTTGAACATTTTATTTCAGCCATCATAGCTAGAATACAAACATCTAAGAGTTAACTCCTAAAGTCATTTTAGACCAAGAAAAGGGAAGAAAGATGAGGGGAGTGTGTAAAAAGGCTTTTTAAAAACCCAAACTGCATGCAGGGCATGGGGACGTATACCTGTAAGCCCAGCGACTCGGCAGAATGAAGCAAGAGAATGGTATATTTGAGGCCAACCTGTGCAAATTAGGGAGATCCTTTCTCAAAAGAAAAAATAAAGGGCTGTAGCTCAGTGGTAGGGCACCCCGGGTTCATCTTCTAGCACCACCAAAATAACAAAGCAAAAAAACGAACCAAAACAAAACAAAAAACAAAAAAAACCTGCTCTGTAAACTGCTTCACCTAAAAAAATGTGGTCCACAGCCTACATAAGCCTCGCAATGAAAATCTTCAAATTTAGCCATAAAAAATAAGGAACTTAGGGGCTGGGACTGTAGCTCAGCGGTAGAGCGCTTGCCTTGCATGCGTGATGCCCTGGGTTCGATCCTCAGCACCACATACAAAGCAATAAAATAAAGACATTGTGTCCATCTACAACTAAAAAAATATTTAAAAAAAAAAAAAAATAAGGAACTTAGCTTGATTCATTTTGCCATTAATATAATTTATATTCTCTATCTTTATATTGCTATATTCCTATGTCTCCTAAGTTTGTTAATAAAAATAAAGACAGAGAGTTCTTGAAAAATTAAGATTCTCCTGCCACTGCAGCTCTCTTCTTGTCCAGCTGTCAGGATGCTACATTTTCACTACCGCAGTCTGAGTTCAGTTCAGGTCAAGGAACTGAGACAGTCTTTAGTGACCTAAATAGAAAGCTGCAAATCCCCGTTATTTCCTCCTTTTAATCTTTTCCCTTTTAACCTTTAACCTCCCATCGAGGAGCTCTGAGGATTCACAGGTCTTTTCTCATAATTCCTTAGGAGAGATTGAAGTGTTTATTACTGAATAACAATCAGTGAATGGAATCGCTTTCTGATCTCAGCCTCATCAGTTTAGATCATCCTCTTCCTTGGAGTATTAAAACTGATAGGTAGCAAAAAGATATGAGTGGTTGGAACATTAAGTTAAGGGGCTAATTCTATAGACTGGGACTACGTGCTGGCCTGCCACATGCTTTTTCTCAAAAAGCAATTAAGCATTCTCGCCCTGGTTTGGCTGAAGTCATTAGGATATGTTACATTCCTCAGCAAACAACCTGTTGTTTGTTATCTGTAGAGCTGTTATCTGTAGGGCCATAAAATCTGCAAAAACAAGTCGCAATTAGAACTGGTCAGTGTAAACCAAGGTGACCCAGAGTTGCTTTTGGATCTTTAACATATGAGTTTAATCTCATTATAAATAGTAAAATTATACCCCCCCACACACATACCCATTGAACTTTAAAATCTGATGTAGTCCTACTGCCAGTCAAAAGTTAAGAGGTGGTACCTAGGCAAGACACTCTAGAAACTACCCAAAGACCCACAATAAGAATAGGGAACAAAGGTGTGCCTGACTCTCAGACAACCCACTCCTTCCCTCCCTCTTGAGAGTGCTTTCTTTTCCAATAAAAATTGCTGTACTTTTACTACCTTTCCTTTTTTCTCCTGCAAGAACATAACAGCTGAGAAACACAATGCAACCCCCAGACCACTGCTGGTAACAAAACTTGGTAAATATTTTAAGTTAGGATCCTTCTACTCTCACTGCTTTCTCTTGTCCCATCTACGATGGTATATTTTTTTCTTTTCCTTTTGGGTTTGTTTTCTCACAAACCCAATACACACATTTCCTTCTCTCAACAGCAGGGGAATATTTTAAATCTAGAACAAGCTCTTCCTAACATGACTGAAACGTGTGAAAAACAGGAAGGGAATGCTTGAGAAAGCTCAAAGGAGGCATTCCCAGGTACTCTCTTGGGTTGGATGAGCAGAGAAAATGCTCCTTGCTCTACTCGTTCACTGAAGGGCTACATCTGATTAGAAAACTGGCTAGAAGGACTTATCAACTAGCTAGGTCTCCAGAGTATGATTTTATTTTTTAATTGGAAGTTTAAAAACGCTTTGTAAAAGAACCAGGTGCAATTGTGCATGTCTGTAATCCCATCTATTAGAGAGGCTGAGACAGAAGGATTGTAAATTGGAGGCCAGCCTGTGCAAACTAGTGAAAACTTCTCAAAAAAAAAAAAAATGGTACCAGGGATTGAACCCAGGGGCACTTAACCACTGAGTCACATCCCCAGCCTTTTTCATTTTTTTAATATCTTTGTTTATTTATTTTTATGTGGTGCTGAGGATCGAACCCAGTGCCTCACGCATGCAAGGCAAGCGCTCTATCACTGAGCCACAACCCCAGCCTCACTTTTCATTTTTTATTTAGAGACAGGTCTTGCTAAGTTTCTTAGAACCTCGCTAAATTGCTGAGGCTGGCTTTGAACTTGCGATCCTCCTGTCTCAGATTCCTTAGTCACTGGAATTACAGGTGTACAAAGCACCCAGCTAAGTTCTGCTTTTTTGAGATAATAAACTTTCTGCATGGTTTGAGTCATGTTTGAAAATGTAAATTTGTAAATTTAGGGTTCAAGACTACTTAGGAAGATAGAGAAGATAATAAGAAAATCAGTAAAGGGAAAAAACCCACTGTTTTGGAAAGTGGAAAATGATGAATCTAAATAAAACTATGAAAGCTTTTTCATCTGTATCTTTATGAATGTTTGTATAATCTGTATTATGTATACATGTGTACTTAAGCATGTATATTGTCTACATGGCACCAAATAAGTACCAAATGACTTAGAAATAAGTAAGCACTCATTCGTTAATATCAACCTAAATGCTTTTTGATGTCTACATGACTTGGGGTAATCTTAAATAGATATGACTTATTTATTATTGTTAATAATTTAATAGAAAGCAGTTCTCTACTCAACAAAATAGCTGTGTATTTAACTTTATAGAGCTCTTGCTTAAAGACATGCTCTAAAAATAGTTAGATGATGGCAGATAGCTTTGTTTAATGCCTCAAATTTTCCATATGCAATTTAGACAATTACTAAGAATAAGTAATCAGCCTTAATTCTAAATAGGAAGGGAGCAATTTTGTATGTGAGAAAAATGAAAATGTTTATAAAGAAAGTAAAAGAATTTGAGAATGTGCTTTTTAAAAGGCAGGGTGGGGCGGTTGCACAAGTTGTGAAAGTGAGAAGACTGCAAAACGGTTTTGGGAAGAAATGAATCTTGTGGAAGGTTCTGTGTGTGACAACCTGGTGAAATTGTTTGTAGGTTTTATAGTGGCTGAGCAGTTATCAAAGGTACATTGGTGCAAAGCTTAAGTTTGATCACCTGTGTTTAAATAATAAAGAGCTTTTCTGGAGCTTTAATCTACTTTTTTTTTGATTGAACTCAGGGGTACTCAGCCACTGAGCCACATCCCCAGCCCTATTTTGTGTTTTATGTAGAGACAGGGTCTTACTGAGTTGCTTAGCGCCTCGCCATCGCTGAGGCTGGCTTTGAACTCATGATTCTCCTGTCTCAGCCTCCCCAAGTGCTGGGATTACAGCTGCACACCACTGTACCCGGCTTTAATCTGCTTTTAATAGAAATTTTAAGGGTTTTGTGTGTGTGTGTGTGTGTGTGTGTGTGTGTAGTACTGGGGATTGAACCCAAGGATGCTCTACCACTGAACAGCCCTTTCTATTTTTTATTTTGAGACAGGTTCTCACTAGTTGCCCGAGCTGTGCTTGAACTTATGATCCTCCTATCTCAGCATCTTAAGTCATGGGATCATAGGCGTCTGCACCTGGCTTCTTTCTTAAAACTTTGTACTTGTCACCTGTCAAAATTCTGCAAAAGTACAACTCCTAACAATAATGCTGACCCGATGCTCTGAGAGGATACCTATTGACTACAGAATGTAATAATGGACTCCAAATTCTTTCCATAGCAAGCTCCCAGGAGATAAGAGAATTAATACATGAGCTAAAATCAGGTTATTTCCTCTACTGAAAGAATAACAACATCAAATACTCGCTTCAGCCGTCTACCTCAGTAAAAAACAAAAACAAACAAATAAAAAAACACCCTATCATCCAGGCATGATGGCACACACCTGAAATCCCAACTATTTGGGAGGCTGAAACCAGCTTCAGCAACTTAGCAAGACCCCGTCTCAAAATTTTTAAAAAATTTTAAGGGCTGGGGATTTAGCTCAGAGGTAGAATCTCCAGGATGGTGAGGGGGGTGGGGGCACAAAAAACCAAATTTTAAAAACCCAATTAGGTACTATTAATTCCCTCCTGTCTGCAAAACATTAGGAAGTAAACTCTTGGATTCACCCTTTTCACCTCAAATGTGCACTAACTCCTTCTGAGGACATATGCATTCAGACTTCAAAAAAAGTGGGTGATACTCATCTTCAGTTACATGACAATTGAGAATCCCAAGTAAGTGAACCCCCCAAACCTATCTAGGGCTGAGGACATAAGTCAGTGGCAGAGCACTTGCCTAGCATGAGGGAGGCCCTGGGTTCCAGCCACCATACAAGTCTTCTACTGATTCTCATCCTTTTTTGTTTTTTATTTTTGCAGTGCTGGGGAATTGAACCCAGGGCCTCCCACACACTAGGCAAGCACTCTATCACTGAGCTACAATCCCCAGCCTTTGACCCTCATTCTTTTCTTTCTTTCCTCCTTCTCCTTCTCCTTCTCCCCCCCTCCCCCGCCCCTTCTCCTTGTGGGGCTTACTGGTCAAATTCTCTACCACTGAGCCACACCCCTGATTCACATTCTTTTATATTATATTTCTTCATAGTTCTAAATACCTTTATATAGAACTTTTCAAAATTGTCTGAAATCTTCAGAATTTACCTTGATATATTTTCTTAAATAATAAAAATAATGCTACAACCAAAAGAAACCTTACAAGAGGTATAGGCACTAGACTAAGAATTCTAGGCCAAGCTAAACATGATGTAAATTTTAAAAGGCACTCTTTAGAAAATAATTTTTTTTCAAAATAAAAAAGAGTATATCAAGGAAATGTTATTTCAGAAAGAAAAGAAACTAAAAATTTAAAGTACTACAAAAATAGATTTTAAAAATTCCAGGAAAACTACAGAACTATTCCTAAACTGAAAGGTAAGAAATAGTCTCTAACTCAACAGGGTTACTGATAATATTAATACAGCTAGAATCTAAAATATCTAGGGGAATATGGTCAACACTTCTTAGTATCAAGGCTAGGCTGTAGAAATGTTATGAAAAACCTTGATTTTGGAAAATAATGGAGGGCTTATAATCTAAACTGGTATCTTAAGAACTCAAGTTCTGGGCTGGGCACGGTGGCGCAAGCCTGTAATCTCAGCACTTAAGGAGGCTGAGACAGGAGAATCGCGAGTTCAAAGCCAGCCTCAGCAATGGTGAGGCGCTAAGCAACTCAGTGAGACCCTGTCTCTACATAAAATACAAAATAGGGCTGGGGATGTGGCTCAGTGACTGAGTGCCCCTGAGTTCAATCCCCGATACCAAAAAGAAAAAAACAAAACAAAACAAAAAACCCTCAAGTTCCAGGGCTGGGATTGTGGCTCAGTGGTAGAGTGCTTGCCTCACATGCGTGAGGCACTGGGTTCAATTCTCAGCACCACATATACATAAATGAATAAAATAAAGGTCTATCAACATCTAAAAAAATATTTTAAAAAAAAGAACTCAGTGGGGCTGGGGTTATGGTGCAATGGTAGCTTGCTCGCCTAGCATGCGGGAGGCACTGGGTTCACTCCTCAGCACCACATAAAAATAAAATAAAGATGTTCTGTCCACCTACAACTAAAAAATAAATATTAGAAAAAAAGAACTCAAGTTCCCTGATTAAGTGAGTCTTTAATATGTCCTATAGTACAGTTAGCCAGCATTGGAAAAATACTAAATCATACCTGTATTTTATCAATGGAAAGTAGATGGGCTGTTTTGTAAAATAACACTTAGTGGAATCCATTTCCCTTTCTGACTGCAACTAAGAAATAAGATTTAATTATGCCCAAAAATCTATGAAATCCTGTTTTATCACAAGTCTGGCCTCTTTTCTCTACCCTTATTACTAACAATATTTGGTACATGTAAAAAGCATTAATTTGTTAAGAAGGAGATTTAAAATGATAGTATGTTATTGCCTGACTTCTTTTGCAATGGGACCTTGTTTATTCTCCAGGTTGGAATCTGGTGTAACATCAAAATAATAGAACAAATCAAATTATTAGCAGCAAATAAGAGTAACAATAATTTGGGCATTAAAAACCAATATTTCTAAGAATTATAACTAGCCACTCTACCAGAGTTGTAGCCATGGAGTCAAATTGGCCAAAAGAGAAATCAGAATAAAAAGATAAAATAGTTTACAAAGCACAAATAACTGTAGATATAGGGAAAAAAATCATTATTTGTCTGATTAAAGAATATAATGGCCAAGTGTAGTGCTCCATGCCTGTAATTCCAATAACTCGATAGACTGAGGAAGGATGTTTGCAAGTCTAAGGTCAGCCTGAGAAACTTAGTGAGACCTTGATTCAAAAATTTTAAAACAGGGCAGGAATATAGCTAAGAGGTAGAGTGCTTGCCTAGTATGTTTGAGGCCTTGGGTTTAATCCTCAGTGTGTGTGTGTGTGTGTGTGTGTGTGTCGGAGGGGATTATAGTCCAAATCATGATCCCTGGTAATGTGGACGAGATCCAAGAATTTCTTCCTTTAAAAGCTTCAAGTGTCTTTTTCCCCCTAATACATCCTAGCTCCATGGAAACTATAAAGTAATATTTTGGCCCTTGTACCTTGTACACTACTTGACAGCATACTCTATAAACTGTGAAATTAAACATTCCTACTGTGATAGATTTTCTTCAAGAAAGCACTGGATAGACAACTTTTTCCTCCCACAGAAGGTAGAAACACAGGTAGGCTTATTGGGACCTGAAAGGCACTAAAAAACAAGCCATTACTCCTGACTTTTGTAATAGACCTAACATTCTCATAATATTAGGTAAACTTTCTGGAATGTATGCTCCACCTGGGTGACTCTCTGTAGCTTGACAAAGCACAGACCCTTGACTTGACCAATCTTTTAAGAATGCAGTAAGATACCATCTCAGTCCAATGGTCAAAATTTCCCCGCTTTGCCTTAACCTTCCTAATACCCCAGTAATGTATTCAATGAACTGTTAATCTATAATCACCTTTGTTCTTTGACTATAGAAGTTTACAATTCCTTTCTTCCTTGGAAACACTCATTCAAAGCAAGTTGAATAAGTGTTCCCAGGCCTATGTCACTCATATTTGACTCAGAATAAACAATTTTCTTATAGAGTTATTTTGTCAACACATTCCATGCAATAGCCATAGTGACCCATTTCTGCCCAGATGTTTATTAATGGGTATCAGGTGTTAATATGTAGCTTCATCATACGTGTCTTTTATTTAAATAAGAGGCTCTTCCTTCCATCTTCTCCTTCTACTCACTCTCCAAGTGTTCTCTTTCATGCTATAGTTTTCTCTCAAACAACTGTCAGAAATTAACTCTTCCAGCCAGGTAGGGTGGCACACACCTGTAATCCCAGCACTTTGGGAGGTCGAAACAGGAGAATCGTGAGTTCAAAGCCAGCCTCAGCAACCATGAGGCACTAAGCAACTCAGTGAGACCCTGTCTCTAAATAAAACACAAAATAGGGCCGAGGTTGTGGCTCAGTGGTCGAGTACCCCTGAGTTCAATCGCGGTACTAAAAAAGAAATTAACTCCTCCTACTCTTCCCCTTCTTTCCCTGGAAAACTCTCTTACAATACTCACCTCTGCAACCATTCCCTTACTCCTCCAGGCAACATTAATTCATTCTACATTCTATTCTGTCTGTGCCCAAGTACTTCTTAGTCTGCTTGAGCACTTAAACTCATTGTATATATTTACTGAGAACCTACTATGTACCCAGCACAGGCTGGGGGCCGCAGATACAAACACAAATAAGATAAGCACCTATTGTTTTTGTGCTTTCCTTTCCCTACTAAATTGTGAGATCTCTGCAGAGATTATCTTTTCTTTGTGTACCTGGTGCTACCAAAGGCCAGGTATACAGTGGTGTCCCCAAAATGTATTTTCTCATTTTTTCGCATATTACAACTGTAAGGCAGTAAATTATGATAATTAGGACATTTCTATCTAGGTACGTTTTTA
>CM053403.1:59226446-59239054 GCA_028644305.1 Xerus rutilus | reverse complement strand
TGCTGTCTAGGTAGTTCTCTTTGAATTGCTCCTTCTCTTTGGCCTTTGTTTGCTATTTTCTTCCTCCTCCTCCTTAAATGTAGGCATTCCTTAGCTTCAACCCTTGGTTTTCTTCTAATTCTTCACAATCTCTCTGTAGTTTCAGTGTAGTAATAACCGGGGAGCCACCCAGCACTAGAGACAGGATAGAGAGACAACCTCTTTTTTTTGTACCAGGAATTGAACCCAGAGGGCACTTAACCACTGAGCCACATCCCCACCCCTATTTTTTGTATATTGTTTAGAGACAGGATCTAGCTGAGATGTTTAGGGCCTCACTAAGTCGCTGAGGCTGGCTTTGAACTCTTAATCCTCCTGCCTCAGCCTCTTGAGCTGCTAGAATTACAGGCGTGCGCCACCAACACCTCGCTAAGAACAACCTCTTAATGTAAAACTGATCTGAACTGCAGGTCAATACAGCTGGGAAAGTGACCAAGCTATTAAATTCTGTTTCATTTTTTCATCTGAAGTGAGCATGACAACAGAATCATGGGGATGTTTTTAGGTCCCCAAATGCAACAACATCCTCTCCTGACTCCCTGTCTTTTTACATATTGTATCTATGCCAGAATGTTCTTGCTTTGGCCATTCTTCACCTGGCTAACCCCTCCTTAGACTTGTGAGGCTCTGTGGAAGAAGGAATATCTAAGTGGTCTTACTTTAATGTCTGGGTGAGGATTATACTCTATATAGTCCTATAACACTGTACTGTATTCTGACATTTCCCATAGCATCTGGCAGAGGGGCTTCTTGTCTCCTGCCTTAGCCTTCCGAGTAGCAAATATACTATTTATTGAGGATCTATTATGTGCCAGGTACTATTCCAGGCTCTGACATACAGTAACAATCAAGACATATAACATTTCTGCTCTCAGAAAACTTACATTATCTGGAGGAGACAGATAATAAGTCAATAAGTACATCTTAGGGAGTGATAAATTCCATTTAAAAAACAAATTTAAAGCCAGGTATTGTGGTGCACACTTGTAATTCTAGCTACTCGGGAGGCAGAGGCAGGAGGATCTCAAAATAGAGGCCTACTTGGCAATTTATTGAGACTATCTTAAAATTTTAAAAGGGAGGGGGGTTGTAGATGTAGTTCATTGGTAGATTATTCCTGAGCACAATCTCAAATACAAAAAATAAAAAAAAGTGAAAGAGTAGGAGGTGGGAGAGGAGGAGTTAGGAAAGAAGGAAGAAAGAAAAGAAAAAAGCCGGGGATGTAGCAGTGATAAAGCACCCCTGGGTGCAATCCTAATACTGGAATAATAAAACATAAAATAAAATAAATTTAAAAAGCAAAATTAGGACCAGGCATGGTGGTGCATGCCTGTAATCCCAGCTACTCAGAAGGCTAAGCCAAGAGAATTACAAGTTCAAGGCCAGACTGGGCAACTTAATGAGATCATGTCTTAAAGAGGGCTGGGGATGTAACTCAGTGGTAGAGTGCTTGCTTACCCTGTGTAAGGTTCCTAGTACCCAACCACCCACCCCAATAAAAAGAATAAGGAGTTAGCAAGAACTAGAGGTGGAAGAAAAGGATTATTTCAGAAGGGATGGTTAGGGAACATCTTGTTCAATGATTATGAAGCATAAATCTGACTGCAAAAAAAACCCCACAAAACACCAAAACAACCACAACCCTTGAGGTCTTTCTAGTATTAATTGAGCTAAGAAAAATACTTAGGGATCTGGCTGATTGCAAACATACCTAGATTGGGAGTACTTCAAGCAGCAGCTTCCTTTCTCCTGTAGGAACTGAAGTCAGGAGCAGCTCAGTACATGGTGCTAGGGGAATAATGGGCCATGCACCACAGTGAGTATCAATAGCAGATGACTAGCTAAATGGCACTTGGGTCTGGAGGGGCTCCAATCTAATTCCTCCTTTTTTTTTTTGTACTGCAGATTGAAACCAGAGGCACCCTACCAATAAGTCACATCCCCAGCCCTTTTTATTTTTTATTTTTATTTTTTTTAAGTATTTTTAGTTGTTGATGGACATTTATTTATTTATTTATTTATTTATCTGTGGTGCTGAGAATCAAACCCAGTGCCTCACACATGCTAGGCAAGCACTCTACCACTGAGTCACAACCCCACACCTTTATTTTTTGTGACAGTCTCACTAGGTTGCCCAAGCTGGCCTCAAACTTTGGATTCCCCTGTCTCAGCCTTCTGAGCTGTTGGGATTACTGGTATAAGCCCCTGTGCCCAGCTAGTTCCTATTTTTTGAGGCAGTATGGTGGCTCCTTATCAATTTTTGTTGTTGTTGTTGGTACTGGGGATTGAACCCAGGGGCACTTTACCACTAAACTATATCCTCAGCCCTTTTTAATTTTTATTTTGAGATAGGGTCTCACTAAGTTGCTGAAGGTCTTGCCAAGTGGCTAAGGTTGGCCTCAAACTTGCATCCTCCTGCCTCAGCCTCCTGAGTCACTGGGATTACAGGTGTGTGCCACCATGCCCAGCTCCTGACATTGGTATCCTTAATCTGGTACCCTTAATCTCCACTTTCTTCCCACTATCTATCCTGAACCTCACTTTAGACTAATTGTGTAAAAATCACTTTTATCTTACCATTCCCTTGGGCAAAATGCATTATGATTTCCTAATACCTTTAAAATCAAACCCAAAAAATCTGCATACATGTGACCCTCAAGCATCATGCCTCACTTTAATATTCCAAACATCATCTCTCAACCTTTTTTCTTTTTTCTCTTTTCTTTCTCTTCTTCTTTTCCTTTTCCTTCTCCCTCCCTCTCTTTCTCTCTCCCACGTCTCCCCCACCTTTTGCATTTTTTTTTGTACTAAGGATTGAACTCAGGGCCTTTTGAATGCCCTCTATCCCTGAGCTATAACCCGGGCTTTCTCCTCAATCATTTCACAATGTAATCTATGCTAGGTATTCTGGAACAACTCAGTTCTAGTGTGTGAATATTGGCCCCAAGTTGTCTGCCCAAGAGGCAGACAGATCTAAGATTACATAGACCACAATTTAAGATCTAAGATTACATAGACTACAATCTGGGGGCTTATTTGTAATGTGGTCCTGAGCAGCAGCAAGACCAGTTAGATTTCTCAACTGGGTCAAAAGAGGGGTGTACTCATGAGTTAGGACAAAAGTGACTTCATTCTGACTAGAATGCACTTGTCTTATTTTAAGATAGTATCAAGCAGGTACATCCCTGGAGCCAGGATCTGATTATGAAGCCCCAAGCATGACTATAATGGTTTTATCTATTTTTTAGAAACTATGCAGGAAAAACCAGCTAGGTTTACTCAGGGGCAATCATGAGGTTATGACTCAAGATGGCTGTAGTCATGTTGTTACCAAGGGAAAAAGAGCCACATTTGTTTATCCACAAACTAACAACCATACTCTTTTCCTGTGTGAGGGACCTATGCATAGTGCTTATTCATAGATTTTTTTTCCAGTAGTGGGGATTGAGCCCAGGGGAACTCTACCATTGAGCTACATCCCAAGTCCTGTTTTGAAACAGGGTCAAGGTAAGTTTCCCAGGCTGGTCTTGAACTTGTGATCTTCCTGATTCAACCTCTCAGGTTGCTGGATTAATGGGCATGCACTGTCATACTTTTTCTATAAGAGAAACTTGTACAATGTGCTAACCATGCTTTTTGCATACTAGAAATAAGAAAGTTGGCCAACTGCCTACTCAGACCCCAGGAATAGCAAAAAACAAAAACAAAAAAACAACAACAAAAAAAACTGGAGCAGCTCCACTTTATCTGGAATGAAAGCCATGCTGACCAATCCTTCACCTTTAGGTTCAACGTCCTAGTAAAATTCCTCCTGTCTTGCACCATGGTAGTTGACAATCACCACTAATTGATCAGAAGAGACAAAAGGAGCAAAAAAAGGCAGTGTCCAAATTCTTAAAAACTCTCCACCCATCCCTAAAACTGATGTGAATAGCCCTCCCCTCCTTAGCCTGTCCCTCCCCTTCATTTTGTTTAACTTATATCTATAGCATTCTTGGCTTCCATGGAAAACCTATCTCTATAACATTCTAGGTTCTCCTATTCTATGGTCAAGACGAATTGGTTGGCCAGTGCTTGGTTTTTGTTTGTTGGCCCTGTGACTCTGAGAGAGAAAAAGGACTCAGTTTGGGTCAAAACTGGTAATAATAACAAACTGTACCTATACATCTCACTCCTGACTTTTATAATCTTATGTGTCCCCCCTCTTCACAATTGTGCCCTGAGGCTGTGAGAGGCTTTAGTTTTGTATAGGCAACATGAAGCAAGGCCATTTGTCTGAATTGTAAGCAGAGTCACAGCAACCAGAGACACAGACATGAAAATAGACAGGTTTTCAAATGGTAATAACAATCAACTTACCTGCTAAGGTAAAGAAATAACTTAGCATGTCTTCTGTAGAAGGAACAGAATTAAACAAGATATCAATTTGGGTTTGATAATAGCACAGATTCCAGGGAAAATTTAAAAAAAAAAAAGATAGGAAAAAAATGCCTGCTAGGGACTTGTAAAAGTAAATATGCACTATCCAATTAGACAATCCTGGGGGTACTGACTCTGTTAAGCAATTGGGTGACAGTGGTTAGGGGCAGTGTGATGAAACATACCACACATGCTAGCAGGCCAGCAAGATGAGTGATTTATAAAACTAACAGCAAAATGGCATGCCAAGAAGCCAGCTGCAGCACCCTGAGGTATTTCCTTTAGGCCACTCGGAGCCTAATGTGTGATCACAGGTCCAGAGTCCACCAGGATCAACAAGGATCAAATTAGGAGGGCCAGAGGGTCCTCAGGCTTTGGTAAGAAATAGCTAGCCCATTCAGGGGGAATGAAACACTTGAATCCCACTGAATTGTCGCCTAACTTGGATTTGATGCTGTAGTTGGCAAAATGGCATGTATCAATCTATGTCCATGTATCAATTCTGACTGCATAGCATCTGGATGCACAGCTCAGACACCAATAGGCTTGTGGGCAGGGATGAGAGTCCCCAGGCCTCATAAGGAGTAGGCCTGCCAGTCCTATGGGTACTTAAATGTATTAATGCTTCTCTGAAGACTTTAATCCAGCCAGCCAAAGTGGGTTTGCCTAATAGGGCCTCCACCTGCTGCTTTAACAAGCCATTGTTGCTCTCTAGCAACCCTTGAAGGTTCTGTGTAATATGAAAGTGCCATAATACATCATTTTTTTGGACCTAATCCTGGACAGCATGGCCTGTGAAATGGGTGTCCAGGTCACTGTCAGTCTACTGCAGGTACCATATGTTACACTTAACTTTTCAGGATCTTTGATAGTGGCATTTTGATTAGCTCTCCTGCTAGGGAAAGCGTGAATAAAGCCAGTAGCTTTGTCAACATAAGTAAGGCATATTTATGCCCTCTACTGTTTGGCAAAGGGACAGTATAACCAATTTGTCAGTCCTGTACTGGTTGGACAGACAGTTTATCTGTTCCTATGTGTGGGTTAATCAACAGGACCAGAGGTGGGAGCATACCTGCCACTGGGTTGTGTATTTGGGGGGCAATCCTGCCCCATTAGTTATATTCCATCCTACTTTGGCAGTTTTTTAAATGTTTTCTTTTTAGTTATACATGACAGTAGAATGTATTTTGATATATCATACATACATGAAGTATAACTTCCAATTTTTGTGGTGATATATGATATGGAATTACACTGGTCATGTATTCATGTAGAAACACAGGAAAGTTATATCCAATCCATTCTACTCTCTTTCTCATTCCCATTCCTGCTCCTTTCCCCCAACTCTACCCGGTCCAATCCCATGAACCTCCACTCCCCCCACCCCTTCCCCCCTTGTGAGTCAGAATCCACATATCAGAGAAAACATTCAGCCTTTGGTTTTTTAGGATTGGTTAACTTTGGGCTGGGTTTGTACAGCACTTGCCTAGCATGTGTGAGGCACTGCGGTGGATTCTCAGCACCACATATAAATAAGTAAAACAGGAGCTAGGGCTGTAGCTCAGGGGTAGAGCGCTTGCCTCGCATGTGTGAGTCCCTGGGTTCGATCCTCAGCACCACATATAAATAATAAATGAATAAAATAAAGATCCATCAACAACTAAAAAAAAACTTTAAAAAAAATTAATAAATAAGTAAAACAAAGGTCCATTGACAATTTTAAAATATTTTTTAAAAAAGGATTGGCTAGTGCTGGGGCTGTAACTCAGTGGTACAGCGCTTGCCTAGCATGCATGAGGCACTGGGTTCGAGCCTCAGCACCACATATAAATAACAAATGAATAAAATAAAGATCCATCAACAACTAAAAAAAATTTTTTAAAAAAGGATCAGGTAATTTAACTTAACATGATAGTGAAATGCCATCTGTTTACTGCCAAATGCCATAATTTCATTCTTCTTTATGGCTGAGTAATATTCCATTGTGTATATATACCACATTTTCTTTATCCATTCATCTGTTGAAGGGCACCTAGGTTGGTTCCATAGCTTAGCTATTGTGAGCTGAGTTGCTATAAACATTGATGTGGCCATGTCACTATAGTGTGCTGATTTTAAGCCTTTTGAGTATATGCTGAGGAGTGGGATAACTGGGTCAGATGGTGGTTCCATTCCAAGTTTTTTGAGGAATCTCCATACTGCTTTCCAGAGTGGTTGCACCAATTTGCAGTCCCAACTGCAATGTATGAGTGTACCTTTTCCCCATTGGCAGTTTTTCCCCTCAGTACTTGGAATTGAACCCAGGGACATTCTATTACTGAGCTACATCTCCAGAACTTTTTATTTTTTATTTGGAAACAGGATCTCAGTAAGTTGCTCAGGCTGCCTTAAACTTGCCATCCTCGTGCCTTAACCTCCAAAGTAGCTGGATTACAGGTGTGCTCCACTGTACCTAGCTACTTGAGCACTGAGGCCAAGATTTACCGCACCTTAGTCAAAGCATCTCACTTTCATATTTCCAGGAGTGGAGGTCTTAATGTGAGCAGGTACATGATATATAGTTAATTGTGCTCCTGTTTTTCTATTTCATGAAGCCATTCCCACATTTGTTGTCACACTGTGGCTTCCCAGAGAAGCATTCCCAGTCTATACTTGCTCTACTTGCCATTGTGCCATTCATAATGTGAGGCCTTGGTACACTGACACTGCCTGTACAAATAACCAGGGGCCACAGTTCATGAGTTCTTACCAGCCATACTGCCTGTAGCTCTGCCCACTGATGGTCTGACTTGTCCTGTCTCAAACTAGATAGTATCAGTGGCAGGCTGTACTGCAAATAGTGGTCCATGCTTGGGTTCCCTTTCTGGCCTATCTATACACCAGGCATTTTCAGGTATGGGGGCCTCTGTCCTGTACTTGTGAGATCACAGGCCCTGGGGTGGCTACCTGTGGTGGTGAAACCATTTTCATAGGTTACTGGGCTCAACATCGTCCTCAACTTGAGAGTTAATTAGCCGTTGAAGAAGACACTTCATTGTTATAAATATGCATGCAATTTATTTAGTGTAGGGGCTCATGCTATAGAGGATTGGGGCCAGTGAAAGAGGCTATCTAGATACCCTTTTATAGATAGATCAGTTCACACTGTGACCAGTAAAGTCTTGGTCAGTGGCTCTACCTGAAGTACAACATAGTATCTTCCTAGAAACTGCTGTTCTAAAGGGGCATATCTAGTTCAGCTCCCTTCCAGAGCTGTCATCAAAAACCTAGAGCATCTTTTTCCCTGTTGTTCTTGCCAGAGTGCCCAACTCATGCCATCTGCTATACAGGCGACATCTAACTGTATGGGTACAGCTGAAAGAGAGTGCCCAGAGCCTGTACCTGAATTATCAAAATCTGCTTTTTCAAATGCTTCCCGCTGGAGAACAGCCCCGTCCCATGTGGCTCCCTCCTTAATCAGCCAACATAGTGGGCATAAGCACTGAACTGGATGAGGAATGAAAGTCAGCCAAAACCCCGGGTGCCCAAAGTCTATACACCTTTCAACATATGGGAGATGGAGGAAATCTGCACTTTATCTTGTACCACACCTGAAATCAAAATGGTTTTGCCCAACCAGACCACCCCTAAGAACCTCACGGATGGTCTAGGGCCTTGAATCTTAGGGTAGACAGATCATCACATTGTGTACAGATGAGTGCAAGGTTGTTCTACTATGTCCCATAACAAAGTATAATCATGATACAACAGAACCAGAAAATATCAGTAGGGAACATCCATTGCCTTTCCTCCCAAGTGAAGGTGAACTGGTCTTGCTGAGTCTAGTTTTAAAGAAATGCTGAAAAAAGGCATTAGCTAAGTCCAGAACAGCATGCACACAGCAAAGGAAGATGGGACTGAGCTTCTCAATTACCTGGGTATTATCAGCAGAGCAGCATAGATAGGAAATATCACTTCCTTTAGCTTCCTATGGTCAGTATCATTCTCCAAGTTCTAGTAGGCTTTTTCACTGGCAAGATAGAGCTATCTAAGGCACTGTGGGCAGCTCATAAAGTCCCAACCTGCTCAAATTCAACCTCTCAAGTAGCTGAAATTACAGGTGTGTGCCACCACTCCTAGTTTGCAATTTTAAATCCTACTCAGGAGGCTGAAGCAAGAGGATCACAAGTTCAAGGCCATCTAGGGCAACTTAGCCAGATCCTGACTCTAACACAGTAAAATAAAAAAGGCTGGGGATGTAGCTCTGTGGAAGAACACCCCTGAGTTCAATACCCAGTGTCTCTGTGTGTGTGGGGGTGGGGATTATCTCTGGCTATACACAGCATGGAGAACTGGTTGGAGGCAGGACAAAGCAAATGATAATGAAATCTGCACAAGTGACTTCAACAAGTGTGAGCAGAGACCCTGAGTGGTGTATTCAGATACCCTGTGAAGCAGGACTCTATAGAAAATTGACATGTGCTTGGTGTTTGCTTATGGCAGTTACTAACTTTCTACAATTTTCTTAATCAAAAGTGGTTTAGGTAACTGTAAAGAAAGAACTAAAAATTTCAGATGTTCTTAAAAAACCAAACAAAACAAATGGCAATGAAACCAGCCAGGAGGCTAGTACATTAATCTGGACCAGAGGCTGGCAGCTTGGACTAGAGAAAGGTAGAGAAGATAGAAGGAAGCTGACTGAGCTAGAATCAACCTCAAGGTAGAATCAACAAGGCTTGTGTGTGTGTGTGTGTGTGTGTGTGTGTGTGTGTGAGCTTGAGATGGCATGAAGGGAGAAGCACTAAACACCAAATATTTAAGGAATGAATGAATTCCTGTGCTCCTGCCATATTCTTTGACTACATGAAATGTCTTCCCTCTACTTGTTCCTTCCAAGGACAGTTCCTTCCCATTTCTTTCACAAAACTGTCTCTGATTTTGTCCCCTTGTTTCCAGTCCATACCAAGG
Source organism: Xerus rutilus (assembly GCA_028644305.1). Lineage (NCBI taxonomy): Eukaryota > Metazoa > Chordata > Mammalia > Rodentia > Sciuridae > Xerus > Xerus rutilus. Next base: position 59,229,649 of record CM053403.1, on the reverse strand, counting down.
GCTCAAGATCAAGTTTTAACCCATTTACATTTTCCACCCAACTTGTAGAATATGGCCCACTCCCGGACTATGCCTTTATACTGCCTGAGTGGTATAATCATGAACAGCTTAATATAACGCTCTGTGACCAAGGAAACACTATACAGATGCTGGAGATTTCACAACCATTTTCGCCTCAGATCCTCACAGAACTCTTATAAGATAGGTACTACTATGGAGGAAATAAACTCAGAGCTAAAGTGACATGTCCAAGGTCACACATTGAAGGAAATGGTAGTACTAACCTTTGAATTTAGATACCATCGTTTTATTGTTTGGCACTGAGGATTGAACCTAGAAGTGCCGGTGTTGAGCAACATACTCAGTCTTTTCTTTTTCTGTTTAAATTTGAGACAGCATCTTACTAAGTTGCCTAAGCTGGCCTTGAACTTGCCATCCTCCTGACTCAGTCTCCCAAATCACTGGAATTACAGGCATACTTAATCCCATGGTTTTATGTGGAATGCTCTAACACCCCACATGGAGGTTAGATACTCCTATGTACCCAAGAGAACTGTTAACACTTGGTGGCAGCTAAAGGCCACTTCTAGGAATCCTTTCCAGTTTCAAGTATTAATTTATTCAAAAATATTTATTGAGCATCTACTGTGTACGTGCCAAATATGTCATTTAATGTTAAAGGTACAGCATTGAACAGGAGAGTCAGGTCTTCCCTCGGCCTCCCAAGTAGCTGGGATTAGAATGTGTTAAGTGCCCTGCTAGACCACTTTTTCTTATGGGCCATGACAAAGGATAAATCGCAGTTCAGGTTCACAGAACCCATGAAACGAGGAAATAAATGTCTAAACGACGTAGGTAATAGGTGCTATAAATAAAGACAAAAGAGTGATCCGCGGGAGAGCATGGATCCTTTTTGTGGGCACTACTTAAAAGAGGGTTGTCAGAGAAAGCCTTTCAAAAAAGTAACATTTGAGATCGAGCTTGGACTTCTGCTGTAGACACATAACGAATGACAATTTCCCGAAAACCTAGTTAGGGAAACGTTTAAAAAAAGAAAAAAAAAAAAAAAAAAAAGGAAAACAAGTGTCCAGCACTTAGTCCGCACTGGGCCCGCTCTCAGGCAGCCAACCTTCCCTGCCTGAGTGACTGGAAATGGACAGTTCCCGGCCTATCAGGCCGCCACCAGTAGAGGGCGCCGCGAGTCCTCCCACACCCAGGAGGCGCAGAGTTCCCCGGCACTGCCAAACCGACAGCTGACACCTAACGGTCAAGGCCCTGCGGCCCCGGGCACCCGCAGAGGTCAAGGGCAGCGCGGGGAACCCCTAAGGCCCTAGGGAATCGCAGAGGGCACTGGGGCCCTCAAGGGGATGGCGACCTCGGGATCACAGACCCCACCAAACGTAAAAGCCCTGGCTCCCTTGGGGAGGGACCGTTTCCGGCGTCTTAACACCAAGAAAGGAAAGCTCGTCCAATCCTGGCCCTCCTTCCGCACTTACTTTTTGAGACCTTCTCAGACACACTCGTGTGGGAGTCAAGCCGGCTGCGGCTACCAATCAGCACTCAGGAAAGGCGCATGCGTAACGGGTAGTGAACTTTGACTTGGAGAAGCTCTCTTCTCCTTCCCCCCTCCCTCGCTGTGAAAATGGCGCTGTCCAGGGTGTGCTGGGCACGGACTGCACTGTGGGGTTCGGTCGTCACCCCTGGACCCTTTGTCACCCGGAGACTGCAACTTGGTAGCTCTGGCCTTGCTTGGGGAGCCCCTCGGTGAGGGATCTGCAGAGAGAAAAGCACTTTTGACTTCAGGCCCTTCCAGCGGCTCAAACTTGCTTGCTTATTCTCAGGGTTCTACTTGGCCCCAGGATTTTTATTCTTCCCAGGATTCGAACTCCGATCCCTGCCAGGGACCTGATTTCTGACCCTCTCGACTCTCAGTGTTTCATATTGATCTCCCCCATGTCCTGGGCTCATCTTTCAGCCTCCCGTTTTTAGCTTAGGTTTTACCGCCACTGTCTCCATCCAGCCTCTCTCTGGCCTTAGCTTGTAGTTCAAGTTGTCCCATAGCCCTGCACTCTGTCCAGGCTCATACCACTTCCAGACTTCTCTTCCTGCTTGGCTTCTGCCTGATCTGTCCTTCTCGATCTGATTGCTTCTCTCTCCTTGATCCCAAGATCTTCCTTGGACTTCAGATTTCAAGTCTTGGCATACATTCTCTGAAACTTTATTTTACATTAGAAATTCCACGTGTGAGGGGTTTCTAGGACCGCCTCCCAGATAGTCTCTTTGGTCTCCCTTATAGGTCTTCAAAGCTTCACCTTTCTCCAAAGGCAGATGTGAAGAGTTTGATCTCTTATGTGGTGACCAAGACAAAAGCGATTAATGGGAAATACCATCGTTTCTTGAATCGTCATTTTCCCCGCTTCTATATCCTGTACACAGTCTTCATGAAAGGTAAAAACAAAGCTAAAATATAAATACCTGAATCAGCTCTTGGGCAATGTCAAGAGAGTTAAAGTAAATAAAATCATTTGCAGGTTCTGCTAAGGGGATGTGAGCCGAGATGTCTTGTTTCATAAATGTCTGAGCATTAAACTAATTCTTATAAATTAGCACTTCTTTTTTTGTTGTTGTTGTTGATGGATTTTTATTTTATTCATTTATTATTTATATGTGGTGCTGAGGCTCGAACCCAGTGCCTCACGCATGCTAGGCAAGTGCTCTACCACTGAGCCACAACCCCAGCCCCAAACTAGCACTTCTTTTTTTTTTTTTTTTTTTAAATATTTTTTTGGTTGTAGATGGACACAATGTCTTTATTTTATTGCTTTGTATGTGGTGCTGAGGATCGAACCCAGGGCCTCACGCATGCGAGGCAAGCGCTCTACCACTGAGCTACAATCCCAGCCCCCAAACTAGCACTTCTTAAGAATGTTTCTAGAAAGATGTTTTGAGAGACAACTTCTGACAACACAGGAGGTAGGAGAATTTAGGTATATTATTGTGCTTTTCTTTTTTTTTTTTTTTTTTCCCAAAAGTTGCATTTTAATACATGTTGGCAAACATAACAGAAAAAAACAAATTATCAGAAGCTGTACACACTATTCACTGAAAACATTTGTTGAGGCAAATAGAAAAAAATTGTTACAATCATAATTTTTCTAACTTTGCACAAAATTATAAGCAGATTACATTCTTCATATTAAACA
>CM053403.1:59185844-59226346 GCA_028644305.1 Xerus rutilus | reverse complement strand
TATTGTGCTTTTCTTAACCACACTTTTTGCTATAGTAGAAATTCTTTGTCTTGCACAAGGACAGGGAGGGGATTTATGGCTGTACAGACCTGCCCTATGATTTATCTCTTGTCATGGCCCATGAGAAAATGTGGCCTAAGGGCGCATGGTAGCGCACACCTGTAATCCCAGCTACTGGGGAGGCTGAGGTAGGAGGATCACAAGCTTGAGACCAGCTCAGGCAATTTAGCAAAGCCCTGTCTCAAAATAAAAAGGGCTGGGGATGTAATTCAGTGGTAGAGCTCTTCTGAATTTGATCTCCAGTACTGCAAAAGTATGAAAGAAAAGAAAAAAGAAAATGTGGTCTAATACTTGTTACAAATCTATCTTAGGTAGTATTTTGCAGTAGAAAAGGCACTACATATACTTGGTTTCATCTTTTTTTTCCCATTTACTTATTTATTTATTATTTTTGAGATGAAGTCTTGCATGTTGACCTGACTGGGTTTGAATTTGTGATCCTATAGCTTCAGTCTCCCCAGTAGCTGGGGATTACCATAGCCAGCCTATACTTTTTTTTTTTTTTTTGGTCATACTGGGGATTGAACCCAGGAGTGCTTTACTTCTGAGCTACATCCCTTGTCCTTTTTACTTTGCATTTTGAGACAGGGTCTTGCTAAATTGCTGGGGGATCTTGCTAAATTGTCAAAGCTCATCTTGAACTTGGGTTCTAGACATGCATCACTGTGCCTGGCTGATTTTTTAATGCTAGTTACTAAGTAATTATATGTACACATAAATGCGGATATTATGCATATGTTATATGTATGCACATATATATAATTTCATATATGTGTGTGTATGTATGTATATATACTGAGTACACTGGCTCATGTGTGTAATCTCAGTGACTCAGGAGGCTGATGTAGGAGGATTGCAAGTTCAAGACCAATCTGGGCAATATATATTATATATATTCAAAAGTCCAATCTTGAACCAGACTGCCTGATTTAAATCCCAGCTTGTCACTTACTAGCCATAAGAGTAAACTAGTGATAGACTAGTGATTCAACTTCTCTGTCCCTTGGGTTTCTCATCTGTAAAATAAGACTAATAGGACCTATTTATTGACCACATAGTTGTGAAGATTAATTAAATCAACACATGTAAGGTACTTGCAAGCCAGGCGCGCATACCTATAATCCCAGTGGCTGAGGAGGCTGAGACAGGAGGATCATGAGTTCAAAGCCAGCCTCAGCTACGGTGGGGTACTAAGCAATTCAGTGAGACCCTGTCTTTACATAATACAAAATTGGGCTGGGGATGTGGCTCAATGGTCGAGTACTCCTGAGTTCAATCCCTGATACCAAAAAAATAAAATAAAATAAAACGAAGTACTTGCAACAGTTCTTAATCTCTAGAAGTGCCCAGTGAGTATGAGCTATTAATGTTATACTCTGTACTTTTTTCATAATGCCATTTATAATAAACTACCACATTGTTAGCTCTGAATATTATCACAATTATTTCAGCTTCACAGACTTGAAAAATCACCTGTCATTAGCTGGATGTGATGGTGCACACCTATAATTCTGGGAGACTGAGGCAGGAGGATTGCAAGTTCAGGGCTAACTTGGACAACTTAGTGAGACCCTGTCTCAAAATAAAATTTAAAAAATGGTTGGGAATATAGCTTAGTGGTAGAATGCTTGCCTACTATGTTCCAGGTCCTGGGTTCCATTCCCCAGTACTGGAGAAAAAAAGAAAAAAGAAAAGTTATCTATCCTTAACTATAAAGTGGAGATAAAAATAGTTACCTTGCTGCCTCATCTGATTCCAGGTTTATAACTAGAATCAAGTAAGAAAAAAAGTCTGGGAGCATTTTGGTTTGTTTTAAAACCCTCTCTTATGGAAATCTTAAGACATACTCAGAAGTAGAGAAAGTAATATAATTAACTTCCCTGTACTCAACCTTACTTCATCAATTACCAACTCATGGCTTGGTTGGTAATTGGTAGTAAGATTGGCTCTTATTTACACAGTTGCCTTCTATATTGTTTTGTAACCAATAGAGATATCATTTCATTTGTAAATATTAAAGCATTTTAAAAAACTAGTCATATATAAATATAAGAATTTTTATAAAATGAAGATGTAAAATGCAATCATAGAAATACATTGAATTGTGTAACTTACAAAAGTGTTCCAGAAAGGAGGTAAATTAATATCTGGCAGGGGATATGTAGGGTTAATTGAGGAAGACTTCCTGAGGTAACTGAGCTAGATTTTTAAAAAGGAGTAAGTAATGAACCTGAAGAGGAAGAACATTCCATAGTAGATCACATTAACCCAACCAACTTAGCTAGATGAAAGATAGTGTGCGGGATAAAAAAAATGGGTTGGCCTCAAAAGAGTTTCAAGTTACCTAGTTTAAAGCTTTCATATAGAGTAGTGTCAAGTGGGCAATTTTGTGTGTGTGCGTGTGAATGAGCAGAGTGAGAAGCAGTGGTAAGATTCAGTTTTGGATAACATCACACTATGTCTTCTACTTTAATGAGGCAGGATTACAGATGTTATGGGCTGATGCCAAAAAGGCTAGAAGAATAAAGACAAATATGTGGAAGCACAATATAAAGTTTCATCAGCTTTCATACCCGGAGATGGAGCATTTGAGACAGGTATGGGCCAAAAGCAAATATCCAGAAATTCATGGTGAGGTCATTAAAATTAACCAAGATCTCAAATATTTTTCTTTCTTTTCTGTTCACCACTGATCAAGCCTCTCCCCTTTGCTGTGAAATCAAGTATTGAACTCAATGAGTGTATCTGATTTATTTTGTCAGAATTGGGTTCTTTCAGAATTACAGCTCTCCTTAGCAGAGCTCCATAGAGTTTCTGGCACACTTCTGAATAAAATTTGTAGGCAATAAAATCCAATTTGTTTCTAAATAAACAAAAATCTTCAAGGATCCATAGGGAAGCAGGAAAATGTATTTGGTAGTGACTTGATGGGCAGTTTTGAAGCTGAGGGTAAGAATCTAGGACCCATTCTGCAGATCAGGAAACATTCACTGAGGGATTTGATATACTGTACTTCATATTATTTGGAAAGCAGAAGTGAACAAATTAGAGGCTTTGTGCTAAAGGAATTTACTATCTAGAAGTAGATAGAAATAAACTTGGTAGTTTTACTGGGCTGTAATAGAAGTTTATTGCACAAAAGGATGGAGGGATTGTCCATTGTATTAAAAGCTTACTCAGGTTAAAACTACATTTGTTTATTTCTGTCTAGTTCCGTCGAGACATCACCAAGTGTCTTTTCCTAGGTATCATTTCCATTCCACCCTTTGCCAACTACCTGGTCTTCTTGCTAATGTGAGTACATGCTTGTATATCCCCAGCATCTTGAAGATATATAGATTTTTTAAATTAAAAACTATTTAGGAAGAATTTCATTTCAGAAGCCTAGGCAGAGATTATCCAGCTTCCTGCTCCAATCTTCTTATTATCACAGGGCTCATAAAAGCCACTTAGTAACACCTTGGTTATCAGGATGCATCACAGTGGTAAGTATAGGTGACTTAGCTGCCTTGTGTCATATGAAGTAAGAGCATAATCTTCTCCATTATCCCTAGAGACAGCATCCCACTCCCTGAGAAGCATTTAAATTTGGTAAAATTTTTTTTCTTCAGAAAAATAATGCATTTCATATTCTGATATCATCTTTATTACTTTGTATCCTAAGATGACACTTCCAAACTATTACCTTGCATGTTGTTCTAATTACCTGTTTCTGTATAATAAACAACTTCAGAGCTTAATAGCTTAAAACCACCCCATTTTTATGATTTTGTGGGTCAAGAATTTGGGCAGGACTCAAGTGGGTGACTGACTTTTCTCATGATATTTAGCTACTGAATGGACTAGTCTGGACAATCCAGGGTTACTCTTTTTTTTTTTTGAACCCAGGGACGCTCAGGGACGCTTAACCCTGAGCCATATCCCTAGATCCCTTTTTTTTAAAATAATTTTTTAGTTGTCGATGGACATTTATTTAATTTCTTTATTTATATGTGGTGCTGAGAATCGAACCCAGTGCCTCACACATGCTAGGCAAGCTTTCTACCACTGAGCTGCAACCCCAGTCCCCTCAGCCCTTTTTAATGTTTTATTTAGAGAGGGTCTCACTGAGTTGCTTAGGGCTTCACTAATTTGCTCAATCTGGCTTTGAACTCGAAATCCTCCTGCTTCAGCCACCCTAGTTGCTGGGATTATAGGCGTGTACCACCACACTCAGCAGCTGCATGACCTTTGATAACCTTGTCTTGGAGGTCATAGACTCACTTCTGCTCTGTTTTGTTGGCTGAATCAATTATTCAAATTGAACAAAGGGGACATAAATTTTACCTGCCCATAGAGAAATGCCAGAGAATTTGTGGCTGTTTTAAAACTACTACACAGCTGGACATGGTGCCACATGTCTGTAATCCCAGCGATTCTAAAGGCTGAGGCAGAAAGATAGCAAGTTCAAGGCTAACCTCAGCAACTTTGTGAGACCCTGTTTCAAAATAAAATTTAAAAAAGGGCTAGGTATGTAACTCAGAGATAGGACACTCCTAGGTTTGATCCCCACTACTGCAAAATAAGCAAATAAATAAAATTTTAAATAAATAAAACTACTATTTATTTATCTTAAATAAATAAATAAAAAGTGAATTTATCCACGTAAGAAATGTATTGTCTTGGGGCTGGGATTATGGCGCAGTGGTAGCATGCTCGCCTAGCGCGTGTGAGGCACTGGGTTCGATTCTCAGCACCACATAAAAATAAAGATATTCTGTCCACCTACAACTAAAAAATAAATATTTTAAAAAAAAGAAATGTATTGTCTTTTCCATACTGTTATGCTATAAGTAGGTTGTCAGCATTACATACAGTGTCCAGCTCTGTCTACAACTCTATCCAAATATGTTTGTCACATGTTTAGTTCAAAAGGAGTCATTTTGCTGGGCCTGGTGGCTCATGCTTGTAATCCCAGCACTTTGGGAGGCTGAGACAGGAGAATCGTGAGTTCAAAGCCAGCCTCAGCAATGGTGAGGTGCTAAGCAACTCAGTGAGACCCTGTCTCTACATAAAACACAAAATAGGGCTGGGGATGTGGCTCAGTGGTCGAGTACCCCTGAGCTCAATCCCTGGTACAGAAAAAGAGGAGTCATTTTATCTGGTGCATGCCAGGCTATTCTACTATTGCTTCCTTTCATATCACATTTCAGTAATGTTGCTTGAAATTGTGCTTCAGTACATCTTTTAAATTTTTGAGCTTGTGGCTCACTTAAAGAACATTGAGGTAGATAGTGTCTCCATCTTCCTAGCATTCATGTCTGTCAAATGCTTTCTTAGCTTACTTTGAAAATTGTTAGTGTCAGCTAGTAACTTTGTGATTCTTTTTCTTTTCAGGTATCTATTTCCAAGGCAACTACTAATTAAACATTTCTGGACGCCAAAACAACAAATAGATTTCTTAGATATCTATCACGGTCTCCGGAAGCAGTCCCACTCAGAAATCCTTAGTAATTTAGAGAGGGTCATTCCTCTCATTTCTGATGCAGGACTTCGATGGCATCTGACAGACCTGTGCACCAAGGTATTCTTCCAGTTAACCCACTAGGAATCTTGTTAGAGCCAAGTGTACACTAAAACTAGGTATGGGGGCTAGTCAGGACCCTCCTAACATCTCCCTATCTTACCTTTCCCAAGATAAAGAATGGTACCCACCCAGCCATACATGATATCCTGGCTCTCAGAGAGTGTTTCCATAACCATCCTCTGGGCATGAACCATCTCCAGACTTTGCAGATGGTAAGCACTTTAAGGACTTCTTTTTTCCACAGCCTCATCATATTTTAGGTTTTTGAGGTGATACTATTTTGATTTTCTCCTCCTATTCTGCTGTATCACAGAAAGCCTTGAGCCGGGCCATGCTTCTCACACCTCACCTGCCTCCTCCCTTTTTGAGGCATCGTTTGAAGACTCATACCACTGTGATTCACCAACTGGACAGGGCTTTGGCAAAGTTGGGGATTAGCCAGCTGACTGCCCAGGAAGTGAAATCGGTAAGGGCTTGATTACAATATCAAACAATATCCCATAGAAGGCTGGAAGCTTATAAGGACTTCTGTCTTGCTATATCTTTATTCTCTCACTTTATTTCAGTGTCATTTTTCTCAATGCACATAACTATTGGGAAGGAATCACCCACAGTGGTTGTACTTCTTCTGGTCCTTCAAACACCAAGGACACTATACTTTAGACCTTCTGTTTTAGATTATATAGATATATTAATCACTTTTCTGTATACCTGAAATAATTAGTTTAAAAAGACGAAGGGTTTATTTTGGTTCATGGTTTGGGAAGTTTCAGTCCACGCTCAGTTGGCCCTGTTGCTTTTGGGCCTGTGGTGAGGCAGCATATCAGGGTGGGGAGTGGATGGTGGAGCAAAGCTTCTCACCTCATGGTGACCAGGAGTTGAAAGAGAGGCAGGAAGAAGGGGGCTGGTGTTCCACAATGCCAATAGGCCTTACCTTTTTTTTTTTTCCTTTTGGGTACCAGGGATTGAATTAGGGGTACTCGGCCACTGAGCCACATCCCCAGTGCTATTTTGTGTTTTATGTAGAGACAGGGTCTCACTGAGTTGCTTAGCACCTCACCGTTGCTGAGGCTGGCTTTGAACTTGCGATTCCTGTGTCAGCCTCCCCAGTCACTGTGCCTGGCTGGCCCTACTTCTTCAAAGTTTCTGCCACCTCTCCTTAGCACCAACTAGGGAACTAAGCCTTTAATATGTGGTCCTTTGCAGGACATTTCAGATCCAAACTGTAGAATCAGCCTCTTTGTTTGTCATCTTGTATCACTAGTTCATACTGTCATGGTAAAAAGTTTCTTATGGAATGAGGTTGTAACTTATTTAAAGAAGATTTAAGATTATTTGTGGATTTCATTTCCTTGCCATACTTACTGTGTGACTATTAAGGATGGTTTCTGTTCTGAGTGGAATAGGCTTGTTATCTCCGTGGCCTGAATTCTACCCATATTGCTGAAGATAGGTGTCGAACTTGGCTGGGAGAATGGCTACAAATTTCCTGCAGTTTGAAAGGTAAAACAGCTTCCATGGTTATTTCCACTGAAATCCAAGTCATTGTGTATTTAATTTTGGGATAATTTTGGAGTTAATTATTAAATAATCTTAAGACCTTTATCTAACATTTATATGTAATTGAAAGGGCAGAAACTCAGATGTCTACCCCATGTTTAGGCAGATAATTAGACTGATGAGAGCAAGTGGTGGGATTGTAGGAACACAAGAGGGAATACATGCTAATCTGAAGCAGAATTTATCAACCTTGGCACTAATGATTTTTGAGGGAGTCTCTGTTGTGCATTATAGGATATTTACCAATATCGCTGACCTTTGCCCAATAGATGCCTGTAGTACCCTTTGTCACCAGTTGTCACAAACAAAAATATCTCCAAACACTGCCAAATGTTTATGGGGCTGGAAGTCGAGGGGAAGGAGGCAGAGTTGTCCTAGTTGAGAAGCACTGATCTAAAGGCATTGAATTTAAAACAATAGAAAACTACTATACTCGGTAAACAAAAAGTATCTGAGGGTGGGTATCAGGCCTATCAGTGTCCTGTTTGGAACCTTTGCCCAGGTCTTGATGTTTTCTAGGCCTTTGCATGTCAGGGTAGGTCTGCTAGTCTTGAAGCTGAGAAGTGCCCTAGAGTGCCAATTTCTACCAGGAGAATCCCAAGGTAGCCGCAGTGTTGAGTACCATTGCCACTTCTGAATTTTCTACCATCATCACATGAATCAAGAACTAGAGGATGAGTTAATATGAATATATGGTAGAAGCAAAGGAAAGCATTTGTGCAGGGGCTGGAATGAAGCAGGGGAACTTTGTGAACAATCACGTCTGGATCCCTTTACTTGGCTTCCTGCCTCCAGTTTCAGCCCTACAAACCAAGGCACTTAGAAGGTAAATAGTCCCCTAGCCAAACCACTAATGTTGATGGTATTTTCAGAAGCTGAGCTGTCCCTCTTGCTGCACAACGTGGTCCTGCTTTCCACCAACTACCTTGGGAAAAGGCGCTGAGTGAACCATGGAATGGATGGCATTGTCCTGCAGTCGCAGAGCATAGCAGTGTGGGACCAAACAGCACTTGTCAGCAGTGTATGTGCACTTTTCAGGTGTGTGGGAGGCAGAGGAGTGGGTGCCATGGGCTTTGCAGTGCACTACCCATATGGGAACTACAGACATTCCCCTCACAGCTTGAACTAAAATAAACCCTCTTTCCAGGGATGGCCCATGTGCAGTGTCCTCCCATCTTCACAGTAAGCTGGAGCTGGCAGCAACCTCTTAACTAGGCTTTTCCTGTGTTGTATTATGGTCAGGTCCTCTAAAGTCAGTTCTTATCCCCAGTGGGAATCATTTGGCCTAAGATTCATCAACTGCCATGTTCTTTATAGTTTTTTGTTAAAGAATTTCTGACTGACATTGGTGCACACCTGTAATCCCAGTGACTTGTGAGGCTGAAGCAGAAGGATCATAAGTTCAAGACCAGCCTCAACAAGTTAGTAAGACCTTGTCTCAAAAAATAATGGCTGGGAATTATGCACAGTGGTTAAGTGCCCCTGGGTTCAATCCCTGGTACCAAAAAAAAGAAAAAAAAAGAAATTTCTGGCTAGTAAGAACAGCATTAGTCTAGAGCATTTACATAAATGCACATCCTTTAATGCTCTCTTCTATCCTGATATGACCAAAAATGGGGATTTTTTAAAACTTCTCACTGGCATGGGCTAACCACTTCCTTTCCTTTTAAAATCCTTTGAATACCTTAAAATTTTTTAAAAGAATTAACTTATGGGAACATTCTAAAGGAAAAGATAAAAAGGAAGTGCCGTCTAACCCTTTCCCTAGTGTTTACAGCCTTCACACACCCCCCCCCCCTGCATTGTCTTAATTTCTGGGCTGTCATACAGCCCATAGGGATCTTAAATTCTTTTGTTACCTCCACTGTTGCAGCAATCCAGCTGTAACCAACAGTGGCTGCCTTCTTTGGGCCATGGGTCAAAACCCATAAGGTACTAATTACTGCCCAGCCCTGGGAGACCAGGAAGATCTGCATCGAGATAGTAAGTTGGGTTTAGCTTTTGTGTGTACATTCTTGACCTGTAGTTCTGTAATAACTTATTGTAAATGCATGGAGCACTGTTTTTAAACCCAAGTAAAGACTGCTTGAAATCAGTTGATGGAAATTACTTATGCACACTCTAATCATTTTGCTAAGGTTCCCTTTCTAAGACTGACATAACCTAACAAATGGGGATTTAATTGGTTGTTATAGAACCTTCTGACAGAAATTTTAAAGGAACTGATTTTAAGTTGATCTTTGGGTGGACATTTTAAGGTGGTAACCAGTAATAGAGAAAAATGGGATTACAGACAGGGCGAAGGTCTAACAGGGCAGGAGCAAGGCCTGCTTCAGCTGAAGGTGCGTAAGGGCACCTGAGGCAAGACAGGCTCTCTGTGCTCCAAAGAGAACATTCTACATTTCCATCACAAAATGTTTCTATTGTTAACATTAATTCCTAACTGACCTAATTAGTTTCATATACAAAGCTGGAGAAGCATCTTTTTCTAACAAGTAACTAAATTGTGGCCTGCCAAGATAAAGAATAACACACCATTCTTTTGAATATTTCTTTAATATTACATTTAAATATTCTCTTTAAATACAGCATTATCACAATGTAAAGAACCTAAAGGGGGAAAAACTGTTTTCAGAGAACCAGACAAGCTTTGGATTCACATTGAAAATACTACCTGTATACAGTATGTGAGAAAGGAAACTGGAAAATAAGAATTGTGTTAATAAGAGTCATTTTTTTAATCAACGCCAAGACTAAGTGGGATTGAAGCAATCTGCTTCTATGATCAGAGGCCTAGCTCTCCTAGCAACCATGAGCTGTAATTTTGTCCAACTCGGGTAGCACCAGAAATGAGGTGGACTAGGCTGTAGAAAAGGCCTTTTGCTTGACAACAGTTAATGCTAAATGTTAATATTTAGCATTCAGAAGTTTGGGGTTAGTGTGAATCAGAATTGTAGAGTTAATCAAGGGATGGACTTAGATTAAGAAACTAGAGTTTTGTGGAAATATCATATCTTATGGATTGGCAATGAGTTTAATAATTACAAAATTTAAATTAATTTGATCCCAAAGGCGAATATATTTCTTAGCGAGCCATTGGAATCCACTTCCAAAATTAAGCTGGAGCCTTCCTAAGGAGGGAGTGTGCAGAGAGCTCTCCCTCTCCTTCCAACAAACTTGAGAAAATATTTTTTCCATAGAAATCCCAATTTTTGGAAAATATTTTTTCCAAAATCCCAATTAAGCTTCAGTCTTGTGTTCCATGGTTCCAGTCTAAGGTGGAAGAATGCCACTCAGTTTGGAAAAGCATCTAGATCATAGATTGAAGGTACTTAAGACTCTCAATTGTTTTGTGAAGCTGAGTGATGGAGAGAGATATGGATCTATGTCACTTAAGACCTTCCCTCCAAACATATAACCAAGAAAAAAACAGGAATGAACAGGAAAGGCAGAGTGGGTTAAAATATTATCTGTATTAAGTACAAGGCCCTCAGGCTTAGATTTTATAAGTGAAATGCTGCTGCCACATACATGAAGTTTGCTTTAACGTACCAGGGCCTGGCTATCCCACAAGAAAAAGCTTTATGAGCAAAATAAGTAAGAATAATTACCTCCCCTACGCTCCCTGCCCCCTGAAAAAGTTTTTTTTATTGGTTAGTAAATCATACCAGATGTGAAGCATGGTGTTAAAGATGCTAAAGAATAGTGTTTTGCTCCCTATCATTTCCATTTTAAAACAGAGGCAAAGACAACTTTGCCTATAAAAAGAAATCAGTGTTGTTCATGGAGATGATCTTGGAACGAAGCTGAACATAAGAGGAACAGGAACCATTGACAGAGGTGAGAAATGAATTTTGAGTCCCATTTTATACATTTCAAAGGTTACAATCAGATCCTGAATCCTTTGGAACCTGGAAATTCTGTTTGGCATCTAAGAACTGGTTTAGCTTCCAATTTTTATATACCATCAAGATGCAATAAACATTTGCAATTCTTGGGGCTGAACTGGAATAGTTTAAGAACTGTCTAACCTTGTATATCAAAGATGGACTACGAGGGTGGGTACACATAAAAAGAACAAAAACTAGTCGGTGACCTTAAATTGCCACATCTTACATTCCATTTAAAGCTCAGATCTCCCAAAGAGGGAAAAAAAACCTGGGTGAAAAAGCAAGCGTGACACAAATAAAGTCATCTTTCCAGACAGCAGGCTGTTCCTGCGGCCTCCTTTGGACATAGTTAATGCTCCATATAGGCCTCCCAGGGGATGGGTGAGCCCAGCTGGAAGCTGCCCAACAGAGCACATGTTGAGATGCTGGCAGAAGCCTCAGGCTCTTTATACCACATTCCCAGCCAATCTCACTTTTTCTTCAAAGGAAAAAGGATGGAGGAAAAAAAGACAAATTTAACTCTAGTATCTAAGAACATGTGAAAGAAACAATTCAAGTTACAGACCAGGAATCCCCAGTATGGGGAGCAGGTCAGGGAACACCAAACATGTCAAATATTAACTTATTTACCATATACGGGATTGGGGAAGGTACATTAAATTTTTATAAATCCTGGAGGTTTTTGTACAGAAACAGAGACCTTCCTACCCTTCCTCACTAGATCCAACGAGGTGGCCTTTCCAACTGTATGATTAGATACACCAAGACGAGTATCAGAGCAACCACTGAGAAATAAGCTTGCACTGTGCCTGGAGCCTAGGAGAGCAGGGGCTTTGTCATGCATTCAAATTCCCATGTTCTGGTCCCTACATAAATAGCTGCTTGAATTACCCAGCTCCTCCTGTGAGATCCTACGGCTTTGTTCCAATGGCCCAGAAAGCTCAGTATTCGGCACTGTGCAGCTTCCTCTAAGCCTATCCTCATATCAAGCTGGGGCTGGTCTCCTTGGTACTGTTTCCCTTTTAAAAAATACTTGTACAAACAATCCTTTCCCACCCATTTCCCATAGACCCCAATAAAATAACATGGGAGCAGCAGCTGCTTCTACAGTTTTGTTTTGAAATGGCATTAGATAAAATAAGGGAATAAATAGAGAATGGGTGAGAGGCAGTATCTCCACCCCCACATCACACTGCTAGAGGGAGTTCTAGGGCAGACTCTTCAGGGGGCCGGTCCTCATTCTGCTGGGAGGTCTTCTCCACCCCACAGCCTTCTTCAGTGTCCGTGCGGAAGGGGAGGCTTGAGGGGGACCAAGAGGGACGGAAGTCTTCATTCTCGGGCTCCTCAGAGTTACAATCTTCAGGCAATAGGGCTTCTAGAGTTGGTGTTTTCCCCACCTCTGATTTACAGAGGGCTGCTGGGTCTGCGGGGCTGCAAGCCACCAGTGAGGTAACAGGGAGAGAGAAGACACTCAGATCCTTCTCCTTGGGGAAAGAAGCTGTGCCTTCTTCTGTACCAGGCTCGCCTTTCACTCCCAAAACTGGCCTCTGCTCCACCTGGTAGTAGACCAGGGGCCCGCTGTTCAAGTAGGATGGGCTGTTCACCGTAGAAGCAGATGGGTGGTCCGAGTTCTCAGCAAAACATAGGACAGAGGAGCCTGGGGGCAGCTGAGCCTGGATGAGAATGGGGGCCGAGAGGCCTGGGCACAGCTCTTCAGGAACAGCCAGGGGCTCCTCTAGGATACACACGCCCAGGCTCTCGATGCTCGAGTCCAGGCTAGCACTGGAGCCACTAGAGTCTTCCTCGGCCTTGAGCCGCTCCAGTTCCTCTGCACTCTGCAGGTGCATCACTGCTGTTTCGTTCTCTGCGATGAACTCTTGGAAGTCCTGTGTCTCAGAGCCTTGGGCTCCTGTCAGGCTGCAACTGGCAGTGGGTGAGGGCTCCTCCTCTGGGGCTGCCGGGCGGCTTACCTGCCGCTTACTCTCTAGCTCCAGCTTCATGATGGTGTGGAGGTAGTGAGTCCGGACTCGGATTGGATTAAACTCAATGCGCCCAGCCATGTTCCCACAGCCATCCCTGGAACAGCCACACGGAAAGGACATACGATCCACCTGAGGGGGACACAAGGAGCGTGAAGCAAGAATCCAACAGTGGAGATAGGAGACATTAGCTGGCAAATACAGGCAGCTAGGATTTGAGGTCTTCCTATAAGAAGAGAAGCACCAATTCAAAACAACATGCAGCACAAGCTGACAGCACTAGATGGCAGTTACCAGACCACTTGTGCTTCAATTCCAGCTCAGTCATCAATTAGTGGTATGACTTCGAGAGAGTCATGTATTTCCCCCTAGGACCTTGTTTCCTCTTCTAAATAAAAAGTGACAAAAATCATATCAAAGGCTCCTTTTGGTTAGAGAATCCAGAGATAACTGTTCCAGTGCTAACTGGTCTCAGAGTAGAAATTTATGTATCTTAAGGACTTCCAGAATTTACCTGGCCTTCTGCAAAGACAAGCATGAGAAAGTAAGAAGATCTTGCTAAAACAAAGCAATACATTCTGGGGAAACTAAGCAAAGGTGTCTCTGCTCAGGTGCTACAATGAAGGTTCAAGCGATGTCCAGCTGTTCACTACTGGTTCACTCATTTTCCCCTCGAGGATTGACCAGTTTAGTTCTGAAGCAATTACCAAGATAATTAACTTACAGACCAGGGCTATCTGAAAAAGAGATGCTTTCTACTTCCAAATCTCCCCTTTATATCCAAAAAGGAAAAAGACAAAAATTGCCAAAAAAAATACAACTAGATGGGCTGGGGTTGTGGCTCAGTGGAAGAGTGCTTGCCCAGCATGTGTGAGGCACTGGGTTTGATTCTCAGCACCATATACAAATAAATACAAATAAAGGTCCATAAACAACTAAAAAATATTTAAAAAATAAAAAATAAAACTAGAAACATGAGTAAGCAAATGTACAAGTATTTAATGTCTTCCCAATGGTATCAATTTACAGAAATCTGCATACCGTCTCAACAATTCTTAGGTCTGTTCTCAGGTCTGTAATCGACTGATTCATTATGAGACTTCAGTCTGAAAAACAATTTATTGGCCAGATCTGCAACAGTTATTTATTACCTAGCTAAAAATTAGAAAGATAAGGTTGGTTGGAAAAAATTCAACCACAAAGATTCAGCATCCATATGCTCAGAATACAAGTTCAAGACAAATTTTATTTTCTGGGATATTACTGCTATTTTCCATTGAAATATCTCTACAACTGTCCCTTGTCATAAGGCTGACAAGAGGATGCTACTTTCTTACAGAAAACTAAGGGTTTAAAGCTCTGCCAGCCTAGGTTTGATCCTGAATTAAAGGATCTCAAAGCCATTTTGATTTTTTACAAAGTTGGAGTAGAGGTACTACAAGTTTTCAGATAGCATCTCTAGGCCCACCTCATTTCTCTGCCTCCTTTTATCTCAAGGAATCAGTCAGGAACAATTATTAAATGGTAATCATACCTAACCCCTGTTCTTCCCTTTGCTAAAAGCTGCTTCTTATCACCTCTAAGGTATGAAACATAAAGATAATAGGTACCTTCACAGCCTAAGTATCTTGTCATGCTTGTTTCCTTTGTTGGTGGAGGAAGGTTGTGGACCTGGAGTGTGTTTACAGCCAGGAGCTTCTATCCCTGGATGGGCAGCCGCCCATCTTCCCTGGTACCTGCACCACACCCCCTGACCTTGGTAGATACACTATTCTCAAGCCAACTTGGACTGACCTGGCATTTAATCCCAGCCTGGCTACAGGCACATGCTTCTGGGTCACAATACAGTCGACAGTCACAGCCACATTCTTCTCGAGACAGGCGTATGGCTCGAAGTTCTTGTTTCTCTTCAGCATCAATGCGGTGAACCCCAGAAGCTCTAAGCAAGGCCCGTCGCCGTTTGGTGGGAAGAGGCTGCAGGAAGAAGTAATCATCCACTTCCACATTTTCCACATCAATATCTTCATCTGAAACATCATCCAGTGTCAGGCCATCAGCCTCTACTGACTCCACGGTCCCATTCTTGGTCAGCTGCCAAGAGACAGAAAGGAAAGGTCAGCCTCTGAAGCATCAGCAACACAAGCCTCCTCACAGTAATCAGGATAGTACTGTTCTGCTGAATTTCTGCACTGACAGGAAGATCTGTGCTATTCCACACAGCAGTCACTCCACAGGTGGCCTCTGAGCACTAGAAATGTGGCAACTAAGAAATGAAGTTTTTAATTTCATTTAGTTTTTAAATTTAAATAGCCACATATGACTAGTGAGTACCATATTGAAAAGCAAAGGTCAAGAGACGAAAGGAAGGAAATCTTATATGGCTCTAACATCACCCTGTCAAAAAGGACATCACCTTTCTGGGTTCAAGTTTCTCAGAAAACTGTGCCTCATTCTCCCTCCTAGAAGAAGACCTATTCCCAGAAACATTCCCTTCATTTCCATAATTTCAGCTCACTTGCTTTTTTTTTGTACAGGGAATTATACAGAGGTGTTTTACCACTGAGCTATATCCTCAGGCCTTTTTATTTTGAGACAGGGTCTCACTGCCTCAGCCTCCCAAGTCTCTGGGATTAGTAGTATGTGCCACCACTTCTAGCTCAGCTCATTTGCCTTTTGACACAGGAGGAAAGGGTTTATCAGTAGCTGAATGTCCCTGGGATATTCAGATAACCTTGTAAAATACCCTTCAACTTGTACCTCATAGAACCCAAGACCACCTTCTGAGAAAAAGGGTACATTAAAGTATTAAAGTGTAATAGCAGGCTAACAGGTCTTTGTCAATGAACCTGAATCCTCACAGCATGAACAATTATCTGTGCATGCTCAGAAATGCTCATTTTATTGGTAGAAAATGAGCAAATTATCAACAGCCATCCAAGAAAGCCCTCCCAGCCCAGGGTGTAAAAGAAATATATCCTTTCTCCTTTCTATTCCTTTTTTTATTTGACTTCAAAGAAGAATTCCATGTCAGGTAGGGTGGTATAAATAATACCAAGTGTGCTATCTAGGGGCAGAAATCTGGGTTTTCTGGGCTGAGAGGATAGAAGCCAGGAAATGGAATCTCTGTGGAAGGACGGATTGAAGACAATCTGTGGCTGAATGAGTTCTGCAAATTCACTAGAGAATCCAAGTAAAGAAAATGAGGCCCCACAGTCCCTGGGGCTCTGGAAGCTGCTGGCAGAATGAAAGCCGAGTGACTGGAGTCTTTGGTTTATTTCATCAGACAACCAGAGAGAGTGCTGGGAAAGGATCAGCTCCTGGGAGAGATGTGATGCAACAAACCTGAGTAGTAAGCTACACACTCAGTTTGTTTGCATGTTTGGGGGAAAGGGGAAGATGTCAAGAAATGAGGAAAGTAACCCTTCTGTAGACCTTAGGATTGCTCCTTTCTGGGTCACCAGTGTGGGCTGCCCTTCTATTATACTCTCAAAGGAAAGAGATTAGAGATGCAGAGAAAGAAACCCATGTAGAATGTAGATAGCAGGCTTATTCCAATAGAAGTGGCATTTCAAATCAGTGAAGAGTCTTCTAATTATTAAGTGATGTTGGCACAACTGGATATTCTTTGGGAAAGTAAAGCTACTCCAGTTCATACCATTCATGACAAAGAATTCCATACAGACAAAACAAATCACAAATGATACAATAAAAATATTAGAAACTTTACAGGTAACTAAAGCTGCAGAGCTCTAAAGAGTGAGAGGAAAAACAGCTGAAAAGAAAAACAAACATTAGATGGCATATAAGAGATGGGGAATACATTTTTGAGACCAAATGCATCCCTTATAGAACACTAAAGACAGGGAAACTTCCTAAGAAAAAAGTAAACTAGACTAGAGAAATGTAAAGTAAGGATTTTCTCTTGACACATACAGACATATTTGCCACCTCTGCTGGTGTTCACTAAATGAATATCCTATTAACAAGGAGGAATCCAGTATCTTAGTCTTGGATTTACCTGGCTTTGTCCTTGGAATTTCTATTGGGGAATGGGGCACAGAACTGGATGGTGTCCTGCTTTGATAGATCATTCCACTACCAGATTTAGGAGAAAGGAGTTTTCTTCTAGGGCAAAGGAAGAGCGCCTTCACTGCAATTAATGAGAAGAGTGTTTACTTGCCCAGCTGTTGCTATAGCAGCAGGAAGGCGATAGGGCCAGTGATGGAATTCCTCAGACAGAAAAAAGGGATGCCTGGGTGTCATTCTAGTTAGAAAAACAGGTGTAAGGCTTTAAGGAGTAGGCTGAGGGAGGTAGACAAAGCTTTCAAAGACAGAAAGGAATAAGATCTTGTCAGCCCATATCCTCTGCCACCAGTTTCCAATCCTACCACATTCTAATGAGTTTCACCCACAACCTTGGAAAATGCAGCCACATATTTTAATATGAGTCAACATACTTTCAGCCCAAAAGAAACCTAGGGGAATTTTTTTCTTTTGTGGTGCTGATGATTGAACCCAGGGCCTTATGCATACTAGGCAAGTGCTCTATCACTAAGCCACAACTCCAGTCATGGAAATTTTTGAGACCTGTGGAAACTGTAGCCATGGAGCACCAAACAGTGCTAAGATAACAAATGGGTGGCTCTAAAGAGCCATGTGGGATGGGTCTTCTCCCAGCCCCATTCTCCTCCTAACCCAAAGAGCTGGTGCTATATCAGATGACAGGCACAATATTATATGACTAAGTTCCTATGTGATAATGCTGCTGTTTACACCTAAAAGACTCTTGCTTAGGGGTAATGAGGTCATAGAAAGAGCAGAGAACATGAAAGACCCTGAATCCTATCTGGGGAAGGGACAATCATTTGATAAGAAATTGAACATTGTGCTCTCTTGAGTTCCTGGGGTGACAGACTTGAAAGCATTCAGGTATACATATTTTAAACTTAAAAAAAAAAATTGTTGGGTGGTTGAGGGGTGAGGAAAGGGAATTCCAGGGAAGGAATTTTGCTATTTCTGGAAGATACATCCAGAGACAAAAAAGGGAAGCTCAAAAAGGTTTGATTGCAAAGTTGAGACTTCTTTTTAGAAAGCTCTAGAATCTCTATATGCCAAGGACAACAATCAAATTTAAAAATCAATGGACCTTTATGTCCCTATTCAGGCCCATAAAGAGAGAAACTCAACAATAACCCCAAAATCAACAGATCTAGATAGGTTTCCACATTGTCTTAGCATATGGGAAGTACCAGACCCCCAGACCCCTTAGGCACCTTCATTTTCTTAGCATGGAGTTTTTCTTCCTTCAGGTGCTCACGAAGGATCTCTCGATGGTTCACCTCCTGCTCTTGTGCAAACTCACAAAGCGTATAGCTCCGTACAGAGTTATGGCGCTGGGCCATGCCCAGAGAGCTACCACCCTGGCTTGGCACACTGGTGAAGCCCTGGCGCCGGGCAAAGTAGTATACAGTCACCTGGTCAAAGCGTACATTCTTCCTCCGTAGCTGTTTCTGCCGCTTCAGGATGGATGTAGCTGAAAAGAGAGCACAGAAAGGGGTTATTAGCCAAGAGATGGCCTGTTTGGGGATCTTGCTCTTTTTCATTCATCTAGGCTCTTAACTCCCCTCCTCTAAATGTACTCCTTTCATCTAGTGAACTTTCTAAAAATTTTAAATCAGAAATGCATAGTTTGAAAGGACCTTGTCTGGTTCATACCACTCCCTCTTGACTGACATCACCTAAACAGATAACCACAAAATCTATTTTTAGACAGCAGCTGGGTAGAGGATTGTTAGGTGATCTTTTTAAGATATAACAATCTATAACTTAACTGCCCACATGTGGCAATTTAAAGTCATATCCTTAGTTACACTAATCATATTTTAAGTGCTCATGAATCACATGTGGCTAATGGCTACCACTGGACAATGCCAATGCAGAACATTTCTATCATAATAGAAAATTCTTTTGGACAGAATTGACCTATAGTAAGGGGAGGACAAAACTTTTCCCCTAAAAAGTCAGACAGTAAATATTTTAGGCTCTAAAGTCATAAGGTATCTGTTGCAACTATTCAACTCTTATTGCCATAGCATGAAAGCAATCAGACAGACATGTGTGTGTTCCAATAAAACTTTATTTACAAAATCAGGCAGTGGGCTAGATGTGGCCCTTGATTTACAGGATCAGAAGTTCTTTCCAAGAACTAATTAAGCCATAAGAATCAAGAACTCTGGAGGTGCCCCAGTGGTCTAGGCAGCAAGCATGTATGTCCTGGCATAGCTATAATTTCCTGAATCTCTGGGGGGATTCTGCTCCAGGAAGGATAGAGCCCTAAACTACTACTTCTTTTTTTTTTTTTAATTTTTTTAGTTGTTGATGGACCTTTATTTTATTTATTTATTTTTTTAATGTGGTGCTGAGGATTGAACCCAGTGCCTCACACATGCCAGGCAAACGTTCTACCACTGTGCTACAACCTCAGCCCCTAAACTTCTTTTTCAATCTAATTCAGGCCACTCTGGGGACCCACAAAATACAACACAAATAAAATCAGCTAGAATAAATCAGACTTTAGACTACACTAATGGAGTAACAAGGTCCTCTGTAAAGCAAGGAATACTGTGATAAGCGCAAATCCCCAAACTGGACAGACACTACCTGGAGAGCTGCAGTAGGGTCTATGCTTGGGGAATTTGGGTGCAGGCAGGCAGGGAGTAGCTTACTCACGTGTGAAGCTGGCAGTTGTAGGAGGATTGAGGCTGTCGCAGCTGTCAGCACTGTCACTGCTGGAGATCTCATCATCTGAGTTGGAAACTGATGAGCCCACATCCACATCATCAAACTTCCTTTTGAGACTCGAGCCCGTGAATGCATCCATTGGTTTCAAAGGGTTTCCTTGGGGAGCCTACCACGTTGGCCCCAAAGCTTCTGCTCACCACCAGCTAGCCAGGTGCATTAGGATTCTGCCCAGGGGAAAAGAGGAATCAGCATTCCTAAGACAGACCCCTCTTAAGTCTACACACACAGCTCTCTAACTAAAGAAAGAAAGCACCCGACCTAGCACTGATGCCTGGTTCTTAAGATTAGGTCATTTCTTAACTGATTCTGGCCAGTATGCCTACTTTTACTTTCCATCTGCTCCTCCAGGCTCAATCACTCTTAGAATAATGAGAAGAATAGCAGCAGCACCCTTCCCAGTGGAGGGAATGCCTCTGGTTCCAATCCAGCTGGGCTTAGGCTTCATTAGCCCAGGATAACAGTCACTGCTTTTCTGATCACACAGGAGTGGTTCTCCAAGGGACCAGTGGGAGGGAATGGGGATCAGAGATGGAATTAAGCTTTGCCTAAACCAAGACTAGACCCAATCATTTTTTCTAGTGATAACATAGCCTGGCACTCCCTAAAGTGTGTATCTTAAATATACAAATTCCATGGATATTAATAGCATTTACATGGAAATAGCACTGCTGTGTCAAAATTGTTTAGAAAACTACTTATGGCAGAACCTCTTAGAAGCTTTTAATATATTAATATACAAGGCAAAGGCTGGGAGTAAACAGAATGCAGTGTTTAACAAAACTGATTATGGAACCCACTGTTTCCAAAGTATGTTAGGGAACAGATAATCCTCAGAACACACCTTGGGAAATAATGCTCCAGGTTCTCAATTTTGAAGGACACTGGCAGTCATGAAAACCCTTGACCCAGATCTTCACGAGTATAAACTGTCTCACCAACTTTTTAAAAGGTCAAATTTAGTACTAAAGGCTCCAAGACTAGAATCTATACTGGCTTTAAAACTCAAGAATCTGAGGCTACAGATGTTCAATCCCGAGTACCACAAAACAAAAACAAAAACAACCAGAATCTTTCATAATCTCATACTGGTCTATCATTGTCCTCTGTGTAAGGAAAATGTAGCTTTACAATCTTTGCCCTCTGAAAAGAAACCAGCAAGGGGAAAACAAATAGCAAAAGAAGTGACAATTTAATTCTGGTTGCATCAATATGGCAGACAGTGTTTTCAACATGCTGTCACACAACCAAGGAGTCTGAAAGTTCACTTTCCAAGTGCACGTCCTCCTCTTCTGTCTTAGGACTTAAGTTCCAGAAGGACATGAATTTGTTCAGGAGAAATGCTGTCAGAGCCAAAGCCACGTGTGATGAGGTACGAAGCCTCCCTTGCTTTGCCTCCTCCATAATGCCAGAATCTCCCAGACTATGATCTCACTAGTTGCTAATGATGCAGCAGGAATAACAACACTGCCCAGAATGACAAGGCTGCATTACTGCAGAGTAGCTACCCAGAATGTACCATGGAGGCAAAAGATGCCTATACAGAGCTATTTTTCTGGCCTGTGTCTCTTGGAAGCAATTTTGATCAGATCTACAAAATCAACCAGACCTAATAAGTAAAGAAGATAGTTTCTAATCTATTCAGATCATATCAAAATTCTACATTGAAGTTATAAGATGGACCTAAAAAACCTCAGCTATCCTAAGTCTCAGAAAAGCACATTTTCAAATAAATTTGGGAACGGAGGGGAAAAAATAAGTATTTCATAAGAATTGTAATTAAAAATGAGCCCAAAGTATCTTCTGTTCTTTAGGTTACTGATTAGAGGTTACATTCTTATGACGTGGTGAGAATGGAGAATACTGAGGACTTTATGGGTTAAGATTTTTGCTGGGCTGGGAGCAGTGGTGCACGCCTGTAATCCGTTAGGCTCTGGAGGCTGAGGCAGGAGGATTTTGAGTTCAAAGCCAGCCTCAGCAACTTAGGTGAGGCACTAAGCAACTCAGTGAGACTCTGTCTCTAAATAAAATATTAAAAAGGGCTGAAGAATGTGGCTCAGTGGTTAAGTGCCCCTGGGTTCAATCCCTGGTTCCAAAAAAAAAAAAGATTTTCACTGGATATAAAGATACCTAACAACTAACCGATTTCTCATTCCATTTTATTACTGGTTTACAAGGGCATGATGGGGACACTTCTGTAATTGAATACTAATGTTAGTGTAAAAAATTAAATAATGATGCTGACTACTGAATTTAATTTTTCCTACTTAATAAAAATACCTTATTGACCACATGAGATATCAGACTGAGCTGAAAATCTGCTTTCTCAGAAAGGGCTCAAGTCCACTTTCAGTTTTAACTTAGCTCCAGTTAATGCTCGTGTTACTAGAAAAAAAAAAAGGCATTTTCCTTGGCCTGGAAGCACTCAGGATTTATGATTAGAAGCAAATGTGCATTCCTGTTTTTTCCTCAGGTGTACCTTTTCTTCCAGTAGTTTGAGTTTCCTTTAAATATTTCTCTTTAAATCCCATATGAGTTTGGGTCTGGTCCAAAATCATCTTTATTACTAAAATTCTCCACTGTCTTAACTCAGTTGCCCTCTAGAGTATAATTTCCCTGTAGGTGACATTTTGCGCACTCAAGTGCAGAAAGGATTGCTGGCTGCTTTTTCTAGTGACTTCCATCTTTTTTCCTATGTCTTCCCCACTTCTATTTCTGGAATAGTGGTTTCTGGGTAATGATGGAGGTAGGTAAGAAAGAAAAGGGGAAAAGAGAAAGTGGGGGAGCAAGGAGGAGGAGAGAGAGGTGTGTATGTGCAATCTAAGAGAAAAATATTTTCCTTAAGTTATCTGAGAATAAAAGAATCTATATGTATAAAAATAATGCACCATAATCTAACCATTAATAAGATCTTGGAATGCAGTTCAGTGGTAGAGCACTTGCTTGAGGCCCTATGTTCAATCCCTTGCACCAGAAAAAAGAACAAAAATGAAAACAAGGGGCTGGGACTGTAGCTCAGTGGCAGAGTGCTTGCTTAGCATGTGGGAGGCACTGGGTTCGATCCTCAGCACCACATATAAATAAATAAATAAATAAATAAGTAAAGAAAGAAAGAAAGACAAGCAACAAAACAAATAAAATTGCATTAACTTGGATGGAACTTCAGAAAATCCTCAAGAGACTCCACTGTTCTAGCTCTATTCACCTTATCCAAGACCTATGAGCATCACTTTTTCTGTCACTAACTTCATTACTTAAATTTTTTAAATTCCACCTATCATGTCCTGACAATAAAAGTTTACATTTCAACACAGGTCTCCTTGCCCAACTTTCTGGTGTGAACTTGACTTGATAAAGATGTTCATGGGCACCAAGAACAAACCCCCCATCCATGTCCACTGGGACCTGAAGAGATCTTTCTTTGCAAGGGTAACAACTAGAATATGTTCCATACTTGCCAGTTCACCAAACTAATCTTTCACACCAGAACTAAAAATGATTCCTTCCTATCTCTCTTACATATACATTGGTAGAGGATCAATGCTTGTGTTCAAGAGATAATCTTATAAGTTACACTCCAAGCACTTAAACCCATCTGGAAATAATCAAAGTGAGACTGGAAATGCAGGTCATAACTGACAGTTAACTGTCAAAATGACCAACTCAAACAACATACTTTTGGACAAATAATGCATCCCTCTATAAAAGCTTTTAAATGCCAGTGAAATGAACGTCAGCTGACACTTTCTGGCTACATGCCTTATAGTCTTTTCTCAAGTGTTTGTAGATGAACATTTCCCAAAGGTATATGAAATAGTTCAGATCCACAGTATATAAAAGACTTTAGACTAGCACCAAATAAAACCAGAATATGTATTTCAGTACTAGATCTAAGTTTTTTTTCTGACCTATAAGGTCTCCTATAATCACCAAAACAAACAAACAAACCCACAGCCCCTGCATATATGAAACTAGCAAGAGGGTCAGCCCAGGAAAAAGTTC
This sequence comes from Xerus rutilus, assembly GCA_028644305.1. Lineage (NCBI taxonomy): Eukaryota > Metazoa > Chordata > Mammalia > Rodentia > Sciuridae > Xerus > Xerus rutilus. The sequence continues at coordinate 59,202,491 of CM053403.1, read as the reverse complement.
TGTGGAAGAAGGATGTATATGCAAAGTTTAGGTAATGTCAGCCTCTTTCTTAAATGAATCCAAATTAATAAAACAAGGTATATCTCTCAGGATATACCTTGAAAGTCTCTCCACTCAACTGGAACCCAATCTTCCACTAAAGGTCAAGGGACCAAAATCTGTAGTAAGATCCTAGGGGCTACTCATAGCTGGGTTAAAGGAAGGCAAGCTTAATTGCTAAAGTGTTAGGATAAACTTGACTGAGATGGACTGCCATGCTCCTCCTTTTATGAGATACTGTGATTAATTCTCAAATACTATGAATTTCATGAATCCATGTGTCCTTGTGATCACCAGGTTCTTAAACTTAAAAAAGCACTCGTAAAAACCTCCTGTTTAATTTGGAGAAAGCTCCCTTCTCACTCCCACTCCGGTTTTTACCCATTCACTAACGCAAGGTTAGAACTGAACTTTCCATGTCTGAACTACCAGCACAGGGAGGACACAAGATCTTTGTGGGAGAACTGGAACATGATGCTGCATTAACTCTCAAGGATATCCCGTCATTTATAACTCTGGCACACACCAACATTCTGGCTTTGGAGATTTGCAAGATGGAAAGCCAGTAAATAAAAGGAAAATCTGAATTAACTACGGATTTACCATGAACTGACAACTGCAGGACAAGGGTACAATGTTGTCTCTTGGGGATAACTTCTAACCTTTCATAATGAAGAATGGTTTGTGTGTCACACTGCCACTCTAAACCCCTTTAAAAGGATGAATCAAGACTGAAAGGGATGGATGGCAGTCGGCTGCGTGTTTGGGCCTGTAAAAAAAAGATCAAGCTAGCAACCAGGGTAAGTGATGCTTTCATTTTCATACACAACGCCAGAAAAACGGGGGATATCAGGAACCAAGGCTTAAGGGTCATGTCAAGTCACCAGTTCCCTTTAATAAGCACCCCTGAGGAATCTTTCAGCTCTCGACCCATTTCTGATTCCTGCTAACCTTCCCGCTCATTCCAATCATTTGCAGCCCGTACTCAGCCGTCCTCATCCCTTCCTGCCGGCTACTCACAAATTCCCAACCACTCCTCCCACATTTTCCTCTACCCGCCCCCCCTTCACTTCCCTCCATCCTACATCATTCTCCACTCCGTTCCGAACTCAACCCTCATCCGCAATCCTGCCGGCTTCCAAGGCGCCCATCCGTCTCCCTCGAGCTGCCCCCGCAGTCCGGGCCCCGCGTCCTCGGTGCCCCTGGCTCCCACGCCTCTTCCCGACTCCGTTCCTTCCCAGCGGCGCCCCAGCTCCCCGCCCCCCGACCGCTCCCGTCCGAGCTTCCCTCTTTTCTGACCCCTCCATCCGCACGGCTCTGGGTTTGACCACTCCTCCACGGCCGCCCGAGGGCCGATCCCGAAAAAAGACGAGGCGGTACCCTCCGCCCCGCACCCCCAGGCCCATTACCAGCCCCGCCGCAGCTGCCTCCTCCCGTGATGGTCTCTGCCGCCCCCGCTGCCGCCGCCGCCGCCCTAGCCCGGGTGGGAAGGAGAGAGGAGTGAGCGAGTCCCGGGCCCCGCGGCGACGGTCGGGGAGCTCCCAGGGCGGCAGGGCGGGGAGGGAGGGCGGATGGGCAGGCCGGCCGGCAGGCAGGCGGCGGGGGGCGGGCGGCTCCGGCAACTCAGGCGCCCCTGGCAGCAGAAGCACAGAACCGCCCCGGCTCCGGCTAACAATAGGCTCTGGCCGCAGCGCTCCGGCTCTTATAGGCGCCGGCACGTCCTAGCCGAGCCCCGAGGCAGGCTGGGAAATGGAGTCTACGTACTGGCCCCATGCCCAGCTGCATGCCGGGAGTTGGAGGCGGAGAGCGCTGCAAAGCCGAAGCCGGCCAGCGAACAGGCTACGGAGGCGACGTCCGCAGCGGACCCTGGGAAAGCAGGTTTGGTGCCAATGCAGCCTTTTGAAAGAGAAGGCAGAGCCCCTCAGCTATGCATCTTCAATGACTAAACGAATTCTCCCCTTTTTCTTTCGCCAATACCACATTCCCATGCCTAAGGAACATAATCCTCCTTACTCATGGGTCTTAGTCTTCACCAATATGACTTGCTGCAGCCTACCCAAGTCAGAAGAAAATACAAGCAATATTTTGAATTATCTACATATATGATGGGCTGATTTAGGTGTTTTCTTTCAAATAAAATTTCACCATTGTCTTTGATATTCACAACTTTGCAACCCATCCTTAAGATGAGGAAAACAAAGACTAAGAAATCCAAAGTAACTTGTGACTTGCCAAAGACACAACCTTGTTTTTGTTGTTGTTGTTTGTTTTTAATCTCATCTCTTCCTTTACCTGTAAGGCTTTGCAGGACCTAGGTACATCCTGTTTCCTTCTGCTTTTAACTTCCATACTTGGCTTCACTACAATAATGGCCCACTGGTCTCCTTGGGCAATTATGCTTTTCTTATCTCAGGACCTTTTGTCTATAACACTCTTCCACCAGCTGACCATATACTTACTCCTTCACTTAGTATCTGTTCAAATGTCCCCATATCAGTTTCCTTAGCCATATTCCTAAAAGTGCTTCTCCTTAGTCTCTATCCTTTTGCCTTATATTTCTCTTAGCATTACCATCTGACATTTATTGTTTTTCAGTCTTCTCTCACTTGACTGAATTCCATGAGACAAAAGAATTGTTTTGTTCACTGTATTCTTAGCACAAAACCTGGTATTTGACATTTGGAAGCACAGTAGATATTTATTGGATAGATGGATGAATGGAGGGACTTTTGGCATGGGGGTGGGGGTACTAGTATTTAACCCAAGGGCACTCTATTATTGAGCTATACCCCCAGTCCTTTTTCAATTATTTTAATTTTGTGGCAGGGACTCCCTAAATTGTCCTGGTTGGCCTTGAACTGTAATCCTCCTGAGTCTCTGGGATTACAGGCATGGGTCCCTGTGCCTGGTGAATAGCAGAATTTAAACTTCAATTAGGCTGGTTCCAAATCCTAGGGTATTTTTCACTGCAACCAAGAAATTAGGAAGCCAAATCTACTGGCTACCAAGCCATTTCATCTTTAGAATTGAGAGGATAAATGGCTTAGAAAATTGCCAAGAATTTTTCAGATTTCTCCCTTAGGGAACATCAGAAACTTCAAGCAGCTAGGATACAATAATGCAAAAAGAAAAAACAGCAGATCATAAAAAGAGCAATTTGGGCACTAATCATCCATCTGTTTGAATTTAGAAGCAATGACATATGATCAAGAGCATGGATCCTAGCACCAGACTGACACCATTCCTCCACTCAAAAGCATGGTGTGATCCTGGGCAAAATACATAACTTCTCTGCCTTAGCTTCTTCATCTGCAAAGTGGGGATAACAGTATATATCTCACAGGGTTTTGTGAAGGTTAAATAGTTACTATATTACTAAATGTTTCAACCCACTCAGTGCTATGTAAATGTTATTTTATTTTTTTGGTACTGGGGATTGAACTCAGGGGTACTCAACCACTGAGCCACATCCCCAACCCTATTTTGTGTTTTATGTAGAGACAGGGTCTCACTGAGTTGCTAAGCGCCTCGCCGTTGCTGAAGCTGGCTTTGAACTCACGATTCTCCTGTCTCAGCCTCCCTAAGTGCTGGGATTACAAGTGTGAGCCACCACACCCGGCTGTTATTTTAAATTATAAGTTGTCTACTCAATTGTTCAAAAGATTCTGCTCTTCCTGGGCATACACAAGAAAAAAATAAGAAAGGGCCCCAGATCACTCTGTGAATTAATGAGCTGAGTAACAAAACAACAGCCTAAAGGGGATGTTGGGTAGTTTAAAAAGGTATGTCATAGGCCTACATTTCCAGAGTTCTAACAGTCATAGAAATCTGTCAACCCCAGTGCCCAAGTTTTGTTGATTAATGCCATCAAGCTAGAAGGTAGCAAAGGCTGGGTGCAGTGGCACATGCCTGTAATCTCAGTTACTCAGGAGGCTGAGGCATGAGGATCACAAGTTCAAAGCCAGCAATTTAGTGAGATCCTGTCTCAAAACAAAATTTTTTTAAAAGGTAGCTCAGTGGTAGTACTATTGCTTAGCATGCAGAAGGCCCTAGGTTCAATCCTAATACTATAAAAACAAGAGGCCAGGCATGCCTGTAATATCAGTGGCTCAGGAAGTTGAGGCAGGATTGCAAGTTCAAAGCCAGCCTCAGCAACTTAGGCCCTAAGCAACTTATCAAGATGCCATCTCAAGATAAAAATAAAAATAATGTGGCTCAGTGGTTAAGTGTCCCTGGGTTCAATCCCTGGTACAAAAATAAAGAAAAACAAAACAAAACAAAAAAACTAGAAGATAGTCAAACCATGAGCAGCACATTCTTTGAAAAAACAGCAGAATTCAATTTCACAAGAAGCTCTAGATCAGTTAAAAGATCATCTGGACTTCTAGCAAACATCACAACTACGTATCATAAAGTCACTATTCACTCTATTTTGCCCTTATGATACAGTCACTAGGTAAGTTACTATAGTTGTGCCAATTAACCCATAATAACTGCAATTCTGCTCCAGCAAGCAGGTCCTTTAGAAGGCAAAGGTCGGATGACAGCTGCTCAGGAAGCTCAAGTGCATAAGAATAGGAATAGAATTTCTATGTCTTTGAAATAGAATTACAAAGAAAAGTGACAGAAATGCTGATATATTAAGAATAACACGGGATGCACCATTCTAAATATTAATACTTTGTTCCAGACCATGCTGCAGCATATTTATGGACAGCTGGAAATGCACAAATTACCAATAGGTAGTTTCTTTCAGGGGTTAAAAAAAAATTTAAAAGACATAAGACCAGCGCTGGGTCTTAGCTCAGTGGTGGAGCGCTTGCCTAGCATGCATGAGGCACTAGGTTCGATCCTCAGCATCACATAAAAATAAATAAATGAACTTTTTTTAAAAAAAGACATAAGACCAAAAACAAGCACTGCAAATAGAAGCCACAAAAACCAGGCACCATGGTGCATGTCTGTAATCACAGCTACTCAGGAGGCTGAGGCAGGAGGATCACAAGATCAAGGCCAGCCTGAGCAACTAACTCTGTCTCAAAATAAAAAATAAAAAGAGCTGGGGATGTAACTCAGTGCTAGAGCACTGCTGGGTTCAATCCCCAGTACAGCAAAAAAATTAAAAATTAAAAAAAAAAAACCACAGCAGCTGCAGATGAAATCCCGAAAGTCAGATTTCATGTCCTGGGCAGTATTTATATATCTGTCTTGCAGTTATATCTGCATATGAAAGTGATCTTATACTCGGGTGTATCCTTAGTTTATTGAGCAATTAAATAGATAAAGTACAAAATAAAACTGTTTTTTACTCATTATCTATTTTAATCTCTCAACAACCCCTATTATTGAACCCTTACTGTACGAACTATTATCTCCTTTTTTCTTCTTTTTTTACAGTGCTAGGGACTGAATCCAGGACCTTATGCATATTAGGCAAGTACTTTACCACTGAACTACAACCCCAGCACTAAGAGGCAAGCTTAATAAACTCAAGTAAGAATGAAAATCTGAAGCAAGATTATAAAGATATCTAGGGAAAGATATTAACTAATCCTTAAATGGAAAATTGGAACTAAAAAATAAAAGAGGAATCTGCAGTGGTTAAAATGAGGAACATAAGCCTCATCTTAAATAAACCTAAGAAAACAGATCCACATGATAAACCAGTTATAACTCATGTCCCAAAAGGTCACATACAGTACAAAATAATATAATTACAATATAATAGTATTATTTTAAACAGCAAGTTTCCTCATAATTGAAATTAGTCATTGCAAAAATTTATACTACTTTTAAATTTTTGAATTTGAGAATGCAAATGCTAGTCTTACTTGCAATTTCCCAGGTAACATTTTAGAATAGGTCTATGTTCATAAGGAACAACACAAAAGAAACGTGAAAGTGAAGATGGAAGATGTAGAAAGAAAAAGGAGTGGTTCAAGGTCGAAGGTAAAATACAAGGTCATTGAAAGAAGCAAAGAATCCGCAGCATAAAAGCAGGTGCCGGTAGCATTACCATCATGTCACATAGGACATCTTTCCCAGATCATTCCATTTTGCAATGGTAACATATTCTTCCTCATTTAAGTCTTAGATTTAGTATAATGAAGCAAAAATGTAATCATAAACTAAAAATAAATATTAAAGCAGAAAAGAGCTTTATCCCACAACTAAGAAAATAAGAGCATTTACATGAAAAACAGTCCTCTTTTCATAGAGAGTTATTCTCTATGAAATAGAATATAAATAATTCAGCTATGTGGGACATTTGTTCCATTCCTGTTAAGATTGGAGTTCTTGTGACAGACCAGCAGGGGCCTTAACAAGTTATATTCCTTTAGAAGAACCATCCATGGCCAAGGAAGCAGCTAATGATTCAGTAAAATAGTAAAATGGTTCTACTTTAGCTTTCAGTGCTAAACTATCTAGAATTGTTAGTTCTAGCCAGACAAAAAAGTTACAATGAAGAGGAAGAAGATTAGTCCTGGCTTCAAATATTTACACTCTAAGTGGGTTACTTTCAAAACTGAATGAAGAAGTTTCATTCAGTCCTTTATGGTGATTTGCAAGACAGTTTAAATCTCTGCAGCAACTCTATACAAAAGACTTTCTCAGAATATTTTGGTATTGGGTTTTGAAAGCAGTCTTCCATTATGCATAAATAAGAAATGGCTGGCTCCATTATACCACACCATCCACACTTACCAAACTTCCCCATGTTCCTCCAGTTCAGTGATGAGATTTTGCTGTGCCCCTGACAAGCAACCCAGTACCTTAAAGTGACTGACTTCCAGGAATGAGAACACCTGCCTCCTCAAATGGACTTTGCCTTTTTGGGTCTTTGGCTATTTCTATTTGTTGTATTATAATCACTTTCCAGCCAATAAGACCATCTCCATTTCTCTTCTTTTTAAAGGACTTCTTAAATAATTTATGTGGGCAAACATTCTTATTGGGCAAACAATATTGGACAATCTTATTAGTTAATAACCACAATTCATTTAGAGACTAATAATCCTTAAGAGTCCCACTACAAATCCTCCCCCTTTTATTTCACAATTTAATTATCAAGTCTTTAGACAGATTTTCCTACATGGAACCTACTATACTTCAAGGGAACAGTACGGACAATGGTAAGTCAAATAGAATGTTATTCAACTTCTCAGAAGGGCCTAAAATCCAACCATTCTGCTTCTCATATGCCTTTAATCTAATGGAAACATGAAACCATTTACTTTAAATATTTACTATCATAAAAAGATAAAATCCAGCAAAATTTGCTTCTAGAAATATATCTTAGAGATATGTGCAAAAAATTCATGAATATGCATGTTCAAATATATTTAACCCAAATGGCATTCATAGAGAATAGCCATTTCAAAAAAAAAAAAAGAATGAGTACAACTATAAATTCTAATATAGAAAGATGTTCAATGTATGTTAAATACAAAAATCAAGTTGCAGATTATTAGTATAACATAAACCCTTCAGAGTGTGTGTGTGTATACTGGAAGGGGGAAAATTCCTTGCAATGATTACCTCTTTAGAGTGGGACTAAAAGGTAATGAGAAAAAGTTATGCCCTTCTTTATTGTTTGAATTTGTAATTTTGTGTATTACTTTTATAATGAAAAAGGTAGTTTAAAATTTACATTCAATTGAAAGGATCAATAGTGAACATATGCAATTTTGTAAAGCAAATAAAATAATTACAATATTCTATTACTATACCAATTCTTACCAATTATATAGCATTGGCACAATAAATGTTTTGGGGGGAGCTAAAGAAAGCCCAAGATATTTTCTGGTAAAATTAAAGATCTGTAATTACAATGTTGTATAAATTCATTTTCATAAACACTATTCTAATAAAACCCTGACTTCAAGTAAAAATTAGTAATTATAGTTTATAGTCAATGTATTAATAGAATTCTATGCATCATTTGTAATACATAAGAATCACAGATTCACAGATTTGGAAGGAACCTTAAAAGTCACCTAGTCCAACCCTCCCATCCTAACATACAGACAAAATAGGGGAAAAAAATCATAACCAATAGTAACCTGCTAAGGAAAGGAAAGCCGCCTTCACTGAAGCAGGGAACCAGTCCTAGGAACACACTATAACTAGAAATTTCTCCTTAAAATGGGGACATCAAGTAATCACTCACTAAAAAAGCATTTTGGCTTAACATGTTGAGTTGCCCAAGACAGTTTTAAAGAAGTCATTGACTTAATTTTCTGGTTTCAAGATTTTCAATTTTTTTCAAACTAAGAGAAATTAGACTGCATTGTAGGTTGATCTCTTTTTTTTTTTTGGTACCGGGGATTGAACTCAAGGGTACTTGACCACTGGGCCACATCCCCAGCCCTACTTTGTGTTTCACACAGAGATAGGGTCTCACTGAGTTGCTTAGCCCCTCGCCCTTGCTGAGCCTGGCTTTGAACTTGCAATTCTCCTGTCTCAGCCTTCCAAAGTGCTGGGATTATAGGCATTCACCACCGTGGCTGGCTGTAGGTTGATCTTAATAAACAAAAATTTCTGTATAAAAAAACATTAAAACTCTGTCAAATACTTTAAACACACACACACTATGGAATCTTAACATTGCCTTTGTTCATCTCACCACAGTCTATGGAGAGATTTCTAAAACTACAGGGAAAAAAGAAGATCCATGATGATACATACACACACACACACACACACACACACACACACACACTTACTCTGTCTTTATCTCTCATTCTTAAGAAAGAACAAAAACATGAGGAAAGAGTATGAATGGGACAGGAATGAATGTCTTTTTTCTCTTTTTGATACTGGGGACTGAACCCAAGAGACCTCTACCATTGAGCTACCTCCACAGCCCTTTTTAAAATTTTTACTTTAAGACAGGGTCTTGCTAAGTTGCCCAGGCTGGCCTTGAAATTTCAATCCTCCCGCCTCAGCCTCCCACGTCAGTGGACTTAGGTGTGTGCCACCGTGTCCAGCAGGAATTAATGTCTTATAAAGTTTATATAAAATAATACTACATGAGTAAAAGTACTTCCTGTAACAAGAGAAGATTCAGAGGTGAAAGCAGCAATTAGCCTAACTCATATATAAATAGTGTGAGAATGTTGTTCAAAAACAATGAATTTTAGGAGTTACAGATAATCCTGAGTTTTTACCACCTCAAATTCTGATTCTGATAACAGATGACACTTAAAATTATCTTTTGTAGGTCTTGATTTGTTCTCATTATTTAGGTCTGATTTGTCTCTTTCAGTGGTTAATTCCTTAGTTCCCCAGAAAAGCCACGGTAAAAAATGATGATGAACATAGGCTATAAAGAAAGGGTGGCACTGGTAGTACTGGATGGGAAATAATACCAGTTAGCCTAGGTTTGGATTTCAGCATCACTAGTTGCTAGCTGCCTGTTACTTAGCAAGCTACTTAGCCACTACATGTCTCCATTTCCTCGTCTTTAGTTAGGGATCACTGTAGGGCCTACTTCATACAGAAAGTAAACAAGATAATCCATTTAGAGAATTTATCTGCCTGGCTCAATAAATAACTGGCCAAAATGACTACTAGTTATAATATTACAAGTGAACCAGAAGAAATTTTATGTGTATTTCTCCTCATTGATGAAGTTTTCAGGAACTTATTGTGGCAAAAAACAAAAACAAAACAAAACAAAAAAACCCCCAAAAAACCAGAGATGACAATATGGTTGATGCAAAAGAGATTGAGAGGACCTAGTCTTATGAATATAGATGTTCATTTTTATATTAGAAAAAAAATTACATGACTCCATATCACAAAATTTAACATCTTCCCATTAAACATCACACAATTCCCATCATCACTATGCCCTACATATACCCTAAATGACGTGGAGTTCCTATTGATATTCAACAATAGGGGCCAAAATTTTAACTAAAAACTCGTGGCAGAACTGCATGTTGGGCAGTAATCTGTGTGTGACACAAAGCTTAGGCCAACACAGAGGGCTGGGATTCTGCCTCCAGGACTTAGATTCCCCCCCACACACACGGTCAGATGAGCCAGGTTCCTGCAGACCTTCAAATCTCCATTCACATGCCAAGAGGGCAGTTTTCAAGAGGTGAGGGAATCAACAGCCACTGCGCATGGAATGCTCCACTCCTACTTCAGTATAATATGATAGCTATCATTGGTTTCTGCTGCAGAAAAAGAGGGAGAGAGAGGGAGAATTTTTAGTCACCTTTAAAACAGTAGGAGAAAAAATTATAAGTTTCTTGTGATAGGGAATAAAGCCAGCACAAGATAAGAGCTGCATACTAGCTGTGCATGGTGATGCACACCTGTAATCCTGCAGCTGGGGAGGCTAAGGCAGGTGGACTGTAAGTTCAAACCCAGCCTCAGCAACTTAGTGAGACCTTGTCTCAAAATAAATAAAAAACTGGCTGGGGATGTGGTTCAGTGGTCAGCCACCCCTGTGTTAAATCCCTGGTAATAGCAGCAACAACAACAACAAAAAGCAACACACTTATCATTTAGCATAGAATGCTTGTACAGATGGAGCCTAACTCATGATGGTTCCATTTATTATACTTTGGTAACAAAGGTGCAAAAGTGATATGCATTCAGTAGAAACTGTACTTTGAATTTTGATCTTTTCCTGGGCTAGGGATAAGTGGTATGAAACTCTATCATGATGCTGGGCAGTGGCAGTGAGGCACAGTTTGGGGTAAGCAGCAAGATCATCAGGGGAAACGACTTATAATTCTACAATGTGCTGGGTTGTCAAGCTATAATGTTGGATAGGTTAGGAGCATTAAATGCATTTTCAACTTTTGATATTTTCAACTTAGGATGGGTTTATCAGGATGTGACCCTATCATAAGTCAAAGAGCATCCATAATAAGTAGGTATTATAAAAATAATATGCCTTGATTTCCTCATTTGTCAAGAGAAATGGAAGAGAATGGTAGGGAGTTGTCAGTGTTCTTTGTTAACTCTGATAATGGTAAGAAGGCCAACTCACACAAAGGAACAATCTCTAATAACACCACTTTTTCTATTTCATATATGACTTCTTTCCTATTTCTCCTGAAAGAAGTCAAACATGAAAAAAGCTTTATTTTCCTTTGCTTCTGGGGATTGAACCCAGGACCCTGTGCATGCTAAGCACATACTCTACCACTAAGCTGCACTCACAACATGAAAAAAGCTTTTAAAAGACTTTGAAACCAAAAGTTATTTGTCTTACAATTTTATTACCTTTCATTGTATCCAGAATAAAACAGGCTTCTTCCTGAAAGTTCTGTATCATCTGAAAAAAAGCAAGAAAATCTACTGATTATTAAAAACTTTGGTTTGATATATTATTTTGAAAATGTAGCTTTTTATAACATTAGTTTAAGTAAAAACAAAAACAAAACAAAAAACAAAAACCCTATTTCTGTGTTCCTAAGGAAGGGTTTATAAGAGGGGCTTTATAGGTCACAAATGGAGTATGCCTGAATTTCTGTAGAATCATGTAAGTATTTTCATTCCAATTTTCAAAAGCCTGCTTCATGAGTCTGTTTGTTTTCTTGGGAGTCCCCCCAAAGTCTGATTTGAAATTTTTAAAACAGAGGCATCTAAGGACAGTCATCTTAAAAGTGGAGTATGCATTTCTCTTAGTTAACCCCAAGATTTTTTATGGGGAACAAAGACACTAATAGGCCCTTATGGGAGACCTGACATCCAGGTCTTCAATTTCCGTAAGTATACTTTCTTAAATCCTCTTTTGTTTTTCTTCCCTATTTCTCCTTCTCAAATCCCCATCTCCCATTTAACAAAATAATAACAAGGCATAAGTTTCACCTTTCTAGAATACTAATAAAAATACTAGAATGCTACAAAGGTGCTCTGGCCTGAGGTGTAAAAGCCTCAGAATGCCAAAGTAGAACTGCAAAAGTGAATTCTAATGACTGAATAATACTCTCGTATGAGTCACATGGTTTCTAATTCTTTCAGTAGAATTGAAAAGTGACCTAATCTCAAATTGTCAAATGATACATGACTCAAAATAATTTGTGATAATGTCACTATATAATTTTCAGTACATAACTCAGAAGTTAAAAACAACATCAACAACAACAAAAAAAAACGAGTGTTGAGGTTGTTACAAAACTCTATCAGTTCCTATTTATCAACTTAGGTGAATTAGGCTCCACAGCACACATATATATATGGAAAAATCAGGATAGAATTAATGCTGAATGCTGTGTCATTTTAGCAATTAACAGGCACTTACAGACAAATTAATTGTATGCTAGGGTGAAGGTAAGGAATGGAATGATTCCATCAACCTCATAAACAGATGCATGTATAATAAATCTATTTCTTTTCCTGGTGCTGGGGATTGAACCCACTAAGCATGTGCTTTATCACTGAGTTACATCTCTAGCACTTTTTCTCAATGCTTAATTACTTACTAAACATGTAATATTTTTGTTATTTTTAATAATATTTTTGTTATTTTTACATAATTGTGATAATTCTATTCAGAAGAAATAATTTTTGAACTTTTATTGAAAATAAAAGTTTTCCTAAAACCTCTTTAGTTTTGGTTGAAACAAATTTTTGTTTCAAAAGAATATGGCAGGGGGCTGGAGTTATGGCTCAGCGGTTGAGCACTTGCCTCACATATGTGAGGCACTGGGTTCGATCCTCAGCACCACATAAAATAAATAAAGATATTAAAAAAAAAAAAAGAATATGGCAGGATAATCAATAAAAGAAATTCAAGCATAAAAATGTTATGGTCAGGTACAAGTCTATGGGAAGTTGAGTGCAGTGGCTGTAATCTCAGCTACTCAAGAGTTTCAGGCAGGAAAATCATTGAATTTGAGGCCAGCCTGAGCAAATTAGAGAGACCCTGTCTCAAAGTAAAAAATAAAAAGAGGCCAGGCACAATAGTGCAAGCCTGTAATCCCAGCAGCTCAGGAGGCTGAGGCAGGAGGATTCCAAGTTCAAAGCCAGCCTCAGCAACTTAGTGAGTCCCTATCTCAAAATAAAAAATAAAAACAAAAAGGGCTGAGGATGTGGCTCAGTGGTTAAATGCCATTGGGTTCAATCCCCAGTACCAGTAAGTAAGCAAATCAATAAATAAATAGATAATAGATAAAATGGGCTGGGGCACCCCTCGGTTCAATCCCACTATAGGAAAAAATAAAAATGAAGTCTATGGGAAAGGCAAATGGAAATATGGGTTAAAGGAAACAGAAATAACATAAAAATTCTAACTCATAAAGAAAATAATAGTCATGTATTTTTTTAAATGGTTGGCGTTTGTATTTAATCACTCTTATAATTCTGATGCCCTGTATTGGGGGAAAAAAATCTCTGTTGTAGTTAAGTTACAAGGAATGCAGTTAGAATAGTGATGAAACCATTTCATTCTTTTTTTCCCCCTCCTTTGGACCAGGGATTGAACCCAGGGGTGCTTAACCACTGAGCCACACCCCCAGTCCTTTTTATTTTTTATTTTAAGACAGGGTCTTAATATGTTGCTGAGGCTATCTTTGAACTTGCAATCTTCTTGCCCCAGCCTCCTGAGTCGCTGGGATTACAGGCATGCACCACCACACCTGGCTAACCATTTCATTCTTAGATGTCATGATGTGCCCAGGAATAACATCTTTTACAACTTTGTTTCCCCAAATGGTAAATCTTTTACAACTACTGTAAAATTTTTAAATTAGGCTCAGTATGGTGGGGCATGTTTGTAATCCTAGTGACTCGGGAGGTTGAGACAGGATGTTTGCAAGTTTGAGAACAGCCCTGGCAGTTTAGTGAGACATTGAACAGCCCTGGCAATTTAGTGAGATATTGTCTGAAAAGAAAAAAAAAATTTTAAAAAGGGCTGGGGATGTAGCTCAGTAGTAAAGCATCCTAGAGTTCAATCCCCAGTACCAAAAAAAAAAAAAAAAAAGAAAGGCGGGGGTAAGAGGAGGAGGAGGAAAACGAGGAGGAGGAGGAGGAGGAGAAAAAATTAGGAAGTAAGAAAGCAAAAACAGTCTGAGCCAGATATAGTGGCACATAGTCCCAGTTCTTTAGGAGGCTGAGGTAGGAGGATTGCTTGAGCCCAGGAGTTCATGACCAAAATTCAAATTACTAAAATTTGTGATGAAAAAGGAAATACCACGACAGACACTACTGAAATACAGACAATAATCAGAAACTATTTTTGAAAATTTATACTATAATAAAATAGAAAATCTTGAAGACATTGACAAATTTCTAGAGATATATAAACTACCCAAATTTAATCAGGAGGACATAGAAAATGTAAACAGATCAATTTTAAGCAATGAAATTGAAGTCACCACAAAAACCTACCAACAAAGAAAAGCCCAGGACCAGATGGATTCTCAGCAGAGTTCTACCAGACTTTCAAAGAAGAACTAACACCAATTCTCCTCAAATTATTCCATGAAATAGAAAAGGTGGAACCCTTTCAAACTCATTCTATGAAGATAGTATCACCCTGATACCAAAACAAGACAAAGACACATCAAGGAAAGAAAATTTTAGACCAATATCCCTGATGAACATAGATGCCAAAATTCTTAATACTGGTAAATTACATACAAAAACATTAAAAAGGCAGTACACCATGATCAAATGGGGTTCATCCCCAGGATGCAAAATTGGTTCAACATACAGAAATCAATAAATATAATTTATCATATTAATAGACTTAAAGGTTCCTGGGGACCGGCAGGAGCCACAGAGGGCCCAAATCTGCCCTCAGGAAACTCCACGGGTGTCCAGCCAAAGGGAGACCAAAGACTGCTAGCCGCTAGCCACAGGGGAGCCCACACTCAGGGTAAGAGTCGCTGCAGAGACCCCAGTGTGAGTAGGCCCTACCCAAGTGAGGCCTGGGCCCACCTCAGTTCCGCTCCAGAGTTCCTTGGGACCAGGAGAAGCCGCAGAGGGCCCAAATCTGCCCTCAGGAAACGCCACAGGCGTCCAGCCAAGGGTTGACCAGAGACTGATAGCTACCAACCACAGGGGAATGCACACCCAGGGTAAGAGTCGCCTGCAGAGACCCTAGCGGAGACGGCCCCACCCAGGTGCAGCCTGGGCCCACCCCAGTCCAGCTCCAGAGTTCCAGAGAAGGCCCAAAACCACCCTCAGGGAATGCCAGGGGTGCCCAGCTGAAGGCAGACCAGGGCCTGCTAGCTTCCAGCCCCAGGGAAGCTCACACCCACGGTGAGGGTTGCACACAGACTCTCCTGCTTATGACCCTGCCTAAGTGAGACCTGGGCCCGCCCCCAGTTCTGCTCCAGAGTCCTTGCTCACCAGCAGGATCATAAGAAAGGGGCAAAACAGCCCTCAGGGACTACCATAGGAGCCCAGCCAAGGCCACTCCCACTGCCTTCTAGAGGTACGTCCACTACCTCCACCAATAACTTTAGCAGCAGTAGTGCACATCTAGGGACACTGGGGGAACGGAAGTAGCTCCAAGGTGAGACACAGGTAATCTGGACTGTCAATACAAGATTATAGGATAGAAGCCGCAATACCTCAGATCGGTATTGCAAGAAAGGAAGATACACAATCAACATGAGAAAACAAGGGAAGAAAGTGCCCCAAATAAACCTTGATACCACTGTAACAGAACCCACTGACAGCACAGTTGATGAAATGTCAGAGAAAGAATTCAGAATGTACATAATTAAAATGATCAGTGAATTAAAGAATGACATAAGTAAGCAATTACAGGCAAAAATTGATCAATCCAACAAAGAAATAGGAGAGCAAATAAAGGCAACCATTGATCATTATAACAAAGAGATAAGAGAGCAATTACAAGTAGCAAAAGATGGGCTGGGGTGGTGGCTCAGTGGTAAAGCACTTGCCTAGCATGTGTGACGCACTGGGTTGGATTCTTAGCACCACATATAAGTAAATAAAGTCCATTGACAAGTAAAAAAAAATAAAATAAAATAAAAAACAAGTAGCAAAAGATTACTTCAAGAAAGAGCTAGAGATTGTGAAAAAAAATCAGAAATTCTTGAAGGAAACAATAAATCAAATAAAAAACTCAATAGAAAGCATCACCAGTAGACTAGATCACCTGGAAGACAGAACCTCAGATAATGAAGACAAGATATACAGTCTTGAAAATAAACTTGACCATACAGGGAAGATGGTAAAAAATCATGAACAGAACATACAAGAAATATGGGACAGCATCAAAAGACCAAATCTAAGATTTATTGGGACAGAAGAAGGCGCAGAACTTCAAACCAAAGGAATGCACAATTCCTTCAATGAAATAATATCAGAAAATTTCCCAAATATGAAAAATGAAATGGAAAATCAAATACAAGAGGCTTACAGAACACCAAATGTACAAAATTTCAACAGATCTACTCCAAGGCACATTATAATGAAAATGCCCAACATACAGAATAAAGATAGTTTTTTTTTTTTTTTTTTTTTTTTTTTTAAATATTTTTTCAGTTGTAGATGGACACAATATCTTTATTTATATATTTTTATGTGGTGCTGAGGGTTGAACCCAGTGCCTCACGCATGGGAGGCAAGCGCTCTACCACTGAGCCACAATCTCAGCCCCTAAAG
>CM053403.1:59148887-59185344 GCA_028644305.1 Xerus rutilus | reverse complement strand
GAGATAAAGAAGGTCATTTCATACTTCTTAAGGGAATCATACATCAACAAGACATAACAATCATAAATATCTATGCCCCAAATAATGGGGCTTCTACGTATATCAAACAAATCCTTCTCAAATACAAGAATCAAATAGACCACAACACAATAATACTTGGAGACTTTAACACAGCTCTCTCACCATTGGATAGATCTCCCAAACAAAAACTTAATAAAGAAACCATAGATCTCAATGAAGCTATCAATAATTTAGACTTAACAGACCTATATAGAGTGTTCCATCCATCAACGAGTAAATACACTTTTTTCTCAGCAGCACATGGATCCTTTTCCAAAATAGATCATGTTATGTCACAAAGCCAGTCTTAGCAAATACAAAAAAATAGAGATACTACCCTGTATCCTATCTGACCACAATGGAATAAAATTAGAAATCAATGACAGATTAAAAAATAGAAACTACTCCAACACCTGGAAACTAAATAATATGCTATTGAATGATGCATGGATAACAGAAGACATCAGGGAAGAGATTTAAAAAATTATGAGAAAAACAACACCTAGAGGTCTGTTAGCTTTTTGCAGGGTTGGAATCCAAGTCCAGTCATGGAGGGTGACCTATCAGTAAAAACAACAGGAACGTTTAACCACTTATTGCCTGTTTCCTGACTGAAGAAAAAAATATGACAATTTGTTAATTTCTCAGTAGGATGCTACATGTTTCAAAGCTCTCTGAATGTCATCTCTCCCTCCCTCTCAAAATTCCCAGAACACTCAAAAAACCTTCCTGTTGAAGAACATGGGCCTCAATTCTTGTTCCCCTAAGCCCCACTGGGTTTCAGTAATTAGTGGACATGTTAAACAAAGTAAACATGAAAATCACAGAGAAATGTAATGGATGGTAATTATTATCTGAAGGTATACAGAAAGTACCTTCAGATTAATTTTTTATTTTTAATTTCACTCTCCATGACAAGAAGTTATTTTTGTGTATAAGCTAATTTATTGGTAATTTGCTAATTATTCATTCTCATTTCTAAAAACATGCAGCTCTTATCCTTGCAAACTTTCATCATATTAAATAAGGATCCATGATAAAAAAAAAAAATAGACTTAAAGACAAGAATCACATGATTGGGCTGGGGTTGTAGCTCAGTGGTAGAGCACTTGACTAGCATGTGTGAGACACTGGGTTTGATTCTCAGCACCACATATAAATAAATACATTAATTAATTAATTAAAGGTCCATCAACAACTAAAAAAAAAATCACGATATTTCAACAGATGCAGAAAAAACATTTGACAAAACACAACATCCATTCATGTTCAAAACACTAGAAACATTGTAAAGGCTATATATGTTAAACCAAATGCCAATATCATTCTAAATAGAGAAAAATTGAAAGCATTCTCTGTAAAAACTGGAACAAGACAAGGATGCCCTCTTTCACCACTTCTATTCAACATGGTCCTTGAAACTCTAGCCAGAGCAATTAGAAGAAAGAAATTAAAGGGATAAGAATAGGAAAAGAAAAACTCAAACTATCCGTATTTGCTGATGACATAATTCTATATTTAGAAGACCCAAAAAACTCCACCATAAAACTTTTAGAACTCATAAATGAATTCAGCAAAGTAGCAGGATATAAAATTAACAACCATAAATCAATTGCGTTCCTACACATCAGTGATGAATCAACTGAAAGAGAAATTAGGAAAACTATCCAATTCACAATAGCCTGAAAAAAGTAAAATATTTGGGCCTCAATCTAACAAAAGAGGTGAAAGACCTCTATAATGAAAACTACAGAATACTACAAAAAGAAATTGAAGAAGACCTTAAGAAGATGGAAAGATCTCCCATGTTTTTGGATAGACAAAATTAACACTGTCAAAATGGCCATACTACCAAAAGCGCTATACAGATTTAATGCAATTCCTACTAAAATTCCAATGACAGGGGCTGGGGTTATGGCGCAGTGGTAGCGTGCTCACCTAGCATGCGTGAGGCACTGGGTTCGATCCTCAGCACCACATAAAAATGAAATAAAGATATTCTGTCTGCCCACAACTAAAAAATAAATATTAAAAAAAAAAAAAATTCCAATGACAATGCCGGGCCTGGTGGTGCACACCTGTAATCCCAGCACTTTGGGAGGCTAAGACAGGAGGATCATGAGTTCAAAGCCAGCCTTAGCAATGGTGAGGCACTAAGCAACTCAGTGAGACCCTGTCTCTAAATAAAACACAAAACAGGGCTGGCATGTGGCTCAGTGGTTGAGTACTCCTGAGTTCAATCCCTGGTACCAAAAAAAAAAAAGAAAAGAAAAGAAAAATCCAATGACACATTCTTCATAGAAATAGAAAAAGCAATCATGAAATTCATTTGGAAAAATGAGAGGCCCGGAATAGCCAAAGTAATGCTCAGTGAGAAAAGTAAAGTAGAAGGCATCACAATACCAGACCTTAAATTATACTGTAGAGCTACAGTAACAAAAACGGCATGTCTGTTTTGGCACCAAAACAGACATGAAAACCAATGGTACAGAATAGAAAACACAAATGCATATAAATACACTTATCTCTTACTAGGTGACATAAACATACCTTGGAGAAAAGAGCCTCTTCAACAAATGGTGCTGGGAAAACTAGAAATCCATATGTAACAAAGTGAAATTAAACCCCTATCTCTCACGCTGCACAAAATCAACTCAAAGTAGAACAAGGAGACCTAGGCATTAGATCAAATCTCCATCATGTTGGCTTAGGAACTGAATTCCTCAATAAGAATCCTAAAGCATAAGAAGTAAAATCAAGAATCAATAAATGGGATGGTATCAAACTAAAAAACTTCTTCACAGCTGAGGAAACAAGAACATGAGCAGAGAGCCTCCAGAATGGGAGAAAATCTTTGCCACCTGCAACTCAGAGCATCAACCTCCAGAATATATAAAGAACTCAAAAAAATTAACACCAAAAAACCAAATAACCCAATCAATAAATGGACAAAGGAACTGAACAGACACTTCAAAAAGAAATATAATTGAACAATAAATATATGAAAAAATGTTCAACATCTCTAGCAATTAGAGAAATGCAAATTAAAACCACATTGAGAATTAAAGTGAGAATTAAAAACTCACTCCAGCAGAATGGCAATTATCAAGAATATAAGGAATGATAAATATTGGCAAGGATGTGGAGGAAAAGGTACACTCATACATTGCTGTTGGGACTACAAATTGGTTCAACCACTCTGGAAAGCAGTATGGAGATTCCTCAGAAAACTTGGAATGGAACCACCATTTGACCCAGTTATCCCATTCCTCAGTATATATCCAAAGGACTTTAAATCAGCATACCATCATGACGCAGTCACATCAATGTTCATAGCAGTTCAATTCACAATAGCTAAGCTATGGAACCAACCTAGATGCCCTTCAACAGATGACTGGAGAAAGAAAATATGGTATATATACACAATGGAATATTATTTAGCCATAAAGAAAACTGGAACTGGGGCTGGGATTGTAGCTCAGTGACAGAATGCTTACCTAGCATGTATGAGGCATTGGGTTCAATCTTTAGTGCCACATAAAAATAATTAAATAAAATAGTCATGCTGTCCATCTGCCCCCCGCCCCCACCAAAAAAAGAAGAAGAAAAATGGAACTATGGAATTTGCTGGTAAATGAATGGAACTGGAGACTATCAGGCTCAGTGAAATAAGCCAATCCCAAAAAACCAAAGGCTGAATGTTTTCTCTCATATGCAGATGCTAACACATGATGGCGGCAGGGCAGAGAAGAGAAGTTCATTGGATTAGACAAAGGGGAATGAAGGGAATATAGAGGGATGAGAATAAGAAAGACAGTAGCGGGGCTGGGGTTATGGCGCAGTGGTAGCATGCTCGCCTAGCATGCGTGAAGCACTGGGTTCGATCCTCAGTACCACATAAAAATAAAGATATTCTGTCCACCTACAACCAAAAAAATAAATAAATAAATAAATAAATAAAAGAAAGGCAGTAGCATGAATCATACATAACTTTCCTGTGTTCATATATGAATACACGACCAGTGTAACTCCACGTCACACACAACCATAAGAATGGGAAGTTATACTCCATGTATGTATAATATGTCAAAATACATTCTACTGTCATGTATAACTAGAAAGAATAAAAATTTTTTTAAAAAAGAGTTCATGGCCAGCCTATGCAACATAGTGAGACCCTATCTTAAAAAAAAAAAAAAAAATTTAAATTAAAAAGAAAGTTTAGAAAACCCCAGTCTAGAAAAACAGAACTCTTCCCCAGTGGAACTGATCTTGCTGTTGTTACATGGTGCCCTGACAAACTAATTATCATTTGGTAATTCAACTGTACTGAGAAACCTACCTCATCGCTAATGAGCACATGGATTCCTGTTGGCCCCTGCTTGTAAATCTGGCTGATCTGGCGAGGAGAAATGCTGAATAGCTGAGCAATTTTTTCTGTTAATTCAACAGCTGTCAGTTCTTCTAGATAGATGGCATGGTATACTGCAAAGGGGAGAGAGCGACAGTAGTCAGTATAAAGGTTCTCTGATTTTGCAGATAATCTAATCATTAAGAATGCTCACTTTTTGGAAGGACTCACAAATCAATCCTGGCTCAGGTACGCTAGCTGTGTGACTTAGAGCAAGTTATTTAATATCCCTAGGCCTTATTTCCCTCATCTAAATGTTGGAGATAGGGCTGGGATTGTAGCTCAGCGGTAGAGCGCTTGCCTCGCATGCATGAGGACCTGGGTTCGATCCTTAGCACCACATACAAAGCAATAAAAAATAAAGACTTTATGTCTATCTACAACTAAGAAAATTTTTAAAATAAATAAATAAATAAATGTTGGAGATAACAATAAAATTCACAACAAAGAGATTATTAGTTATAAAAATTAAAGTGAGTAAACAGTGGTGAGAATAGTACCTGACATATATTAGGAGCTCAATAAGTGTGAGTAATTACCAACATTGCCATAAGACATCTCTTCACCTTTCTTCATCTGTCCTGGTCTGCCCAGAACAACCTACCGAAGAAAGTACCATTTGAGTCTCCATCCTCATGCTTCTGTTGTGGTTGCTGCTGCTGTTGCTGCTGCTGTTCCCTCAATTGCAGTGATTCCTGACAGACGTAAATGGTTAACCTTGGACGCACCATCCTAATGGGTTAAGAAAAGAGTTGTTAACCTTGCATTATTTTATGGTAGGTTCATTTTAAAGGAAAACTTGTATTTCTACATTAATAGTATAGACCAGGGATTGAAAAAGGCAACTCATAGGCTAAATACAATTCATTTGCCATGCTTTATTAGTTCCTCTGTGGAAGCTTTTGTTTGTTTAAACTGAACTCATTTCAACAGGAGGCATCCAATAAACCTCTGAACTTTGACTTTTCTTAAAAACTCACATCTCAGCCAGGGAAGGTGGCGCACACCTATAATCCCAGCACTTTA
Organism: Xerus rutilus; assembly: GCA_028644305.1. Lineage (NCBI taxonomy): Eukaryota > Metazoa > Chordata > Mammalia > Rodentia > Sciuridae > Xerus > Xerus rutilus. The sequence continues at coordinate 59,179,847 of CM053403.1, read as the reverse complement.
GGAGGCTGAGACAGGAGAATCCCAAGTTCAAACCCAGCAACAGCGAGGCGCTAAGCAACTCAGTGAGACCCTGCCTCTACATAAAATATAAAACAGAGCCGGGGGTGTGGCTCAGTGGTTAAATACCCCCGAGTTCAATCCCTGGTACCAAAAGACAAACAAACAAACAAAACACCTCACATTAGTAATCTAGGGACCCCATTCTCACATGAAAACAATCATGTTATCCTTACATGGTGTGCATTCTTTACTAAACCCTAAACTTTGACTGTCATTCCTTTACATTATCTATATGGTCCCTGTAGTCATTTAAGTTTGTGACCTTTGGTGAAAAGGTCAAAAATACTCAAAATGTATTAATCATGCTTTATGGCTCAGGCTCAAGATAAAACATTTGACTTAAAAATGCCAATATACTAAACTAAAGAACCTTACCTTCTCCTAAGTAGCCTAAGCCTTCTTTCTGTGCCTCTTACTATTTATTCAAAGGTATACATTTACCTCTATATCTGATCATCTTATTCCTTCCTATTTCTAAATACTCTAGATAATACACTTAAAATGAAAGATCCAGGGGCTGGGGTTATGGCGCAGTGGTAGCGTGCTCGCCTAGCATGCGTGAGGCACTGGGTTCAATCCTCAGCACCACATAAAAATAAAATAAAGATATTCTGTCCACCGGCAACTAAAAAATAAATATTTAAAAAAAAAAAAAAAGAAAGATCCATTCTTTTTTCCCTAAGTTGCCAACCGCTGAATTTTACCTCTTTCCTTAATATTTTCCAAGATTATAGCCAATCTGATTCAATATCCCTTGTGATATTACAAACATACATTCTCCACAATTTACTAGTTAGTAATTTGGGTTTGTTGTCATTGATTTCTGTTTTTTCCATCAATATTACTATTACATATGTAAAACTGTAAATCTCAAAAAAAGGACTTCAAATTAGTTTTTATTACAAGTATCATTTATAAACAGACAAATAATTACTACCCAGGGATGGGGGAAAGGGATATAGTTCAGTGGTAGAGCACTTGCCTAGCATATCTAAGACCCTGAGTTTGACCTTCAGCACCACATTGCAAATAAATAAATAAATACTCCCCAACTTTAGAATGATCTATTCTCCAGTTAAAACTGATTCAGGGCTTTAGTACCTGCTGTTCCTTCTGCCTAGAATGTTCTTCCCTCATGACTCCATAGCTCCTTCATCTTTCTCATAAAAGTTTAAATATCCCCTCCTCACAGACTTCTTTCCTGACCATCTTCTCTGTACTTTGTAGCCCATAACTGTGTTTTTACACATTTATTTGTCTTTAAAGCCCTATCATTGTGCAAAAAAAATTATTATTTATATCTATTTTTCTCCCCACTAGAAAGTAAACTCACCAGCAAAAAAAAAATGTGTGTGTGGGGGGGACTCCATAACAATAGATACCTTGTCTGTTTTGCTCATGAATATGTCTCCAGAGCCTATACTAGTAACTGGCTCATGATAAAGACAATACATATTTATTGGATGAAAAAATTACCTGGAAATTGGGCAAGGGATGTAGCTCAGTGGTAGAGCACTTGCTTAGCATGTACGAGGTACTGAGTAAGCTCCCTACCACTGCAAAAATTGGGATATCATGGGGATATTTTTTATCTGTGTTTACTTGGTACATAGCTAATATTTCTTAAAAATGTTTTGACAAAATGCATTTAACTGTGCAGAATATTGTTAAGAATCCCTGAACCCAAATTCACCTGAAATTCAACTTCATTGATATTTTAACACTAATTACATACCGGCCTTTTAATGCATTAAAAAGTCTGATTCCATCTGCAGGGCCACAGATTTGGATCACATCATCTCTAGTTAGTTTCAATAAATCTGCCCCTGGAATAAATATAAGAAAATGGGTGATAAAGGCAAAGATTCTCTTTGTTAATAACTATTAAGATGGGCTCTATTACAAGTACACCTCATCACCAGTAATGTTATAACCCTTGATCTTTAGCATGGTGCAAAAGGCTCTTTATTACCTGGCCCCTGCCTCATCTCCTGTCTCAAGTCTCATCCAGTTAACTTCTTCACTTAACCCTATGCTTTTATTATGCTGGTGGTGCTGAATGAGCAAGTTGTTCTTCCTGCCTGAAATATCCTTGAGTATCTGACCAATAGGTTCCTCTCCTCATCCCTCAAGATTCACCTCACGCATCACATATGCTCCTTAATATCAGACCCTCCCATGAACATCTCACTTCAAACAAACCTGTGTTGGAACATTATGTACTGGGGTTTTATTTTGATTTGGTATTTGTATATACTAGATGATGAATTAACTCTTTGATCAGAAAGTATGCCTTATCAATTTGTGTATTCCTACTACAGCTGGTACACAGAGATGCTAAATAGAAGTGGACTGTGTAAATAAAATACAATTTTTTATAAGGGAAAATTTTTACCTACAAATGCCCCTTGATAAAATTATGTACAGAATATACATTTTTAAAAGTATTGCATGGAATAAGTATTTTAAAATTAAAATGAGTTCAAACCAATAAACCAATCAATAAATGGGCTAAGGAGCTGAATGGACACTTCTCAGAAGATATAAAATGGATCAATAAATATATGAAAAAATATTCAACATCTCTAGCCATCAGAGAAATGCAAATCAAAACTAAGATTTCATCTCACGTCAGTGAGAATGGCAATTACCAAAAATACAAAAAACAATAAGTGTTGGTGAGGATGTGGGGGGAAATGCATACTCATACATTGCTGGTGGGACTGCAAACGGATGCAGCCAATCTGGAAAGCAGTATGGAGATTCCTTAGAAAACTTGGAATGGAACCACTATTTGACCCAGCTATCCCACTCCTCGGTCTATACCCTAAGGACTTAAAAACAGCATACTATAGTGACCCAGCCACTTCAATGTTTATAGCAGCTCAACTGACAATAGCTAAACTGTGGAACCAACCTAGATATCCTTCAATAGATGAATGGGTAAAGAAACCATGGCATATATACAGGCAGGTGCGGTGGCGCAAGCCTGTAATCCCAGCACTTAGGGAAGCTGAGACAGGAGAATCACGAGTTCAAAGCCAGCCTCAGCAATGGTGAGGTGCTAAGCAACTCGGTGAGACCCTGTCTCCACACAAAATACAAAATAGGGCTGGGGATGTGGCTCAGTGGTCAAGTGCCCCTGAGTTCAATCTCCAGTACCAAAAAAAAAGAAACTGTGGTATATACACAATGGAATATTACTCAGCATTAAAAGAGAATAAAATTTTGGCATTTAAAGGTAAATGGATGAAGTTGGAGAATATCATGCTAAGCAAAGTAAGCCAATCCCAAAAAACCAAAGGCCGAATATACTCTCTGATAAGTGGATGCTGATCCATAATGGGGGCAGGGCACAGTGGGAAGAATGGAGGAACTTTGGTCAAGGTGGGGAGGAGAGGGGACATGGGGGCAGGAAAGATGGTGGAATAAGATGCACATCATTACCCTAGGTACATGTATGACTGCACATATGGTGCAACTCTACATTGTATACAACCAGAAAAACAAAAAGTTGTGCTCCATTTGTGTACAATGAATCAAAACGCATTCTGCTGTCATATATACCTAATTAGAATAAATAAATTTTAAAAACTGAGTTCAAACCAAGTAGTGCTTCTTTTTAAGTCTCTCACAGCACAGCTGTAGCTGGTGACAAAGTCTGAAAGATTTTATAAAATTCATTTCATCAAAAAAATCGCAAGTTCAAAGCCAGCCTCAGCAACAGCAAGTCGCTAAGCAATTCAGTGAGACCCTGTCTCTACATAAACATAAAATAGGGCTGGGGATGTGGCTCTGTGGTCGAATACTCCTGAGATCAATTCCCGGTACCAAAAGAATTTTAAAAATTAAAAAGTAAAATAAAAAAAAATGGCCTAGGATATGGCTCAATGGTAAAGTGTTCCTGGCATCAATCCCAGTACAAAAAAACAGTAAGGAAAAAAAATGCACTAAGATTACAAACACGTCTATCAGGAAATCAGAAGGCCCTAGAATGTTTTGCTCATATCAAAAGAAAACCAAATTTAACCTGAGAAGTTGGTAAAAAGCCTGGTGAATGTAGAAAAACGGTTTCGATGCAACCACTGCTGAGCTTCCTGAGGTGTGGTTGTTGGCAGGAGGTTCTGAAAGGGAGAAAGCATGTTTTTGGTAATTAAATAGATTCACTGGTGTATTACATAGCCAAACATCCCCTACACACAAACCTACTCAGACAGGCCTAGCTTGTTTGGAAGTTGTTTATACAACATCAATTTTTTTCTCTAACCAAGAAGCTCCATATTTATCTTTCCCACTAGACTGTAAGTTCCTCAAATTCAAGGGTTCCTGTACCCCCAGCTACTCAAGGAGGCTGAGGCAGAGGAATCACTTAAACTTACAAACTTAAGACCAGTCTGAATAATAAAGTGAGAACCCTGTCTCAAAAAAACAAAACAAAAAAATCCCCAAGGGTCCTCCATTACTTGTTTCATATTTCCAGTCCCTAGAGAAAAATTCAGTGCATGTTTGCTTCATGAATGAATAATATCCCTTAAAAGTTGGGCATTTCTACATAGTTGCAGAGTCATCAAAATATTATTAGACATTGCAAATAACTGACATTTTACTTTAGACTTACATCTGTGACTGGTGGGGGTGGATCTGGCTGGTGGTTTGGTGAACCATTTCTAAAGAAATATTTAAAACGAAAGATCAGTCTATGACTCATAGTAGGGTCCATTATCTTATTCTCCATTTTCACAGTAACTCCTAAGCTAGAGACTTCAAACAATCTGTGCACTCTCATAAAGCATTCTTATTCTTTGATCCAAAACTTCAAGTTATATGTTAATTAACCTAAAAACTTTAGGGGTAAGAGAAGAAACTGTCATTTGCAACATTTTTATTACGGAGGAAATTGAGAAAAACATCAAAGTTTTAAAAAGTTGAAACTGATGAGAAAATTATAGCATAATTAGAAGAGATTAGGGATATAACTCAATGGTAAAGCACTTGCCTAGAAAGCATGAGTTCCAGAGTTCAATTCCGGCACCATAAATAAATAAATACTATTTATGAGAAATGTATTAGAATGAAAAATATAGATATCCAAAAGTAATAGTATTTTACTAAATTACTACTATATTAAAGAGGTAAGCATACACAGGAAAAATACTGAAAGAAAATTTATGAAACACATATTTTTTTAATGAAAAATAATTACTTTTTTTTTCATACCAGAGATTGAACTCAGGGGTACTCGACCACTGAGCCACATCCCCACCCCTATTTTGTGTTTTACGTAGAGGCCGGGTATCACTGAGTTGCTTAGTGACCTCGCCATTGCTGAGGCTGGCTTTGAACTCGTAATTCTCCTGTCTCAGCCTCCCAAAGTGCTGGGATTACAGGCGTGCACCACTGTGCCCAGCTGAAAAACAATTACTTTTAAAGCAGCTTAAAAATTAGTGCTAGTTTGTGATCTAAGAGTTATCTCCACACCCTTGGTTTTTCTTTTTTTTTTTTTTTATTAGTTTATTTAATTGCATTTCAAGTCATAGCACATATATAGAGCTCAGTTTTTCCATTTCTCTGGTTGCAAACCAGATAAAGTTACACCAATTGTGTTTTCATACATGCACCAAGGGTAGTGATAACGATCTCAATCAACCATCTTTACTATGCCCATTCCCCTTTCCTGCCCCCCTGGTTTTTCTTTATGCTTTCTTTTGTCTATGGATCATCCTTTTCTCCTAATGCTCACCTTTCAAGTGGGAAAAAAAAATTTAGCCTAGTTATAAAGTATAGGACAAAGAGAAGAGAAAAATTTAAGCACAAACCTTAAGCAACATATAAATATTTCATGTTCTATGAGAAGTCTGAACCATCCTTGTGGATGGTAAGAGAATTTTTTTTTTTCCAAAAGTGCTCTTTTTTTTTTTAGCTTTGCACAGTGGTGTGCACCTATAGTCCCAGGTACTTCAGAGGCTGAGGCAAGATCACAAGACTTTGTCTCTTAAAAAATAACAACAACAACAAATTCAGTATTAAAACTTAATAATTAAAAAAAAAAGGTAATTTATTTCAGGGCCCTGGTTTATAGACCTTCTACAAATAAATGCCTCTTTTAGAATATTTATTCTTAATTGCTTCATTTTGAATATTTAAGCTACTTTAATTCAATACTTTAATAAGTAGGTCAAACATAGAGACTAAATAAATCCAAAACCAAACATTACCAACAAACAGTATGCTCACACATTTTGGTAGCCTATTTCTAAGTTGCAATATGGCTATGTAGAATACACATTAAATGCTAGGACTGGGGGCTGGGGGTGTGGCTCAGTGGTAGAGCATTTGCCTAGCATGTTTGAGGCACTGGGTTCGATTCTCAGCACCACATATAAATAAATAAAATAAAGATACATTGACAACTAAAAAAAATATTTTAAAAAATGCTAGGACTGTAAGACAGCTACTTTTGAAAATTGGGGCAAGGTTCTATACCAACTTTTAATTATCTGATAGTAAAGGACAACATGCCAAGATTAAATGCAATCCCATAGATAATTCTAAAATTTTATTTTAGCAATCATCTTCAAATCACTTTCCCCAATGATCACAGATCCACAATAACTAGGTATTAGGAGCATTTTTTTTTTAATATTTTTTTTTAGTTGCAGATGGACACAATATCTTTATTTATTTTTTTATTTTTTATGTGGTGCTGAGTATCAAACCCAGTGCCTCACACATGCGAGGCAAGTGCTCTACCACTGAGCCACAATCTCAGCCCTAGGAGCATTCTTTTTTTTTTTTTTTTAAGTTTTTTTCTTAGTTGTAGATGGACACAATGTCTTTATTTTATTGCTCTGTATGTGGTGCTGAGGATTGAACCCAGGGCCTCATGCATGCAAGGCAAGCGCTCTACCGCTGAGCCACAATCCCAGCCCCCTAGGAGCATTCTTAACAAGTAACAAAACAGATTTTAATGTCTTTACAACTGTGTTTCCAGTTGCCAATGACTACTCCCTGGTGCAAGTCTGATTAGGAAATGAAATAACCATAACACGAGCAGTAACAGGGTGAATCAAGAAGCCCAGATAATCAAGACAGGTGATGGCATAAACCTATAATCACAGACTTGGGAGGCTGAGGTAGTAGAATCCCAAGTTCAAGGCCAGCCTCAACAACTAAGCAAGACTTTGTCTTAAAATTTAAAAAAACTAAAACAAATTTTTTAAAAAGTGTTTGGTCTGATGAAGCTCAGTGATAGAACACACTTGGATTCAATCCTCAGTATCATAAAAAGAAACCCAGATAATCAGTTTCAAAATCACTAAAAGCTGCTGGGCACATTGGCGCACCTGTAATCCCAGCGGCTCAGGAGGCTGAGGAAAGAGGACCACAAGTTCAAAGCCAACCTCAGCAGTGGGAAGGTACTAAGCAACTCAGTGAGATCCTGTGTCTAAATAAAAATAAAAAATAGGGCTAGGGATGTGGCTTAGTGGTTGAGTGTCCCTGAGTTCAATCCCTGGCACCCTCCACAAAAAAATCACTAAAAGTTGACCATAAATGCTCTAATAGCTAATGCTATTTTAAGAATGAGGGAAAATGGAGGGGAGGAGAAAGGGCTATATAAGACTGTTTTGATCTCTTTTGAAAATAATCCAAATCCTTTTTATGTAAAACTTCACCAAGATTGACCAAACAAGCTGGGCGCGGTGGCGCAAGCCTGTAATCCCAGCACTTAGGGGGGCTGAGACAGGAGAATTTCAAGTTCAAAGCCAGCCTCAGCAATGGCGAGGCGCTAAGCAACTCAGTGAGACCCTGTCTCTACATCAAACACAAAATAGGGCTGGGGATGTGGCTCAGTGGTTGAGCGCCCCTGAGTTCAATCTCTAGTACCAAAAAAAAAGGACTGACCTAACAGAACTACTTATTGATTTGGAAAGATCTTGTTAATATAAACTAATGAAAGAATACATATTTAGTACAAACATAAGCGAATTTCATTTCTCAGACTTACCCTTCCCCAAGAGAAAAACTGCTATGGGAACTGTTGAAGCCAGGTGATGGGGAATTATTGACATAGGTGATCTCAGGCCAAGGAGAACACTAAAAACAAAGGATAACTTAGATAATGAAAAAATACATTTAATTCTAGTGTTCCATTAATATATTATTCCTTGAATAGAACATTTGATTAGTAACTCTTAATTCCTCAGAGATTTCCATAAGCAAAAAAGAATATGCTCAGAAGTAAATTTAGACAGGCTAGATTTTTCTTTGAAGAGTAAAAATTAAGGGATCACAGATGGTAGAGCTCGGTGGTAGACCACTTGCCTAGCACATACAAGGCCCTGGGTTCAAGTCCCAGCACCACACGTACACAAAAGAGTGAAAGTAATGGACTGAAACTGTCACCAAAAGAAATCCTTTTTACCTCTGTGAGTATGGTTGTCTCATAGGAAGGTTGATATTTCTCCTTTTCATGAGGTGTTCGTTTCTCCATTTTCTCTCTATCTGTTTTTTGTTTTCTGTCTGCACCTTTAGGCTGAAATGAGAAACGTTATATATATTTTTTTTTTCTTTTTTTTTGGTACTGAGGATTGAACTCAGGGGTACTCGACCACTGAGACATATCCCCAGCCCTATTTTGTGTTCTTATTTAGAGACAGGGTCTGAGTTGTTTAGCACCTCACCTTTGCTGAGGCTGGCTTTGAACTCATGATTCTCTAGTCTCAGCCTCCCAGAGTGCTGGAATTGCAGGCATGCGCCACCACACCCGGCTAGAAATGTTATATTTTAACCTCAAGTACTCACCCTTTAACCCAACAATATAACTTTTTTTTGGGGGGGCAATGGAGATTGAACCCAGGCCTTGTGTGTTACAGGTAAGCCCTTGTACCACTGAGCTACAACCCCAACCCTTTTCATTTTTTATTTTGAGACAGGGTCTCCCTCAATTGCCCAAGATGACCTTGAACTTGTAATCCTTTCCTCAGCTTCCCAAATAGCTGAGATTACAGGTGTGCACCACCACACCTGGCCAACAGTATTAATTTTAAAAACTTAAATATTCACATCTGAAACAAACATGTATGTATAATGATGTATGACAAGATGCATCACCACATCTAAGTCTGAAAACAGGAAATTTAAATGTTCGATACAATTGAAAAAGAATAAGACAGATGGAAAGATCTCTAAAGCACATAATTAACTGAAAAAAATTAAGTCTCAAAATGATTTATATAGTATAATTCCATTTATGTTTCAAAGAAAAATATGTGAATACCTACACATGCATGTAAATAAAAGCACAGAAGGGAAGAAGCATACATACCATGTTATGTCATCTCTGGTCTATCTATATCATCTATGACTATCTCTGGAGAGAGGTTGGGGAATCAGGTAAGAATGATTAAGGGAAATTTCAGTGTTGTGCTCTGAATATTTTTATATTAATGAGTCACTTGCAAAAAGAACGTATTTAGCTGGGCGCGGTGGGGCACATCTGTAATCCCAGCACTTTGGGAGGCTGAGACAGGAGAATCCCAAGTTCAAAGCCAGCCTCAGCAATGGCAAGGCACTAAGCAACTCAGTGAGACCCTGTTTCTAAATAAAATACAAAACAGAGCTGGGGATGTGGTTCAGTGCTCTAGTACCCCTGAGTTCAATCCCTAGTACCAAAAAAAAAAAAAAAAGAACATATTTATCCATGTGATAAAAAGAAAGACCCAAATAAAGAAAGAAGATTAAGTATGAATAAAACCAAATTAGTCAACTCTCCACAATTTTTGTGAGCTTTAAAAGAGCTTGTAATCTCAACAGGCTTTAAGAGGTTTTTTTTTTAAAATATTCTTTTTTAGTTGATGAACATAATACCTTTATTTATTTTTATGTGGTGCTGAAGATCGAACTCAGTGCCCCACACATGCAAGGCAAGCCTTCAACCGCAGAGCCATAACCCCAGCCCCTTAAGTGTTTTTAATAAGAATTCTTTTTTCTTCTTCTTCTTCTTTTTTTTTTACATATAGCCCCATTTTCCAAGTTCCCATTATTCCATGCCTATCCCCACATAAATTAATTTAACATGCATCTCAGCAGTCATTTCAGTGACTCTTAGACTGAATTTGCACAGTTTTCGCAATATCATAAGTTGACTTTCTAACTTAGTAGCTAATGTTAAAATAGAAAGATAATAAAAAAGCATCCAAGGGCCAGCTCACTGCCCAGGAATACCTTGAAGACTTTGATCTGGCAACTGGCTGAGTGTAAGTGCTCAGTATATTCCCCATTCTCATTCTCCTTGAAGGTATCAATTTGTACTCGGAATGGCACCCCCTTTTCTCCTCCATGTTTCCTCATTGTGAACTCTGTGCTAATACAGTGTACCTGAAAAGAATACAATATCAAGGCTTCAGTTCTACTAGCTAGCCAAACCAATCAACAATACTTTTTGAGTAACTATGAACAGCAAAATCTTTAGCAGACATTTATGAACACCTACAAAAGACTTTTCCTCCCTTTTTAATTCTGAAGAACATACAGTCTAATATAGGAATTGAGAAAAATGTGATTTACGAATGCAAAGTAGATATACAGATCTCATGCTATCAAAAGCTATTGTGAGGAACTAAACTTATAAACTGCTTCAGAGAATACAGAGTTCACATAAAAGAGGAATTATTTATGTTAGTAATGTTTTGTCTTTAAGGTAGACTTTAGAAAGAGGAGGGAAACTTGATGCTGTGAAAATAGCAAATATGAAAGCTGTGAAAATAGCAAATATGAAAGTAATAGGTGGAAAATATTTGCTTGGCTAGTGCATAAAGTCTAAAACTGGTGATCTTAACAATGGAACCTTGTCTGATTGACCACTTACTGGCTTGAGTAAATTACTTAATCTTGGGGCTGTAGTTGTAGCTCAGTGGTAGAGTGCTTGCCTAGCACACGTGAGCTGGGTTCAATCCTTAGCACCACATAAAAATAAATAAATAAAATAAAAAGTATTGTGTCCATCTACAACTAAATTTTTTTAATTTAAAAAATTAAATTACTTAATCTTTCTAAGCCTCAAAGACTATTCTTACTCCACAGAATTATAAATCTTAAAGTTATATATACAAAGTGTTTATTTAACATAGTAACTATCTCAACAAACTAGTAGCTATCATTAAAATAAAGATTTTTGAGGAATCTACCCAAAGGATAAATCAGATGTGCAAATATCTGTATTTTAAGTATAGAGATGTTCAAAATATCCTTATGGATAACATGTAGAATCAGGACAATTTAGATGCTAAATAACTGTTAGGTGAGTAAATGGTATAACCAAAGAATGATATATTATGCAGCCAGTAGCAGGAATTTTAGGAAGATACAAATAAATAAATTTGGGTAATTAGAAGAGCAATTAAAAAACTTCTCAGTGCTTAGGCACACATTGAGGAATTTGTACATGACAGGTTAAAACCCTGAAAAGAATTCAAATTTAGGGGCTAGAGGTGTAGTGAGGTCCTGGGTTCAAACCTCAGCACTAAAAAAATTTCATATTTAACACACATCATCCATTAAGAAACAAACTGGTAGTAAAAGATGCTCTTCATAACTGGAACTACATCTACAAGGCCTTACCTGAATAAACACAGATGTCCTCTTTGCAGGGTCCCACAGGAATTCCACTGTATTTAATTGTGTTGGATTAGCCCTAGGATCGATTATACCCACAGACATTGGGATATCTAAGAAACAAAATGGTAATCACCAAATGGTTATGAGGTCTCCTTGTTTTGTTTTGTTTTGTTTTGTTTTGAGATGGAGTCTTGCTGTGTTGCTCAGGCTGGCTTCAAACTCGAGTGCTCAAGTGATCTTCCTATTTTAGCCTCCCAGGCAGCTGGAACAAGTCATGTGCCATCATACCCAAGGCTACTCAGTTTTACGTAAGAAAGCACTGATTCTTACATCACTTGTCCCCAGTTACTAAAATTTTGGAGGTATCAAATCTATAATCTCTTTATTGCCAATGTGAAAAAGGTTGATTAATGTTAAAATTGGGGATTGGGGGTATAGTCAGTAGTAGAGCATTTGCCTAGCATGCACAAGGCCCTGGGTTCAATCCTCAGCACTGAAGAAAAAAAGTTAAAATTGACTGAAGTATTCTTTTGAGTACCCTTCTTTCATTTTAACAGATATTTAAAATAAGGTAATTTAAATGCAGGTTTAATTTGATTAAAATTAATTGGGTTTCTTTTAAATTCTATTTAAAAACAGGTTAGGTCTACATACCAGTTCTACTATCACAAAAATTGTAATTTATGATGTGTTTTACTTATAGTGTTAAGATTTGTGTTACTGCTGGAAGCACATTGAGAGGATTACTATAGAGAGGTGCAGCAGCATCTGTACAAAGGCAGAAAGTATTATACCACAGACAGAAGCAGGAAAAATTTAACAAAGATTGATGTTGACTTACCAAGTCACCAAGTAATCCTGTAACACCATGACAAAAATACTCAAGAAGGAAGCAAAACTTAATGGATTTTAATAGAACCTTGCTTTGTATTCCACATGGTGGATATTCAAATATCAATCCCTGACTTTTCCTACTAATATTCACACTAGATAGATACGGTCAGGTGATATTACTTATTATCAACCCCATGCTATAACTAAATTCCTGTTTTGGCATCAATGATTCAAACAAGAAAGCATTAAATAGATCCCATTCCACAATATTAGTTGTGTTGGATTCATCCTGAGGTCAATTTATCATACAAATCTCAGGATATCTGTATGAGAACCACTGATTTCTCAGGTAAAATCAGTAATTCTTAAGCTTGCTTAACAACTATGTCTACCAATAGGAAATATTAACCAATTGCTGAGGGCAATTGTGCATGTCTATAATCCTAGCAACTCAAGAAGCTGAGGCAAGAGGATTGCAAGTTCAAGGCTAGCCTCAACAACTTAAAAGGCACCTGTCTCAAAATAAAAAAAATTAAAAGAGCTGAGGGTGTAGCTCAGTGGTAGAGTGCCCCAATGTCCAATCCCTAGTAGTACCCCTACCACACACAAAGATATACAAAGGGCCAGTAAGCATATGAAAAGATGCTCAACATCACTAATCACTAGGAAAAATTTAATCAAAACCACAATGAGATATCACTTTACACCCATTAGGATAGCTAGTATTTAAAAAAAAAAATTGATAGTTAGGCTGGGGCTGTTACTCAATGGTATAGTGCTTGCCTAACATGTATATAGCCCTGGGTTTGATTCCTAATATCACATAGACACAGATACACATACACACACACACAGTATTGGTAAGGATATATAGAAACTGGAACCTTTGAGCACTATTGGTGGGAATGTAAAATGTGCAGCCATTGTGGAAAACAGTCCTTCCTAAAAAAAATTAAAATTTAATTCTGTGATCTAGTAATCCCATTTCTGGGTATATACCCCAAAGAAATGAAAGCAGAGATTCAAACAAATATCTGTACATCCATGTCCACAGCAGCATTATTCACAATAGCCAAAAAGTGTTCATCAACAGATAAATGGATAAACAAAATGTAGTCTATATGTACTTTATACATATAATGGAATATTACTTAGCCCTAAAAAGGAAAGAAATTCTACATGTGTGAGGCCCTGGGTTTGATCCCAACACTACACACACATACACACACACCAAAAAAAATGGAAAGAAATTCCAACATGCTGTGACATGGTGGAAACATTATGCTAAGTAAAAGAACTCAGTCACAAAAGGAAAAATATTGTATGATTTTATTTACATAAGGTATCTAGAGTAATCCATTCATGCAGACAGAATGCAGAAGAGGACACCAGGGGTTGGGAAGGAGAGGGATGATTATTGTTTAGTGAGTACCCAATTTCAGTTTTGCAAGATGAAAAGCGTCCTGGAGATGGATGTGGTGACAGTGGCACAATAAAGTAAATGTACTTAATACTGAACTGTATAGCTAAAAAGATAAAATTTTATGTAATACATTATAACACTGCATGTTATCATATTTTCCCACAATTTAAAAACAAAACAAAACCACCCTGAAGGAATGGATGCAATTGCTACAGAAGTGAAATGTTTATACTTCCAACTTCAATTTTGATACAATCATACAAATAATTTTTTATGTATAGTAAATAACCACTTCAAGGCTCATGCTAATTAAGCCTCTGAAGCACGGATCAATGTAAATGTCAAGTAAAGAAAACAACTCTCAGTCCATCCTTAAAGGCATTTCCTGAGCAATACATTCTTTTAACTCACCTATATCAAGAATTCTATCTCCAGGTCGGTTCCACCGCCAGCCCTCCAACTGCTGATGTTCAGTGTATTGCAGCCTTCTGTCATGGAACACTACGCGGAATATACTCTAACGGGAACAACAAAACCAATTAACAGGGTGTCTTGAAAATTAGTGCTGACGAAGGAAAACTAGCTGAGTCACTGCTAGTTGGTCTCTAGACAAAATGTAAAATTTTCTTGAGACTATTTCCCTCTAAAACCTGTGCCAGATACCAAGTTCTATGTCAGGATAAATTTTATAATTTCTCACGTATCATCTTTATAGTTAACTGTTAGGACTCCTATGTGAAGCATTTCCATATGCTTCTACTCTCACACAACATAATGTCTGGCTTAGCTCTTCAGGTATATATGAAAAACTCATCACATTCTCTGCTTGCTAACCAGCCGTACAACCTGAAAACACTCAGGGGTTGGTACAGCCCATTTCTACCAACTTTTCTTTTCTTAACAGGCACCCTGTGAAGGTGCCTGTTAATCCCTCCCCACTTTTTTTTTAAATATTTTTTTAGTTGTCAATAGATCTTTACTTTATTTATTTATATGTGGTGCTGAGAATTGAACCCAGTGCCTTACACATGCGAGGCAAGTGCTCTACCACTGAGCCACAATCCCAGCCCACCTCCCACCACTTTTTTTTTTTGGTACTGGAGATTGAACTCAGGGGCACTTGACCCCTGAGCCACATCCCCAGCCCTATTTTGTGTTTTATGTAGAGACAAGGTCTCACTGAGTTGCTTAGCGCCTCGTCATTGCTGAGGCTGGCTTTGAATTCGCGATTCTCCTGTCTCAAGCCTCCCTAAGTGCTGGGATTACAGGCTTGCGCCACCGCGCCCGGCTCACCTCTCACTTTTTACAGCTGCTGATAAAGCTCCTTTGTCCTAACTGTGTTATGATTTCTCAAAATCCTTACTGTTGGTCTAGACAAAAAGAACTGCTACTCACAAACAATAGTTTTTGTTTTCCTTGCTACAAGATCAAGCATCCATCTTCAGTGGCATCCAAAGAGCCACTGAAGCTTATCTATAAGTCACGAGGAGGAGCCAGGAGAGGTAGTGCAGGCCTGTAATCCCAGTAACTTGGGAGGCTGAAGCAGGAGGATCACAAGTTTGAGGCCAGCTGATCACAACTTAGCAAAACCCTGTAGCTCAGTGGCAAAGTGCCCCTGGTTTCAATCCCTAGCACCACAATAAACAAAAAAACACACAAAAAAAACCCTCAAGGAGGTTACTTTACTCCACCCAAAAGAACTTCACTGAGCCAGGGGACTACCCTGGACATGGAGTAGTAAACCTTCTACATCTCTGGGAAAAAAACATGTGAAGAGCGGGGCTTAATCTGACTCCAAAGAAAAAAATACATTAGCTTTCCCACTCTATCAAGCCAATTGTGACAGATAAGAGATACCATTAAGCTCTTTATGCAAGCAAAAGAATATTAGACAAAAGAAAAGAAGAAGAAGAAGAAGAAGAAGAAAAAATCAATCAAAAAGGGTCAGTAAAAGCATATTACACAGAAGAATGATTTACTCCTTTTCTTTTACCTTCACCAACTTGCCATTAATTTCTGGAAGTTCTCCAAGTTTCCTATTATCTAGCATTCGGATTTCGTAAGACTGTCCTAGAATAAAAAATAATTACATAGGGTACTCATCACAAATAAACTTATCTAGGTTCAGAAAGCATAAAATTCAGTTGGCTGAATACACAGGTAACATAAAAATTAGTGACAAGTCTAAAATTGTACTAAATGCTAGGTACTGTACTAAGACTTTCAAATATTATTTCATGTAATTTAACTTTCTAAGGCATTATCAATCCCACTTTTACAGATATGGAAACTGAAACTGGAAGAGTTTAAGCAACTTGTCCAAGGCCACATAACTGGCAAATAGTAGAGTTGGACAGGATAATACTTCTCAGACAGTAATCAGTAAGGGTATGGATTAGAACATGGATTAGAAAGAGGGAGCTGAGAACTAAAAACAGACAGGTAGACAAAAGAAGCCAGTAACATAAATGAAATGTGATAATAAAACTCAAATCTCTTAAGCAAAGCTTCCAGTTTGACAGCCACTCTAGAAATATCTAACTTTCTAGTAAAATAACATGTGCCCAGTAAAATAACATGTATCCAGCAGGTCTACAATAATATGAATGGTTGAGGAAGCATCTAACCTTGATTGAGATAGGTCAGAGTTTCATCATGAAGTTTCACCGCTGGAGAGGTGGCAGCACAAAGCACATACTGAAAAGGTAGAATTTCATTCTCATTATCAGGAGGCAAGCTTGACTCTTCTTGCTTAAAAATGGGCAATGCGAGGACATCGCTAAAATAAAACAAATGAAACACTTATATCACACAATGAGGCAAAAGCAGATTTACTGTCCAAAAAATTTAACTGAAATTTGCTTTGGAAAGTCATAAACATTCCTTACTTTGGTACAGTTTCATCCAAAACATTCAGTTCAGATTACCTGCTGTGATAGCCCTTGACCACAACAATGACAGATATTTGCTGCTAAAACCACCTAGGTGTCCAAGGACAGAATGTCTAGGAATCATAGACAGGAGGTCCTAAGGACTCTAAAAATTATATGTTGGATTCCAAAATGTAAATCTGGGACACTCAGGGATGTGCTTTGAATATGGTTTTAGTATGTCCCTAAAGGTTTTGAGCTGGAAACCTGGTCCTCAGTGTGGCAATGTTGAAGTAGTAAAACCTTTAAGATATAAGCCCTACTAGAAGGTAATTAGGTAATGGGGCACCCCCCTCAGAAGGGATGAATGCAGGTCTCTTGGGACTTGATAAGTACCTGAGAGAATGGGTTGTTATAAGGGTGCTTGGCACCTCCCTTGATTCTCCTTACTAAATGCATTTCTTGCCAGGCATAGTTACAAACACCTGTAATTCCCATGCTCGGGAGGCCAAGGCTGAAGGCTCATCTGAGCCCAGGAGTTCAGGGCAGGCCTTGGCAACATAGAGAGACCCCTGTCTCTTAAAAAACAACAAAACCCAAATGCATTTCTGTCACTCTCACACATGCTCCACATGATACCATCTGCCAAGTGGCTCTCACCAAAGCCAGATATCAGTGCCATGCTCTTGAATCTCCAGAATTGTGTGCTAAATAAACCTCATTTCTTTTTTTTAATAGTTGTTATTATTTTTTTTAAATATTTTTTTAGTTGTAGATGGACACAATGTCTTTATTTTATTGCTTTGTATGTGGTGCTGAGGATCGAACCCAGGGCCTCACGCATGCGAGGCAAGCGCTCTACCGCTGAGCTACAGTCCCAGCCCCAAAATAAACCTCATTTCTTTATTCTTTACCCAGCATTAGATATTTTATTAAAACAACACAAAAGGGACTAATATACTCAGTAATGTACTTGTTCTCAGAAAGGCAACTATAGTAAGTTTATAACCACATCAGCTGATCTACTAGAAAGGCTAAAATAATTTTTAGAATTCCTGAGAAGCCACATAAAAAGAGCAAATCAATTACTAGTGTATATTTTAAGGTACTATAATTTTATGTGGAATAAAACTGATATTGAGATGCCCCTACTAGCTATCTCTATCAAGAAAAAGCTTCTTTGCTGGGCACGGTGGCACAAGTCTGTAATCCCAGCACTTAAGGAGGCTGAGACAGGAGAATTGCAAGTTCAAAGCCAGCCTCAGCAACGGTGAGGCGCTAAGCAACTCAGTGAGGCCCTGTCTCTACATAAAACACAAAAAATAGGGCTGAGGATGTGCCTCAGTGGTCGAGTGCTCCTGAGTTCAATCTCCAGTACCCAAAAAAAAAAGAAAGAAAGAAAAAGCTTCTTATATCTATCAGTTTATCTAAGCTTGCAAACAAAAGACATATCAAAGAGATCCAATGAATTCTAGTATGCTAGGCATTCTGAGGTTCTAGGATAAGAGTATTGGGCGAGGTCAGAAGCCATAAATTTCAGTCCCTGAAAACTTAAGCAAATCATAAGCCAGCTTCCTTGAATCTTCATTCTTTCATCTACAAAGTGGGAACTGCATTTTATGTCAAGAACAGAACTGTGCACTAAATAAACTGCCTTTCTTTATTCTTTTTTTTTAGTTGTAGGTAAACACAATACCTTTATTTATTTTATTTTTATGTGGTTCTGAGGATCAAACCAAGTTCCTCACATGTACAAGGTGAATGCTCTACCACTGAGCTACAACTGTAGCCCCTCTTTTCTTTATTCTTTTTTTTTTTTTTTTTTTTGGTACTGAGGATTGGACTCAAGGGCATTTAACCACTGAGCCACGTCCCCAGCCCTATTTTGTGTTTTTGTGTTTTATGTAGAGACAGGGTCTCACTGAGTTGCTTAGTGCCTCGCCGTTGCTGAGGCTGGCTTTGAACTCGTGATTCTCCTGTCTCAGCCTCCCAAAGTGCTGGGATTACAGGCGTGCACTACCACACCCGGCTTTTCTTTATTCTTTATTCCAGTAACCTCAGTGAGGCCGTGGCAGGAGGATCATAAATTCAAGGCCAGCCTCAGCAACTTAGCATGACTCTGTCTCAAAAAAATAAAAAGGGTTGGGAATACCTGTAATCCCAGCACTTAGAGAGGCTGAGACAGGAGAACTGTGAGTTCAAAGCCAGCCTCAGCAACGGCGAGGCGCTAACCAACTCAGTGAGGCCCTGTCTCTACATAAAACACAAAATAGGGTTGGGGATGTGGCTCAGTGGTTGAGTGCCCTTAAGTTCAATCTCCAGTACCAAAAAAAAAGGTTGGGGATGTAGCTCAGCTACACCCACACCCTTGAATGTGGTCACCATTCTGTCAATGGTGTTTTTTGCCTGCCTATAATCACACTATAATCTAATGTACTAGGGAATTGTGTGTATACTGCTGAGGGATATAAGTACATACAAGGAATTGCTTTTTCATCTGTTCATGTAAAAAATTGATTTTAGTTTCTTTGTTTTATATTATAAGCATAATGTTTAAATCATAGATAAAGGTTTGTGTATATTCCATTGTGAATGTGGAGAATGTTAACAAGAATTACTAGATTTCTAACTTATAACCTTTTGGAGGAATCTTAATTGTTTATTTTATTTCCTATATCCTTTGGCCTGTCTTTTGTAACCAGAAGTACTCTGTGGCCTATTAGTATATTTTCTTTCTTTTTTAAAACTTCTAATTATAGAAATATTTTAAAAGTATACAAAGTCAACAGAGCAATGTGATGATCCCATTTTATATCCATTGCTCTATGTTTGTTTGTTTATAGTACTGAGATGGAATCCAGTAGTGTTCTACCACTGAGCTACATCCCCAACCTTTTTTTTTTTGGTACTGGAGATTGAACTTAAGGGCACTCAACTCAAAATTAGCAGGAATCAAGGGAAACAGGATTTTTGCAACAGAAATAGCCCAACTCTGAATATATGGGGTTTAGTTTTGTTTTTCTGTTTTTGTTTTTGTTTTTTTTCTCATCTCAAATGTCACTGGCAAGGAAGGTTAACATACAGCAACAGTTCCTAGTCTCTGCATCATGGGGAATTACAATGAGCCCTTTATTACTAAACAAAAGATGTCACGTGGAGCTAAGATTCTTTTCTTAAATATTCTATTCTATTCTAAGCCAGGGTGTCACTAAGTTGCCAAGGCTGATCTCAAACTTGCCATCTTCCTGCTTCAGCCTCCTAAGTAGCTGGGATTATAGACTTGCACCACTGTGCCCCAGTTAGGGCTGGAATTCTAAAACTGATTCTAAAAGTTACCCCTAAAATTAACTCGAAACAGTACAGCCAAATCAAATATGTAGGATTATATTTCCTCATCAGAGATTTTTAAGAATCTATAAGCCCCAAGTATATTTGAATTATTCATGTTCTTGCTACACTGCATCTCTTTTACTCTATTGTGGGTGCAAAAGAATAATATTTGGTTCCACATTTCTAGAGATCAAGCCTACAGATAGCTAGTAAATACAGTTCTAAGCCCTTGCTTATTCCCAAGCAAAAATACATTCAATAAGAACCAATTCTGAAAATACAAAAGTCTGCTCTTAGAGGTTAATTAAGTACAGATTAGGAAAATCCCCTCTGGTAAAACTCTAAGTAAGTTGCCTGCCATTGTATAATTTAGCGTTTTATTATATTCTGATTGCTTCATATATTTAATTCATTTCAATGAGGCATAAGCTATTTGAAGGAATGATTTCTCTTTTATGTGCTGAGCAAATATTGTTGAAATGATTTATAGTTCATTTATTTGCACTCCCCAGAATACTCAGTGCTATATTCATTGTGATCATTTTGGAATTTTTGGCAACTTACCGTATCTCTTCTGATCACATAGAAAGTTATAAAAAGCTTACCTGTTAAAAGGATAAGTATACACTGAAAATGTATACTCCCAGGTGGAAATCCACACCTGAGAGAGAAGGCATAGCAGGAAGCATTTGATGGAAGTAAAAGAGGAACAGAAGCAATATGAGAAGTGAGGTTTTCTATACATAACTAGGATTCCAGGAACAGCTGCAGTTGCCCAGATAATAAGTCGGTCCCTGAATGGTCTCAACGAATTCATAAATATGGCTTAACTTTATCCCTTTAGGCCTACCAGCTGCTAAGATGCTCTCCTCCAGAAAGAGCCTGGGATAGGGAAAGGGAGAGGATAGGCAGTTGATAGCATCTAAGTAAGTTAGAAACTAACTTGGGACAGTAAGATGTCATGAACTTCAACTTCCCTATATGTAACCTTCATTTAATCTCCAAAATGATGAAAATAAAGCATTTGAAACAAAACATTTGAAAATAAAGCATTTGAAACAAAACATCCCTATGTCAGCTACTGCACAAAATGGCAAGAACTTAAGAGACTAAGGTAAGCTTCAAAAGAAAAAAAGTCCAGTATATTATTGGTAGTAACAACCTTAAAGATGAGAGGTATTAAAATAAAAATTACAGAAGGCTATTGTTTTTTGTTTGTTTGTTTTGTTGTTGTTTTTTTGGACTAAGCAATTTACTAAGCCCCAACAGTCTAAGCTAAAAATCAACATGGAGTAATTTATGCTATGGTTTCCTGTCACAAGTTGAAACTAAATTCTTTATCTTTCCTTCTGAGAAATCAGTACTATCGGGATAATAGACAAATTTCCCAAACAGGCCAGTAAAAATTGGCATAATAATGAAATTCCCTCTGCCTCAGTTCTTTCACAGAAAGATCAAGGAGGAAATCTGGTAAAGAGTATGGTCAGAGTGTTAACATGAAGCCAGTAAGAGTTCCTGACTACCCAATAAAGGCAAAAAAATTAGCTTATCTTCTTGGCAGAAATCCTCTATCATAAATAGTGATAAAAGATTTCTACTACTGAAAACTCTCATTCAACTAAAAATCAACATATATAGCATTAAAATTTTGCCTTGCTCTATCACAAGAAAGTAGAAGAAATGTGTAGAATTATAATTCTGAACTTAATTTGAATAAGAAGAAACTCATCAGAAAAAAAGTGGTGGGAGCCTCCAAGAAAATAACCAGTTCTGACAGGCAGGGAGAGCATGCGGCATGGCCAATTGTGGTCCCTGGACCTTTACAGAACAGGATTCAAATAGCTCAAGAGATAGAAACCAGCCAGGCAGCTGGGCGCGGTGGTGCAAGCCTATAATCCCAGCACTTTGGGAGGCTGAGACAGAAGACTCGCGAGTTCAAAGCCAGCCTAGGCAACGGCGAGGCGCTAAGCAACTCAGTGAGACCCTGTCTCTACATAAAACACAAAATAGGGCTGGGGATGTGGCTCAGCGGTCGAATGCCTCTGGGTGCAATCCCTGGTACCAAAAAATTTAATTAACTAATTAATTAAATAAACTAAAAGGGAAAACAATAAGATTGAAGTTCTAAAAAAGGAAATTCTGGCACTCTCACATTATCTGAGACAGAAGGAAAACAGAAGAGAGGTAAAGAGATAGAAAGCTTACCAACCAAGTCAAAATTAGATAAATGTGTACAGTGTGTATGTATCAACTTTTTTAAAAGAAATGGTATAGCCAGCTAGGTGCAGTGGTGCACACCTGGAGGAGAGGCCAAGAGCCTCACAAGTTCAAAGACAGCCCCAGTAACTTAGCAAGGCCCTAGGAAATTTAGAGAGACCCTATGTCAAAATATAAAATAAAAAAGTATATAATATATGAAGGAAGCCTGAGCTGAAGCTCAAAATGTGCTGAGACTTGCAAAAAAGGTAAGGTAGACACAGGCCCACTCTTGGATGTAATTACTAATTAACGTGAAGCTGAGACAGAACAATTTAATTCCTGTTTCTTTTCTTTTTTGTCAAGAAAAATAATCTTGAGAGTAGAAAGAGAAGAACAAATACAAGGACAAGTAAATTAATGGACAAAATAAATAAGGAGCATGTCAAAGAATGCTTATATGTTTAAATGAATGAAAATCTCCTGGATGAATCATATGCCAGGGGAGTTAAATAATTTGCAGATAAGATCCATGAGTGACACTGTAAACTCAGACAAACTTCAGGATTCTAATGAAGCCAAATATCACTTTAGCTTTTTTCGTTTTTTCTTTTTTTATACTGGGGATTGAACCCAGGGATGCTTTACTGCTGAGCTATATCCCCACCTCATTTTATTTTTTATTTTGAAGCAGGGTCTTATTTGCTGAGGGTCTCACTGCCTCAGCCTCTGGAGCAGCTGGGATTACAGGTACATGCTACCATGTCTGACACTAATTTCTTTTTACTTATGCCTAATTTGCAGCTGAATAGTTGCTGAATTGTTCCTATTTAACTGTAACAGAACAAATACTGAAACAAAAGGGGTATGTGGATGTGTGGTGGGGGGAGGTGAAAATAAATAAAATCTAGCCAGGTTCAGCGGCACATGCCTGTTATCCCAGCTACTCTAGGGTCTGAAGCATGAGGATTACAAATTAGAGGCCAGCCTAGCCTAGGCAATTTAGGGAGATCATGTCTCAAAATAAAAAAATAAAAAGGACTAGGGATGTAGTTCAGTGGTAAACTGCCCCTGGGTTTAATCCTCAGGACCAAATAAATCAATAAAATCTAGGCAATTCAGGGCTGGGGATGTAGCTCAGTGGTAGAGTGCTTGCCTGGCATATGTGAGGCACTGGGCTCAATCCTCAGCACCACATAAAAATAAGTCAATAAAATAAAGGCCCATTGACAACTACAACTAAAAAATGTTTTTTAAAAATCTAGGCAATTCAAATGTAGCCTTATATTTTATATACCACAAAATTGCATGAGATTTCATGACTAGATTGTTACATGTCCCTTTGAGATCTAATCTCCAAAAATGCCCTCTAATGACCTTAATCTCCTTCCAACACCCTTTCAGGGCTGAGGGTGTAACTCAGTGGTAGAGAGCTTGCCTAGCATGCTCAAGGCCCTGGCTTCAATTCCCAGCACTGCAAAAACAACAAACAAATCTACCTTTTTATAGCCATACTTTCCATACTGAATCTGGGCTGGTGAGTTGCTTTAACAGAATATGGAAAAGTAACTGCTAGTCCTGGCCTAGGGACTAATCTCTGCAGATTGTTAGCAATTTTTGCACCTTTGCACTTTGGGGAACCCTAAACTCCTAGGTAACAAGTCTGGCTACTCTGTTGGAGCAACTATACAAAGCAGTTAAGTAGAAGGAGTGATAGACCCTGAGACTACATAGGAGAGTAGTCCAGCCAACCCAGTGTCTTAGCAGAGTCCAGGACTAGACCTGTGAGTGCTCCATCTTGGATGCTCCAGCCTAGGGTTCCAGATGACTGTAGCCTTAGATGACACCAATGAGGCAGAACTGTACTGTCAACCCACAGATTCATAAGAAGTCACAAAGTGTTGTATTAAGCCACTAAATTTGGGGAGCAGTTTGTTACATAATAAGATAGCATAACAGTCTCCAATTTCAAAGTTTCTGAAGAATTCTTTGCTCTACAACAAAACTTAACAGTAGTGGTGAGTATGCAAAACAAGATACTAAGTCAACCTTACTTAGAATAGATCCGTTAAGAACAAAAACACACAGGAAAAGAGTAGATTCCAAAAGATAGTATAGAAAAAACATACAACAAAGCATATAATCATCTCAGAATACAGTATGACAATCTAGTTTTATTTATATTACCTTTTATCTTTTTAATTTAATTTAATTTAATTTATTGCAGTACTGGGGTTTGAACCCAGGGGTGCTCTATATCCCCAGCCCTTTTTATCTTATTTTGAGACACGGTCTCACTAAATTGTCCAGGATGTCCATGAACTTGCAATCTTCCTGCCTCAGACTTCTGAGCTGCTGGGGTTATAGGCATGTGTCACTGAGCCCACTCCTTCTATATTACTTTTTAAAAGAACAAGTCAATGCTATAAAACCTTGGACTACATTACCAATAAAATACACCCATTTTCACTCTTCAGGTAGAGAAACAAAATGAAAGAATTTGAATATGGTGAGATCCAAATAAATAAGCAACTGAGTGAAAAACAAAAATCTATGTGAGACAGAGAAAAAAGGAGGAAACAAATGTGTATAATAATCAGTCTGACCCCATTAAGGGAATGACAGGACAATCACCTCTTGCCACCAAAATGTCATGATATAGTTTTGTAGCTTTCAAACCTCCTTGAAAAGTCATTTGGTAAGCCATTTTATATTAAGACCCAGTATGAACATACAAGTTTGTGGGTCCATAGATCTGAAATAAGTTTCAACTTTGGCAGAAGTGGGGGGAGAAGAGGGAGGAGTGGGGAGAGAAAACAACCAGGAATATTATCTACTTAAATTGATAACTGAACAAATACAAAAACTCATACAGACTTATAAAGATAGTACTCAATAGAAGAGTGACTCTCAAGGGAGGGGGGATGGGAATAGGAAAGCAGAATGAATCAGACATAACTTTCCTATGTTCATATATGAATACACAACCAGTGTAACTCCACATCATGTACAACCACAAGAACGGGAAGTTATACTCCATGTATGTATAATATGTCAAAATACACTCTACTGTCATGTATATCTAAAAAGAACAAGCGAAAAATTTTTTTAAAAGTGACTCTCTTCCTCACTCTTGTATTTTTAAGCTCAGATAACATAACTCTCCATTACAAAGCAAGAAAGAATGCTACTAAATCTACTATCCATCATATTTGTACTAAAAAACATCTTAAAAATTATAATCCAAATCCTGCTTTATCAGACAGAAAATATTTGGAAATAAATGTTTTCAAGTCATCTTCTGTATTTGTATGTTGTATTACTAAATCCAAAGTCAGGTGTGTATAAATATCAGTGGCTCTCAATCTTGGCTGCACATTAGTGTCACCTGGGGAGTTTTGTTTTGGTTTTTTTTTTTTTTTAATTTTTTTTTAAATTTATTTTTTAGTTGTAGGTGGACAGAATATCTTTATTTTTATGTGGTGCTGAGGATCAAACCCAGTGCCTCTTGTGTGCTAGGCACGCTACCACTGAGCCATAACCCCGGCCCCTCACCTGGGGAGTTTTTAAAAATCCCTTCCAGACCATATCCCATGTCAATAAAATTAGAATGCAAGGAAGGGGTTGGTGAGCTTAATTACTTAGTGCTGTCTTAATAAGCCACGGTAATGGGTTTGATCTCTGTGTCATCTAGGAAGACCACCTTTTATACCAAGACCTGATTTTACAGAGGTCCCCAGTGAGTCTTTTGAGACACCACAAAGGGTGAGGGAGTTTGTTCAGGTCTATGTATATCCATCACCACTACTGAGGTGCACTTAACTTGACACTGGATCAGTACATCTCTTCAAAACTTATTTTCAAAATAATAATTCAGCAAATAGTCTTTGAGCAACTAATATGTCCTGAGTCCTATTTTAGGTGGCTGAAATATAGCAAAAACAAATTAAAGATAAGATTCCGGGCTGGGGTTGTGGCTCAGCAGTAGAGCACTTGCCTAGCATGTGTGAGGCACTGGATTTGATCCTCAGCACCACAGAAAAATAAATAAATAAAGGTATTGTGTTCACCTACAATTTAAGAAAAAGAATTAAAAAATAATAATAAAATAATAACAGTATTGTGTCCATCTACAACTAAAAAAGAAATTTTTAAAAAAGGTTCCCTTACAAAGCCTGGCATCATTGTCAACTGAATTTCTCTGTGCCCAGCAACAAAACATACTAAATTATTCTACAAATACCTGTTGTTTTCTTCCTATCCAGTCACTGTCTTTATGGTTCTACTAAGATTCAAGAGAGCATAAATGAACTATTTAAAAATATATAGTAAAAATGATATAACTCGAAAGGGTCTAGTTTCTAGTGGGTATTTTACACAACTCTGCTCTGAGTAGCTTAACTATATCCCCTCCAAATCCAAGCCTGGAAAATGGACTGTTGAATGTGATGCCAAAACACAGTGAGAAGTAGATAAAAATTACACTATAGCTGAATTTTAAGCTGCCCTGATAGAGATGCTGGTCATCGCCAGTCTTCCTCTAGGAATATTGTTTCTGGAAATTTTTTCTATAATTCAAACTGGGAATAATGCTATTAAACACTTTCAGAAGAGGTTCAAGAGTATAAAGCATTCTGCTTCCTCAGGAGAGTTTTAAGATCAGTTGACATCAGTTATGAGATACCAGATGTATATTCATTTTGAACATCTCAAAAATTATCAAAAAAATGAAGTTGATTTATCTTTTATCCTCCTGTAGTCTTTGAGTCCCCCACATTTCTACCCCGCTGAATTATTTGCCAATTACCACTTATTTACTTCTATAAGCAAAGTCACTAAAAACTTGTAATTTGAATCTATATGCTATCTTGATTTTGGAAGCTAAAAAGTATCTGACGTGTCAGATACTCCTGGAGAAAGGATAGGGATGTGGCTCAGTGGTAGGGTACTTGCCTAGCATGTGCAAGTCCTTGGGTTCAATACCCAGTACCACAAAAAGAAACAAATTTACTTCTGAAGAGTTTATAGGTCATTAAAAAGTTTAATCAAAGAAATCCAAATTAGCAAAGCACTACATCAGGAAATGTGTTAGATATAGGCTTCCTTTCTGTTTTTTTCCATACATTATAGGATTAGTTCTCATCAGCCTACCAATCTCATTAAATCACTGCTAATTGAAAACCTCACCTGTGGCATCATTAGTACTAGGTTCTTTCATTAAATTTCTAAAATCACTGACTTCCCAGTTAGGGGGAAAAAAGGCAATTTGCAACAATATTCATGGGCTACATATTCCAGGGAATTTGATGATTTTGATATACAAAGTAGAAACCCCTGTTTCTGTACTCAAAAATATGATATCATAATATGATATCACTGGGAAAACAGTAGCAAGAGTTGTTTTTGTTCTCCTGTGACTAAAGGAAACCATTCTTGGCTCTTTATAATGGTGAGCCTTCAAAACAACTCCTCCTTCAACCTCTGCTCCTTCTTTTTTTTTTTTGTTAAACTGGGGGTTGAACCCAGGGGTGCTTTACCACTGAGCCACATCCCTATCCCTTTTTTTGTATTTTTCAGAGAAAAGGTCTCCCTAAGTTGCAGAGACTGGCCTTGAACTTGTGCTACTCCTGCCTCAGTCTCCCGAGTTGTTAGGATTACAGGTGTGTGCCAAAACTTTTTAGGTTTAAAATGTCTACCAGTGGGGCTGGGGCTGTAGCTCAGTGGTAGAGCGCTTGCCTAGCATGCGTGAGGCACTGGGTTCGATTCTTAACACCACATATAAATAATAAATGAATAAAATAAAGATCCATCAACAACTAAAAAAATTTTAAAAAACAACAAAAAAAATGTCTACCAGTGTTTGTCAGATAGAACTTCAAAGGGAATAGAGAGGAAAGTACAATGAGAAATAAGATTGAAAACACAACTCGAACATTTATGTGCCTTGTTTTTTTTAATTAATTTTTTTAGTTGCCAATGGACCTTTGTTTTATTTATTTATATGTGGTGCTGAGAATCAAACCCAGTGCCTCCCACAAGTGAGGCAAGTGCTCTACCACTGAGCCACAACCCCAGCCTGCCTTGTTATGTTTTAGGTAGTGGGGAAACAGTAAACAAATGAGAAAATTTTAACTAAGTTTTATTATTCAATGCCTGGCAAAAACAGCACCTATCTGAAATAATCTTGATGGAAAATATGGTGCTAACTAGAATTAGACTTCAACGAAAGTCTTGAATTTTGGCTTCACCAGGATTGGGCAAGTTACTGAATCTCTCTGCGCTTCTCTTTAAAATGCAGGTAATAGTAAAAGTACTTTACCTCATGAAGTTGCCACCTCTTAGAAAATAAACTTAAGATAGGGAAATCAGTTGAAGGCTAATGCAAGAGTCTAGGTAAGAAATAATGAGAATATGAACTAACTATGAAAGTACAGATACAAAGGAGACAAATTCAGGAAATATTCATATAAAGTCAATGCCAAAGTTTCCATTCAATGTTCTAGATATTTTCACTCTATACACTAATGGAGTAAAAGGATCAATTAACTATCAGTTAACTAATTACACTAAAATTGAACCTGAAGAAGATGCATAGTTTTTGCAATGGCTGATCCCCCTACCTCGAGGGCTGAATTTCTAGATTTCTGCATAGTTCTTATTCATTATTTAGGTCTGTACTAAAGTGTCACCTCTGTAGAGATCTTTACTGGCCACTCTACCCTATAGTAGACCCTATATATTTTTATCATGACCATTGTTTCAAAATTTTCTTACCTGCTTAATAGTCTCTTTTATTTTACCCATAAGAATGCATGATCCATTCCTGCAAAGATCTTATTGTCCTGTCACCCTAGCATCAACAAGGTCTGTGGGGGTGGGTGTATATAGCTTAGTGGGAGAACACTTGCCTTGCATGTGTGAGGCCCTGGGTGTTCAATCCCCAGCACCAAAAAAAAAAAAAAAAAAAAAAAAAAATCTGGGGTAGTAGGTACTCATAAAACATGGTTTTAAAAAAATGATGAAAATAGCAGGTGGTGACCCACGCCCGTAATCCCAGCATTTTGGGAGGCTAAGATAGGAGAATCCCAAGTTCAAAGTCAGCCTCAGCAATGGCGAAGCACTAAACAACTCAGTGAGACCTTGTCTCTACATAAAACACAACATAGGGCTGGGGATGTGGCTCAGTGGTCAAGTGCCCCTGAGTTCAATCCCTGGTACCAAAAAAAAAAGACGAAAATAATAATAAAATGCCTGTTAGGCAATCTGCATCTTTATAATTAAGCTACTCAGCAAACCTTACTGAGTTACAAATATGGGTGAACAGTCAAGAAAATGCTGCTACCATTTATTATCAAATCTGTATTAAACATTTGGCTGTCCTCGACCCCTGTGAAGAACTCCAGAATATTTTCCTGTTACTTCCAACTGCCTCTCCAGATACAGTTAAATTCATCAGATTTTACATATACTTAAGTATCTTCCACTACCACCCCTGATTCATTCTGCAAACCATAACAGGCTCTGCAGTACACCATGGAAAGTGTTGATTATGGTCACCAGTGACTTCAACACAGCCAAACTCTCTGGTCATTTCTCAGGGCTCATTTTACTTTTGCTTTGAAGAGCATTCAACATAGCTATCTCCTAAATTCACCTATCTCCTCCATGGCCTGAATACTTTTCCTAATTTTCTTCTCTCTCTACAGCTTTCTCAACTCCCTTGTATCAGCCCTTCTCCACAAAACCTTAGGACTTGATTTTGACTATTTTATTTCTATACTCCCAAGTGATCTCATTAACTCTCACACAGTTAAGTGCCACTGTATTCTCATGACTCTCAAATATGTCTACTAAGTACAAACTTGTGTACTGTATATAATTCTAGATTTACCTATTCAAATACCTACCTTTTTTTTTTCAATTGTCTCTCAGGGACATAAAATGGACCAGGTCCAATACAGAACTCTTGATCTTTCTCCACACATGCCCAGCCTAACCCCCTTCTCAGTAAAAGACAACAGATGTTCATCAAAATGCTCCAACTAGAATTCTTGGAGGAATCCCAGATTGATCCTTTTTTCTTGTCCTTATGTCCATTAGCAAGTCCCAAGAATTTTTATTTACAAAATGTATCCTGTGTTCGCCTTTTCTTCAATAAAGAATAAAAATTAAGAGGTTCTGGAGTTGGACTACTGGAATTTAAATCATAGTAATAATTGTTAGCTAGCATTTATTGTATGCCCGATATGGTTCTGATTATTTTACATATATTAACTCATTTAACCTTCCTAACAACTCCAGGAGGTATCTTTACCTCTATTTTAAAGAGAAGCTCAGAAAGATCAGTAACTTGCCCAATCCTGGTGAAGTCAAAATTCCAATCCTTAAGTCTAGTTCCAGTTATCATCATGCACAACTAGTCTTAGAAAACAAACTAAAGATAGGGAGATCAGTTAAAGGTTAATGCAATAGTCTACGTAAGAAATAATGAGGGGGCTGGGATTGTGGCTCAGTGGTAGAGCGCTTGCCTCACATGCGTGAGGCACTGGGTTTGACCCTCAGCACCACATAAAAATAAAAATAAAATAAAGATATTGTGTCCATCTACAACTAAAAAATATTAAAAAAAAA